>BSUD01000004.1:109963592-110267487 GCA_033239045.1 Fagopyrum esculentum
TACAAAGTGCATAGAGTGCTAAGATGAAGTAAAATATATTGTAAGTACCCCCACCCCATACTTAACATCCACATTGTCCCCAATGTGAAAATCAAGCATAAGATGGAGAAAAATACTTACAATGTAAAAGAAGTGGAAGCTCAATCCTCGGTCGGTGGTGGTGGAGGTGGAGGATACGGATACATCGGTGCACTAGGATCATAGAAGTGGACGAACTGATGGTAGTATAAGTCTCTCATCTGGCCGTCGTAGGAGGAGTGCCTGGCGTCCGTCTCCTGCCGGTATTCCCTGAACTGAGTGTTCAAGGTGTCATAGTCGGTGTGGAGAGCGTGATAGTCGGTGCGGAGGCTCTAGAAGCTAGAGACTAAGTCTCTAAAGTGGCGGGGAAGTCGACGTCCTCGTCCATGGCCTGGGGCATGTGAAAAAGAGTGGCGATGTGGATGTATGTCATCCTCTGTCTCCTCAGTGCCTCTACTAGTCCTGCTAGGTCCTGCACCATGAGTGTCGGTGTCCATGGCGTCCGTGGCGTGACCACTATAAGTGTCACTCTCGAACTCAAGCATGTTCCCCTGGTGTGCTCCATCCTCATCATCCTCCTCGTCCTCAGCGTCACCTGCATCATCATCATAATACATAGGAGGAGATATCTCCTCAAGCATCAATTCAAACATTTCCTTCCAATTCCTCCTATTCCGAATAGTGTATTCGGACTTCCAAATAATTTCGGATGGCTTCTTCTTTGGATCCTTTGCCCATGGCATGGGCACATGAAGGGTTCCTCTCCCTCTAGGAATCAAAACCTGCCGGACAACCAATCTCTGTGAACCTAAGGGCAGGGCACTCTCAGCTAGAGTGCAACCCGAGAAGTCTAACTCCAATGCCTTAGCCACGTGAGTGACAAGGCCTCCAACACAAATGTCACCCTTTGCCTTGTTGGCTATCTTTCCTAGATAGTCAGCAAGCATGGAGGTGATGTCGGGGATGGTAGTGCATGTCATACAGTATAAGATGAAGAGCTCGTCAGCCTTGAGCTTCTGTGGGGTCTCCGTACGAGCAAATAAGCTTTCACTAAGGATCCTATGTACTACCTTAAAGGAGAGGTTGTACATACTAGCCTCCTTCGAATTCCCGGGTCTCCACTTATCTCCTCCATATTCTCCCATCGAAATGGTTTCCCAAAAAGCGCTAGCGCTTACTCCTCTCGCAAATGTGCCTGCATTAGAGTAAGAGAAACCAAACAAATCTCCAAAGTCATCTATACTCATAGCATGGTTGCGGTTCATGAGACGGAAAGAGACCGCTCTCTCTCTAGGGTCATGCTCGAATGTGCTAAGGAATTCTAAGGTGATCTCGGTGTAAGCATCTTCTCTTATCATAGCAAACTGACTCAGCCCAGCTTTATCTAACATCATGTCCACATCCTCTCGAACAAACAAGGAGTCTAAGTCGTCTAGCACAATGTATCGAGGAGGGGTGAATGGGCGATCTAAGATACATTCATATCTTTTCTTGTGTTTGGATGTGGGAGGTGAAAGTTTTGGAATGGTTTGAGAGGGTGGTGGAGGTGGGGGAGGGGCTTTGGAAGAAGATCCCTTCTTCTTCCCCGCATTTCTAGTTATTCTCTTCACAATATCCATTTCTGCAACTAAAAATCGGCATGTTCTTGGCAAAAATCGTCCGATTTTTCTGGGTTAGTTCGATTTTTCTTGCGATTTCTATGATTCTCACAATTCTGTAAAGTTCTGACTCAACTATCACCACACACAGTCTCCTATAGTAATTCCTAAACAAACCCCTCAATCAATCGCAGCAAACAAACACTTTCTAAGTAAGATTCAAATTCGAATGAGAAACTTAGGTTTCGGAATGAAAAACCTGAATTCCGGATGGAAGAGTCGATTGCCGAGTTTGTTGTTGCTAGATCCTTGTTCCTTGTTGAAAATGCTTCAGTTTGGAGCCAAGAATCGTTCAAAACGATTAAGGAATGAGGAATTTAGGGGGTGGGCGATTTTCGGAGCTTTTGAGAGAAAGAAATCGGGAATGGAGGTTTTGTGGAATGAGGGAATCGAGTGTTTAAGTCTTTATATAGGCTTGAGATTTAATGAAGAAAATCGGACGATTTATCTGGGCGATTTATTCGTCGGGACGATTTTCTTTCATTTTCTCAGAACACAAAGAAAAATCGGAAGATTTATTTGGGTAGGTCGATTTGGTTGGTCGATTTTTCTTCCTGTTGTCAAAAATCGACTTGCTCTGTTCCTGAATCGAACGATTTACTTTGTGTAACTCGATTTCCTTCCTTGTTCCTCTTGAAAATTGAGATTTGAACTGAATTATGCTCCCTCACTTCATTGATTTCTCAAATTGGACCTAATTATCTCTGATTAATGACACAACAAACCAAGAGTGTATCGAGGAACAAACAAAAGCGAAAATAAAAGAAACAAAGCAACTAATCTAAGCTAACTAAGTGATGCAAGAAAGGGAAAAGTGATACTATCATGGGTTGCCTCCCAAGAAGCGCTTGATTTATCGTCTTTAGCTGGACGGTGTTGGTTTTATGATCAATGGAGGAGGATAGAAGCTATCTCCTCGACCGGAGCTTCCGGTGTGTATTTCTTCAACCATTGGCCATTAACTTTGAAATTTCCGCTTTGTTCACCCCATACTTCAACTGCACCATGGGGGAAAATTCGTTTAATTACTTAAGGTCATGTCCAACGGGATTTAAGCTTACCTGGGAATAGTCGAAGCCTTGAGTTGAATAGAAGGACTTTATCTCCTTCTTTCAGATCCTTTTGAATGATATGCTTATCATACCAACGCTTCGTCCTTTCCTTGTAGATCTTTGCGTTTTCATACGCATTTAGCCGGATCTCATCCAGCTCATTGATATCTAGAAGTCGCTTCTCTCCAGCTTCTTTCATGTTAAAGTTGAGCCACTTGATGGCCCAATATGCTTTATGCTCTAGCTCTACAGGAAGATGACAAGATTTACCATAAACGAGATTATATGGAGTCGTACCTATCGGTGTCTTAAAGGTGGTTCTGTACGCCCATAATGCATCGTCAAGCTTCATTGACCAATCCTTCCTTGTTTTAAAGACAATTTTCTCTAAAATTCCCTTGATCTCTCTATTGGATATCTCAACTTGTCCGCTAGTTTGCGGATGATATGGTGTAGCTATCTTATGGGTCACCCCATACTTAGCCAATAGAGTCTCAAATCGACGGGCTGTGAAATGCGTTCCTCCGTCACTAATGATGGTTTGGGGAGTTCCGAACCTTGGGAAGATCGTTCTATTGAAGAGCTTCACCACTACCATTGCATCATTAGTAGGAGAAGCGATTGCCTCAACCCATCTCGAGACATAGTCTACGGCAAGAAGTATATATTGGTTTTCGCAAGAAGATGGGAAAGGTCCCATAAAGTCTACTCCCCATACATCGAAGATCTCTACTTCTTGTATGTTGTTGAGAGGCATCTCATTCCTTCTAGATATATTACCTGTCCTTTGACAAGCATCACAAGCAACAACATATTTTTGCACATCTTTGAATAGTGTAGGCCAAAAGAAACCGGAACGAAGTACCTTAGCACAAGTCTTGTGGGAACTAGCATGTCCTCCACATGGAAGAGAATGGCAATGGCGGATGACACTTTCCACCTAATCTTCTAGGATACATCTCCTGTATATGCCATCGGGACCTCTTTTGAATAGAAGAGGTTCATTCCAATAGAAGTGTCGGACGTCCTTAAAGAACTTCTTTCTTTTAGCATACGAAAGTCCGGGGGGAATCTCCTGACAAACAAGGTAATTTACAATGTCAGCAAACCATGGATCATTACCTTTTGAGATGTGTTGAAGACACTCTTCAATCTCATGTAGTTGCTCGTCAGGGAATGAGTCATCTATAGGAAGTTCATCCGTCTCGTCGGTGAGGTGTGGAAGACGACTAAGATGGTCAACAACGGAGTTTTCCGACCTCTTCTTATCACGAATTTCCAAATCAAACTCTTGTAAGAGTAAGATCCATCTTAGAAGCCTTGGCTTCGCATCCTTCTTCGTGAATAAGTAGCGTATTGCTGAATGGTCTGTATAGACAATCACCTTTGCACCTACCAGATAGGAACGGATTTTTCCAAAAGCATAAACTACAGCTAAGAGTTCCTTTTCCGTGGTGGCATAGTTGGATTGAGCCTCGTCTAGCGTCTTGCTAGCATAGTAGATGGCATGAGTGCGACCATCTTTCTTCTGTCCAAGTACGGCTCCTATAGCGACGTCGCTTGCATCGCACATGACCTCGAAAGGAAGAGTCCAATCGGGTGGTTGGATGATTGGTGCTGAAATCAAAGCTTCTTTGATCCTGCAAAAAGCATCTAAACAATCTTTCGAGAATTCGAAAGTTGCGTCTTTCATTAAAAGATTAGTTAAGGGTTTTGAA
This sequence comes from Fagopyrum esculentum, assembly GCA_033239045.1. Taxonomy (NCBI): domain Eukaryota; kingdom Viridiplantae; phylum Streptophyta; class Magnoliopsida; order Caryophyllales; family Polygonaceae; genus Fagopyrum; species Fagopyrum esculentum. Next base: position 109,968,039 of record BSUD01000004.1, read on the forward strand.
ATCTTAGAAAAATCCTTTATGAATCTCCTATAGAAGCCTGCATGTCCTAGGAAGCTTCTTATTCCTTTTACAGAAGAGGGAGGAGGTAGCTTCTCAATTGTTTCTATCTTAGCTCTATCAACCTCTATTCCTCTTTGTGATACTAGATGACCTAACACAATCCCTTCAGTGACCATGAAGTGACACTTTTCCCAGTTTAAAACTAAGTTAGTATCCTCACATCTCTTAAGAACTAATGAAAGGTTAGAGAGACAGTTATCAAAAGAAGAACCGTATACCGAAAAGTCGTCCATGAAGACTTCCATGATATTCTCTACGTATTCGGAGAAGACTGCCATCATACACCTTTGAAAGGTTGCTGGAGCGTTGCATAGACTGAACGGCATTCTTCTATAGGCGAACGTACCCCAAGGGCAAGTGAAAGTCGTTTTCTCTTGATCATCCGGGTGAATGGGAATCTGAAAGAAACCGCTATATCCATCTAGATAACAAAAGTAAGAATGTTGGGCTAACCTTTCCAACATTTGATCAATAAAAGGAAGGGGAAAGTGGTCCTTCCTAGTGGCCATGTTCAACTTACAGTAGTCGATGCACATTCGCCACCCCGTAACTATCCTTGTGGGAATAAGTTCGTTGTTTTTGTTGGCAACAACGGTAATGCCTCCTTTCTTTGGTACTACCTGTACTAGGCTCACCCATTTGCTATAGGAAATAGGGAAGATGATACGTGCATCAAGTAGCTTAAGGATTTCTTTCTTCACGACATCCTTCATTTCCGGATTTAACCGTCTTTGAGGTTGTCGTGAAGGTTTGTAGCCCTCTTCCATTAAAATTTTATGCATACATAGAGAAGGTTTTATACCTACCAAATCATCAATAGTATAGCCTAATACTCTCCTATGTTGCCTTAAAACATTCATGAGCTTCTCTAACTCAGTATCGTTCAGATTCGCATTAACTATAACCGGATATGTAGAATTAGTGCCAAGAAATGCGTACCTTAGGTGTGTAGGGAGAGGATTTAATTCCAATGATGGAGGTGCTTTGACCGATGATTCATGACCTTCTAATGTCATGGGAGAAGCCTCTGAAGGTGGGGAAGGTGTATCATTAGAGTTGAGTACAACTGCAGTCAAGTTTGTAGGATCCGGAGAACTCTTCGATAAATCGACTTCCCCTGAAGAAAATCGGACGATTTGTGGGTCGATTTTTCTTCCTGTTGTCAAAAATCGACTTACCTTTTCAGAAATCAAACGATTTATTTCGTGTAGGTCGATTTTTTTCACAGTTTCCGGGGTTGATTCTAGCTTTTCAAATCCTATTCCTGAGTCTTCCCCCACATCTCCTAATGCTTTCACATTATCGTCACAATCATGTTCTACTCCTTCCTCCATGATGCTCATACTAAGAACCTTTTGAAGAGGGTCTTTCATTAAGATTGAACTTACTACCTTTCTAGATTCTTCTTCATCAAAGATGTCAAAGACATCTTCTCTCAAGGCTGGCTCCTTGATTAAAGAGGAGAGTACGAACTCCACTTTCTCTTCACCTATATTGAAGGATAGCTGGCCATTCTTGCAATCTACCATGCATCCGGATGTTGCAAGGAATGGTCTCCCAAGAATGATGAGAACTCGATAATCTGCAGGGATGTCAAGAACGACAAAATCTATAGGAATGTAAAACTTACCGAGTTTTACAGGAATGTCTTCTAATATCCCAACTGGCTTAGTGGTGGAACGATCAACCATGTAGAGTGTTATCTTCACCGGTCTAGGCTCTCCTAGACCAACCGCCTTGCATAAAGCAAGAGGTATGATGCTCACACTTGCTCCAAGGTCGCAAAGTGCATCATAAGTAGCCTCTCCCAAAGTGATGGGTATGCAAAATGATCCTGGATCACATAGCTTAGGTGGCATATTTTCTGTCATAGTCTTGATGAGTTCGGATGACTCCATACTCATCTTGACTTCTCCAATGTCTTCTAATTTCCTCTTGTTAGAGAGGATCTCCTTCAGAAATTTCCCATAAGCTGGCATACCTAAAATTGCATCCATAAAAGGTATATTAATATGCAGCTTACTCATAAGTTCAATAAACTTACCGAAGTGTTTATCTAAGCGTGCTCGCGCTCTAGATTGAGGAAATGGTAGAGGCGGTTTGTAGGCGGGAGGAGGAACATAGACATCTTCCTTCTCTTTTCCCTCTCCTTCTTTGGTGGTGGTTTCAACTACTTTAGGTTGAGGATCGGTAGTTATTACACCACCCCTAGTAGTGATTTCCATAACCCTTCCCTTTGGGTTATCTTCCGTCTTCCCGGGAAGTTTCCCTTGATCTCTTGGAACTTCTCCGGCTTTGCTAAATACTTGGATTTCCAAAGCTTTGTGAGCTTTATCAACTGAAGTTATATAGCTCTCCAATCCTTGTAGTTTCCCTAAGATCGTTTCCAACATGGGATCGGGTTTGTTCGATCCATTTGATGACTGTTCCTGGCTTTTCAAAGGAGTAGAAGAAGATGGAGATGTTAGAGCTTTTTCAGCATGAGGATAAGGATTACGTGGATTTTGTTGATTTGACCTCCAATTGTTGCTATTGGAGTTCCTATTGTTGTTATTCCAGTTAGAGTTCCGGTTGTTGTTCCGGTAGTCATTCCTTTGATTGTTATCCCTTCCCATATAGTTGGCTTCCTGCTCCTTAGTCTTTTGAAGACTCGTTTTGATCACTTCCTTCAACTCTTTGATCTCATTGTTGAGGGAAAATATTTGTGTTTGAGAAGCATGGTTCAATTTAGCTCCTGGATCACCTTGATTTCGGCTATTTGGTTCCACCTTCCAGTGGGAATACTTCTCAATCACTTGGGCTTGCTTCTCAATGAAGTCCCAAGCGTCATCCTCTCTCATGTCCATGAATGTGCCACAAGAGAGAGATTGGAGGTTGAATTGCGTTTCCACATCCAATCCTTTATAGTAGATCTCCAATAATTCCAGTTTTGAAATGCCGTGGTGTGTGCAATCCAACAAGAGATCCTGAAACCTTTCCCAAGATTGAAACACACTTTCGTTAGGTTTCATAGAAAAAGCATTTATCTTACCTCTCAATTCCGCCGTTTTGGATGGCGGGAAGAACTTGGTGAGGAATTCCGAAGATAAATCCTCCCATGTGGCCAGCTTTGCAACTGGAAGTGTTTGGTACCAAGCTAGAGCTTTGTCCTTCAAAGAAAAGAAGAACGGTTTGATCTTGTAATTGCTTGTAGTAGCCTTCTTTGGCTTCATAGTCTCCATGAGAATCTCGAAATTCTGCAAGTGTTGATGTGGAGATTCAGCACTTGCTCTACCAAACTGAATTTGGCGAACCATGGTGATAACTTGTGGTGAGAAGCTAAACTCCTGGATGTCTTCAGCTCCGAAATCCACACCTAGACGGCATGGTTGCTGAATTGGATCCATCCGTTGTCCCAAAGTTCGGGGTCTATCACCTTCATTAGCAACTCTCACGTCCCTAGCTGGGAAGCGAGGAACAACCGGTGGTCTTGGGGTGTTACGAACAGGATGAATCACTGGATCGATCTCCTCAAGTGCCGGCATTTCCGGGTCAAGTTCTTCATCATCGGATGAATCATTCATAATGGACTTAGTCGGTGTCTTGACTTTCTTTTTCTTCCTGGATTCGTTCAATTCCAACTTCATGTCCAACATCATAGCCCTGAGTTCATCAATTTGGAATTGATGACTCGTTTCAGCATCTATAACGAGCTTTCTCACTCAACTTTAGTTGACGTTGAGCTTCATCCAACTCAGCCTGGATGTTTCTCTCGTTATTTTCAGCCATTTTCTTTTCCTTCAACTTTCTTCTTAAAGTTTTCTCCAATTCGGGATCGAAAGGAACTAGATCTTTAGTGGATCTAGTCTTTCGCATATACCTAAAGAACCTGCAAAGATCACTCAAGTAGACTAATCAAATCACAAGAGCAAGAGCTTTCAAGCTAGACAACCGAAAACCGAATTTGGTCTAGACCAAATCCCCGGCAACGGTGCCAAAAACTTGTTCGCTCGAAAGGTGTATGCGTCAAAGTCTTAAATTTATATCTAGAACTCAAAGCAAAGCGAACCTGCAGTGTACGAATCGGCTGTAGTAAGGTAAGAATTCCAGAGTCGAACTCAGGGATTTGGTGAGAGTAAATTCAAATTCAATTATCTAGGGAAAATGCAAAAGCTTTTGTGATTAATAAATGGGGAAATGATTCCAAGGATTCAAGTATCCGATTTCGGCTTTTGATTCAAGACACTTCTAAGTGATATAAGGACAGAGTTTATATTGCCAATATTATGTGTTCAAATGTAGGCATCGTACGACGAAGTTCCGAAACCTATTTATCTAGTCCAAAGGTTCTCTCTATAAGGGTTGTTGAGGCTGCAATATAGAAAGATCTCAAGACAAGAATTATGTTCAAACTAACTATCTAAAACCTCAGGATATGACTCTCCAAGATACAGAATAGAAAGCACACTTAAAATCTTAATAAAGGATGTTGAGTCACTCTATTACCCAAATCTTGTAATCTTAATCTATTAAATGTAGAATCAAGTTTGAAGTCTCTTCATACATTCAATTAGAGGTTAAAAAGGTTAATCAAGGTTGAGATTTAGGCAAGGGTTAACTTTGGTTAAGGAATGAATCAATTAAAGCTCGACAGGGTATTAAATCGACCTACCACAAATAAATCAGACGATTTATTCAAGAACAGGGCGATTTTTCTGTTTGTCGCAAAGTTAAAATCTAAACTCTCAGGGTCCAAAGGTTTGAATGATTTCAGTCTATCATCATCTAAGCCTTAATCATCAACTATTCTCCCCAGAATCACAATGGTTTTAGCCAACCATTTTCAAAATCGAATCAAATTAAAGATTGAGTGAAATAATTCAAATAAACCCGAATCTTGAATAAAAACTCAATAACCTTCAAATATGTAAACCAATCTCAAATGTAATCAATGTATCTCTCAATTTACTCAATATCGTGTTCAAAAACCACAAAGACTTCAATGAAACAAAGAAATCTCACAAATAGAATCCAGATTGACTTCCCGGCAAGAGTCCTTCAATCCCTCTCCAAGAATCTTCAATCTCTTCCTAACGTATAAAAATTTCCCCTTGCGGCTTCCTCGTTTTCGTTCCTAGGGTTCCAAACTATAGTTTCTTGCTAATGGGCCATTTGGCAAAACTCTTCTTGAGCCCAAAGTTGATGGGCTTTGTGTCGTCTTTTCATTTGGCCGAAAAACAAAGAAGATCGGGCTGGCCGATTTGTCCATAAAACCGTTCGATTTTTAATGATAAAAATCGTCCAATTTATATAATAAATGGCACGATTTTCTTCAACAAAAAGTGCTCGTCTTTTGGCTTGTTTTCTTCCTCTTCCTTGTGCTTCTTTTACGCAATTCCTTTGCTCTTTGTGACTCCTCTAAGACTCCTTTAGCTTCCTTAATGACCTTAGATGCTCCTTGCTCCATTTTTGCTTTCAAATCACTCCATTTACCTATAATTCAACCAAAACTCGTGTAGACCTCTATTTCTGAAATATTATTGAATAGAACACAAAATGTACACAAGTTCTCCCTAAATGTAAGGTAAATCGAGGTAAACCTTTACAATATGCATGATTATAATGATATATAATTCATGTCATCATTAGCCACCTTCCATGTTTGTTGGATCATCTTCGTCCTTGTATGGTCCGTCCACAGTAGTCAACAATGCTACTAAAGAAGACCTACATATGAGTGAGGTCTCTTTAAGTGCACATTTGCCAATAATCTAACAACTTTATCATGAATGTTCTTTTCTCTTGCTCTAGTGATAGCTCCTTCTATGGTAGAACTCAAAGATGATGTGGCTGCATTATCCTTCAATGCCTTAGTCCTTGATCGTGTGAGTGGTCTTTTAGGTGGTGTTGGGGATGATCCCTCATCATACTCCCTTTCTTGAAAAGGATTCGTCCTTGAATCACCAACATGTTCATATTTAGACTCAAAAGGACTCAAGTCTCCTATATTGAAGGTCTTGCTTACTCCATACTCAACTGCGAGCTCCAAGACATAAGCATTGCCACCAACTTTACGCTTCACACGAAATGGCCCATCTCCTCTTGGAGACAACTTAGACTTCCTCTTCTCCAGAAGTCAATCTTTCCTTCGGTGCAACCAAAATAGATCTCCTAGTTTGAATACTACTTTCTTGTTATTCCGATTTGCTTTAGATGCCACGACTTTCTAATGACATAAATTATGTTCTAGTTATAGACATGCATTAAGGTAGTTTTTCCCTTTCTTTTGCATTCATAGACATAAATCCATAGCATTTGAGCTCATAATTGCATAATTTGCTAGAAACGACATCTACATGGATTCTTGTTGCAATTGTAGGAAAAATGGTGGATTTTGGATCAAAAGAGAGCATATAAGGACAAGGCATCAAGGCGGATCACATTGGAGCATCCTGGAACATAAAGGAAGGTAGAACATCATCAAAGGATGAGAAGAAAGAGCAAAGAAGACACGTTCAAATTATAAATCTCGGACAGACTTGTGAAGAATCTCGGGCGAAGGATCATCCGAGATTTAGTGTTAAAACAACCCATGGCCCAATTTCAAAACCCTAGACTTTCTTATAAGATAGGAGGGTTGCATCAAATTGTAGAGACCTCTTTCCACAACAATCTGCAATACATTGAGAGCTACAGGAAGTTGATCATCAACGTTAACAACAACACATTGGATTGAGAGAGATTGTGAAGATTCTTGGAGAGAAATACTTAGTTTTTATATTTCATTGCTTTTGAACACCAGATTGGATCTTTGTTATTGCATTTGCTACAATTTTGGATATTGAAGACAAATTAGTAAGTATTTCTTACTTTTCTTTTTATATTTGTTTATGAGTTTCTTGAATTCATATATCTTTCTTGATTTGAATGTGTGTTGTCGGCTAAAAACCTTGCGATTCGAGGGTGATGAGTTGATGGTTGTGGTTTAGATGATGATAGACTAAGCCTTTAAGTTAGATTGGACCCTGAGAGCTGGTTTAGACTTCGTAGGTAGAATCTCGGTATGTTCTTTAAGAATCTCGGCCGATATTTAGTTAAGAACAACACGTGATTTCTTCTATTGATCTGTTTTTGTTATATCTTTATGCTTGGTTTTAGATTGCCCAAATCCTAGCCTTGTTGAGCCTTTCAAGCTTACATATAAGCTTGGGAAGAGACTTACCCGGTAATTTCCTTTCTTGGTTGTCAAAAATGATGAGTTCTAGGTAATAAGGTTTAGCCTTTGTTGGGTTTGAGTGTGCCTTTTTCTTGCTTTTTACCTGAGACTTACCCGGTAAATGTTAGTTCTTGACCCTTAGGTTGAATTGTTGGTTTGATATTATAGTTCCTTTCCTTAGATCCTTGAGACTTACCCGGTGATAGGATCTTTGGTTTGGGATAGTGGATAGTTAGACCTCCTCCGTGATCTTTCCCACCTTAGAAACACCTTTCCTTATCGATCCTTGTTCTGTCCATAGTTCTTTAGAACTCTTGAATCGAAAACCACAATTGGATACTTTGATATCTAGAATCTGCATTTTCCCGATTATTACATATATTCATCTCTATTGCTTTTTGTCTTTTTGTTCCTTAGCATTAACATTGATCTATTCTATTTTGATTTTTAACATTTGGTTTCACCGTAGTCCGTGATCAACCCTGGAATATTTGCTTTTGCTGCGATTGATTTATACACTGCGGGTTCGCTTATTTGCTTCGGCTTTTATTTCAAGTATAAATTAAAGTGATAGCATGTATTATAGTGCATGTTTTGGGATTGCTTTGGACATTTTATCTTCATAAATCTACATGCATGGAGGTATATTTTTGATCGTTATGTTGTTTTGTTTACATTTGCAAGAATCGAGGTCTACACCTAGTTTTGTTGTAAATGTAGGGAAAATGGCATGTTTGGGAGCAATATGGAGCCACGGGATCTAAGGATTCATTGGAGATACATTATGGAGCATTGAGGAGCTACAAGAAAGGCATAGGAACCATTGAAGTTGGACATAAGTTTGATTTTGGACGAGTTTTGAGAGATTTGTACGTAGCTGAGGTTCACCTCGGTTGACCCCAAAATCACCTCGACTGAGATGCTTCGCTGGGCCTGGATCGAGACGCACGACCCATGGCCCATAAGATCTTTTATTTTGGCAAGTGATTCTCCTATAAATTGGAAGATATTTTCTGGATGGAAGTATTTCTAGTTAACTGATTAGTTGGAAGATTGAAGATACTCCAAGAAAAGAAGGAAGTTGAAGGAAGATAGCTTTGAATTGAAAGTTGAAGGCTTTTTGAAGGAAGTTGTAAGGTTTTCTTAGGATCCTTGTTTGTTATCATTTGGTTTGTTATTGAGGAAAATAGTTTGCTGATTGTTTGGATTGTTTGTTTGTTTGATTGAGTGATTATTGAGACCTTTGTGTTAAGGTTTTATTGTTTGGATATTGATTCTTTTCATATATATTTGATTGTTGTTATCATGATGATTATTGGATAAATTCTTGTGCGATTCTAGGGTGATTGACTAAAGGTTGTGAGAAAGACAATGAAAGAATGAGCCTTTACCTTAGTGGACCCTGAAAGCTCCAGCCAAACCTTTGCTGAACCTCACCTCGGTTGGTTCATAGAACATCTCGACCGAGATCGGACATGAACTGAGTGAGGCATGTCCTTTCTGATTCATACCTGAGTTTAGGTTTTAGTTTGCCAAATCCTATCCTTATTGCACCTTTCTTGGTCCATACGCAAGCCTAGGATGAGACTTACCCGGTGATTCCTTTGCTTGTATACCGATGATAATGAGTGTTAGGTAATAAAGGTTTATCCTTTATTAGGGTTTGAGTGTGCCTTCATCCTACCTTTGTGAGTTAGCTTGAGACTTACCCGGTAAAGGTTAGTTCTATCCACTTAGGTGGTGTGTTGTTTTAAGATTATAGTTCCTTTCCTTAGTTCCTTGAGACTTACCCGGTGAGAGGATCTTTGGTTTGGGATAGTGAGTAGTGAGACTTACCCGGTGATCTATTCCCACCTTAGAAATACCTTCCCTTGCAAACCTCATCTTTGTCCACGTTATCCTTTGAGATCTTGAGTCGGAACCACAACTGGATGCTTTGACCTCTAGAATCTGCATTCCTTTATCTGATGTTTACATCATCTTTGATATCTTTGTTTTATTGCTTGCTTTTGATTGACAACCTGATATATTGTGCTTTGTTTCACCATAGTCCCTGTGTTCTACCCTAGAGTATTTGCTGTTATTACAATTGATCCATACACTGTGGGTTCACATATTGTTTCAGGCTTATATTTTAGGTGTAATGCCCCGTTTGTTCGGGTGTGTTCCGACTTTGCTTTTCTCCCTTCCATCGATTGTTTACAGTTCGAGTTCTTATTTAAAGTATATTTTTATTGATTTAAAAATAAGTTTTCCGGGTATCATATTATTTTGGGGATACATGTATGTATTCCCGTATTTAATTAATTTAATTTTGTCGGAAATCGAGATTTACCGATCCGGAAAATCCAGTTCCGAATGTTAATCGAGTTGATTTTTTTAAACCCCTCCTTTTCACTCTTTTATTTTCTTTTTCCTTTTATTTCTTTCCTTCTCTCTTTTATTTCTTTTTCTTTCTTCCTTGTGCTGCTTTCTGTCGTGTGGCGCTTCAGCAGAGGAAGGCCAAAAGCGACCCCTCGCTTCACGCCACAGCCAGCGCCTCGACCTCCGGCCCTAGCCTACAGCCTACCCTAGCCCGCATCGGACCTCTCGAGCCCGCCTCCCTGTGATGACTACCCCAGCAGTTCACCTCCCTCATTCACCCTTACTCCTTCTCTCAATCTCTCCCTTACCCTTCTCTCATTCCCCTCTCCCTATTCGACCTCCCTGTTGCACCTTTGTCCACCGGGTCTGTGCAGGGCCGCTCGAAGCCGTCAAGGGACTCGTCGGGAAGAGCCGCAGCCGCCGTTCCTCCGCCCTAGCCACTTGTGCCGTCGGCAGTGAGTAGTTTTTCTCTCCCTCCTTTCTTTATTTCCTCCCCTCTATGTGACAGCTCGGTGCCCTAATTGTGTGTAGCAACCGCCGGAATCTGGACCACCGCCGACTGCTGCCGGAGTCGCCGCCTGCACGCCGGCCACCTCCTTTCCTCCGCCTGGGCAGCCGCAGGATTCCCATGCCCTTCTCCTTCTTCTGAGTCGCGATAACAGGAGGTTGAAGAAGAGTGGATTAATTACAATTTTTGCCCCTCTTTTTAATTAATTCAGTTTTGTCCCCAATTTATTGATAATTACAGTTTCTACCCAGATTTTTGAAATGAAATAATTATGCCTTGCTGATATATATTTGCAAGTTTGGCCCTATGTTTTGGAAATGTGCAGATTTATCCTTGTGAATAAATGACAGATTTGGCCCAAAGTTATTTTCGGAAATTGGCCTAAGTTTCTTGAGTTCCATATTTATGGCCCGAAAATTTAATTGCGGATTTTGACCTATGTTTGTATAATTTTATAAATCCCCGGAAATGTTTTTACGAGTGTTAACCTTGGTATTGAAAGCGGATTTTTCTTAGATTGATATACTTAGAATCCTCCGTTCAAAATTTAGCATATGAGCTAAATTTCCTTAGCTTTGGTCTTAGGTTCGGAAGCGGCCGTTATAGACCAACAAATCCAATCTCGACGTCCATAGATCATCTTCAACCTTGGATCGTGTGTGAGTACCTTCTTCCTCGATCTAGTTATGTTTAGTGGTAGAATCATGCTAGGTTGGATTTAGCATAAGTTAGGGCAAATGCCAAGTAGTGGCTTGGAACCTCTAGGTGAGTGTTTGATGTTATTGATGTTCTATGACACGTGGTGTGTTGATCTTGAGTTGTTATACAATTGTGAGCCTTGTGGTTGATCTTTTGAGACTTGAGGTGGTGTTCATATGTGGGTTGAGATTGCAAAGTTTAGGATGAGAGTATCCTAGCACTTAAGGATATAGTTGAGATCTCGTGAGTTGTGAGGGTTAAGAGTGTATCCTAGATTATGAGAGTGTATGACCTAATAAGATGATATAGAACTAGAAGTCTAAGGACTTCTTGCTTGTGAGTAGTTGTTGATTATCGTGCATTGTCTTGAACAGACTTTGGTTATATTCCTTCGAAAAGTGATATTGGTTTTGTTCAGCTTTGAGACGAGGTAAGTCCTCGGACTTACTTAGCCGCTTTTATGCCTTATTTGGATGTATATGGTGGTGTGTGTGTTTACCGCTTTTAAGCATGAAAATGGATTAGGTTTTACTTGACCTTTTTTATTGGCCCAACGTTACTACTACTACTATTATTATCGGGCGGTGACATCACCGCTCAGTTTCCCGAGGGAGAATTGGGGGATCTTTGCGACAAGGCCATACACGGTATACGGGCGGGCTTCTTCATCACTCCCTCAGGGTATACGGGTTGGGCGCCGCCACACTCCTGTTGGTTACACGGGGACAGAGGCGAGAGTTATAAGACTCTTGTGTCACACTTTAAACCAATGAATTAGATATGGAATAACCTAAAAAGATAGTATGTAATAAATGTTCATGTTGTGTGCTTTGTGTTCTCATTGTGTGTTTGTGCCATGTTATTCTTATAATGCATAGAATGTGAGCTAACGGTTTAAAACCGTTTTGTGTAGACGACTTGCAGGTTAAGGATGCCGCCTAGTGAGGTGGAGGAGTGGACAGCCGAGTGGTCTCCGTACATCATAGGACGGGGATGTTTTTGGGGGTTTTATTTGTTGTCGGATTATGTCTTGTTGTACGTTTGGATTCCTTTACGTTGTGTCGTTTTGAGGACTCGGCTCAGTTTCCAACTTGTATCCCTTCCTTTCTTTTCTTGCATACATTATAAACTACTTTTGAGTTTTATGCCTTTAATTTGTTCCTTGTTGGAAAGGTCAGGTGAACTTGTTGTCAGGCTAAGGGTCGGGACCCATTGTGAGGTCCCAACCCGTAGCATCCCGAGTCCCGCAGATTCGGGGTGTTACAAAGTGTTATCAGAGCCCTAGGTTGACAACAATGGCACTCGCAACCTTCTAAAGGCCGAATGAGGAATAAACAGAACCCCTCGGGTTCTGACTTTTTGTTTTCAAAATTCATATGTATGAGTCGGGATTGGGTTAGAATGTACGGGACCTCCACTCCTCACGCAAACCTCGGCGACGTAGATTTCTGACTTGATGTATACTCATAGTTGCATAGCTCTATATATATATATGGCCTTAGGATGTTTCTTGGACTTGTATGTACTTAGATATACATGTGACCTTAGGATGTTTGGGCTTTTATGCCTTGTTTGTACCATGGATTTTGGCTTCTTACTTATCATGCTTTAATAAGTCTTCGTCATATAATACTATAAGTACGACATACACATCAAATTAATTACTCCTAAATAAACGCGAACGATACCAGATGACACGTACGAGAGCGACCGCTTATGTAGGACCCGTCCGGGGTAGAGCACCACTTCCTCCTACCGTCCCGAGATGAGGGCGAGTAGGGAGACCTCCAGGTACGAGAGGTCGGGGACGTATCCCCATTGCGGACCCAGCCGTTGTGGATCCGCCAGTAGCTGAGATTACTGTAGAGGACGTAGTAGAGAGTGTCATTCCCGAGGGAAGGGAAAGGACACTTGTGAGGTCTGGAGCGCGTAGTTCCTCTTCTGCTAGGACCGGTGGAGCATCGATTGGGGATACCGTGTTCGAGGATTATGTACGTCGAGTCGAGGAGGCGTATAGGACTGGAGTACCACCTCCAGCACCACCGGTGCCGGTACCTGCACCTGCACCCGCGAGATCGGATGAGGTCTCACAGAGGGTTACACAGACTAGGGTCGTACCCGAGATTGTTACACCAACAGTAGTTATACCCGCACCGGTTGTAGAGATTGCTAGGGCTGAAGACGGGCTGAGGTCTCCTGGACTTGATTCTTGGTTGAAGGCTTTCAACCAGCAACACGTACCTTACTTTGACGGGAAGGTAGGGTTAGAGGTCAAGCATTGGATCGGGCATGTGGAGACAACACTTGAGGCGATCCGTTGCCCAGAGGAGAGGCAGGTAGAGGTGGTCCAGACATTGTTTAGAGAGCAGGCCCACTACCGGTGGAGGTCGGTACGAGGAGGTGTGACTAGGATGGACCAGTTGCTGAGACTTGTTAGAGAGACTTTTTGCCCAGATTCATTGAGGAGAGACCGAGTCCAGGATTTCTTAGAGGTTGGGTTTGAGGACGTCCCAGTTATCGAAGCGATCAGACGTTTCAGAGCGGAGTTGGCTTTGCTGGGGCCCGCCGCACCTCCGGCGGATCAACATGTTTATCTCTTTTCTAGGAGATTGAGGGAGTCTACTTGGACATTACTTGCAGGATTCCGTTGTGAGTCTTTGGCCGAGTACCAAGACCGAGCCTCGGCATACGAGAGAGACAGACTGGGAGCTAGGAGAGGGGCGCAGTCCGGAGGACCGGACAAGCGTCAGAGGACTGGACCCCCTGGTGTAGGGGCAGGAGCCTCAGGACAGGGCCGTAGTCCAGCCCAAGGACGTACAGGACATCCGCCTGCTACTCAGGCGCCAGGCAGAAGGAGGCAGTGTTTCAACTGCGGAGGAGACGATCATCTTAGGCCCGATTGCAGGAAGCCTCTAGTGACGTGCTTCTCTTGTGGTCAGACGGGCCACAGGGCAGCTTTTTGTAGACGGGGTGGGGCACCGTCACAACAGGGTTTTCAGCAGAGAGGTCAGAGTCAGTCTTATACACAGGGATCAGCCCAGGGACAGGGCCGAGGTAGAGGCCATGGTGGAGGCACCCGGGAGTCTGGAGGCACTCAGGCCAGGGTTTTTGAGTTGAGGAGCGCCGTTGATCCAGTAGCGCCGGACGCTACAGGTAATATTCGGACTAATGGCTTCCCTTGCAGGGTATTATATGATATGGGTGCTACGTACTTCTTTATTTCGATGATTTTGTAGCTAGGTTGTCCTTAGTTACAGTAGAGGGGATACCCTTCATCATAGGGCTACTCGATAGGAGGGTAAGGTTAGTGGTACCCGAAAGGTACCCGGTTGTCCCATTCGTTGGGAAAACCGTAATGGGGTAGCCGACTTCTATGTCATGCACCTGGTGCATGAAGAAGTCATCTTAGGAATGGATGAGAAGGACCGCCATCAAGCTGCTTTGGACGTCAGACGGAGGACCACAATGATCTCCACGGGAACGAGACCTGAGGCTTCTATTGTTGTCGTACAAGGAAGAATACATAAGAAGGGAGTGTGGTATGCCGGAACCATTACGGGACTATTCGTGGAATACCAAGAGATGCACAAGGTGACCAACAAGAGTGGAGAAGGCCGAAGCTGTAAAGCCAGATGTCGACTTGAGATATCCTGCGAGTATATGAAAGATTAAGATTTGAACCCTTATGGTCGGATTGACATTTCACCTTCTTGAAGGAATGATACAAGCGTATGAAGAATACGAATAACTTCCCTAATGTGTTGGGATTTCATGGAAAAACAAAGAAGATGAGGTCAATTGTTTGGAAGCACGGTTAAGCCCTGTAGTTGGACCCTCCTGGTTGCACATAAGTGAAAAAGCTTAGAAGATTTTCCTTATCACCATTCCTTAGAGGCGGGGTAGATCTTTGGTATCATGACCACCCGTCAAGTGTAAATGCAAGGTTGTGTTGATTATTACGTTGTAGAGCGGGAAAAGAAAATACGAAATCCGAGATACCCCGGATTCCCAATACGCTAGAATGTGGAATTTTCCACTAAGATTAAGCTCGACTCAATTCCGATATCTAAGACGCCGTATGAAATGACACTTATAAAGAGTCATGAGTTGGAGAAGCAAGAGAAGGAGCAATTGTAAGAACTTATTGAAAAAGAGTTCATTAGAATTAGTGAAATGCTATGGAGAACTCTAAATGTTATCTTCAACTCTTGATTTGAAGTTGTTATGAAGAACACTAGTGTGGAAGGAGAGACGGTTATCTCCGTTTATACATTGATTTCTATAAGTTGAGCAAGATGAAAATGAAGGACCAATATCCCTTACAACGAATGGGAGATCTACTCGAACAACTTCAAGGGTCGAAGTTCCTTCTAAGATTAAGTTAAGATTTGATTGTCACCGTTTGATAATAGAGTTTTGAGAGTTAAAGAGGAGTTTTATTGGTACAGCTGTTTTGATTTGCTTGGAGGAATGATGGGTTTGAAGTGTACAAGTGATCCTTCAAGACAAGGCCTAGATCGAGTATTGCGGAACGATGTAAAAATAATAGCATACGTGTCTCGATAGTAGAAGTGGTGTGATGTAAAGTACTTCCTTCATCACTTAGAACTTGTAACAAGAATTTAGGAAACGTAACATCAAAGTTTGGTTTGACAAGAACCAAAGCCAACGGTGTGAGCTGGAAGTTTGATCTTCTTTGTTAGAGGCAAACAAAGAAGAAACATAATGGAAATGTTGTATTGAAAAGACCCGAGAAGAAGTTAAGCTTCCGATATATCTGATAACACGATTTATGAACTAGGTTTAAGTAGTCATTTTGATAGATTTCTCACTCATTCATGCATGGTTTAGCATTAGTTCACGACGTTTTGCACTCAATTCATGTATTTTGTCGAGATAGACGTCTACATGGACTTGTGCGTGTTTTATAGGTATTTTGGGAGATTTAGGAGCTTAATTGATGCATTCGAGAATCAATCCTCGAGATGACACACCTCCGGGCTCATTAGGATGCAAACTAGAGGCTAAGGAAGACTCATGGAGCCTTGCCAACACAAGCCATGCACCAAATCACAGCTTAATGATCCAAGGCGAAGTTTCTGGAGCAAACCACGGTTCACTGGCACATTCCACGGCCGTGATTCTACCCGTGGATTTTGCCAGATTCTTGTGACAGCTGTGCCACGACTCTCATGGCCAGCTCATGCGAAATTTGTTATAAAAGTGGTCCTTCATTGGCTGAGAGAAAGATCTTGGAGCAGCTCTCCATTATCCACTATCATCCAATCAAAATATTCTCTCAACAAGAAGATTCTTGGAAGAAGGAGGTAGAAGGAAGCTACCATTGGAGAAGAGCCTTGTTGGAGAAGAAGAAGACACACCATTGATAGACTTAGAGAGCTTTTGTAGTGAAGAATTTCGGATTCAATTGCTAGAGTTGTATGAACCATTTGAACCTTCTTTAAGAAGGATTGTGAGTTATTCTAATTCCATTTTCAGCTCAGTTTTGTTTTAGTTCACTTGTTCATCTCTTTCTCTTCATTATCTTGCAAATGGATGCCATGATTTTATGTTTGATTGTTTCGATTTCTATTATGAATGTTTTAGGCTAAATAGATGAGGTTCTAGGGTAAGGAAAGGATGATTGTGGCTAGGACTATGATAGGATGCACTTAGATTTACCTTTAGATGAGTAACTTACAAGGACGAACTCTCTGTTGAAGTCCACGGGTGGATCTTCCCATTCCACGGCCGTGGATGTGTAGAACAGCCCGTGTTTCTTCCCTGGTTCGATGAATCTAGCTCAGATTGTTAGAATGTTGAAATCCTAGGTGTTTGTTGAGTTAATCTAGCCTAGGGTGACCTAGTGTTAGCTACTAAGTGTTAGAAGAGACCTAACCGGTGATTCTTACCCTTAGATTCCTAAGATGACAAACTTTAGGTAGTGGTGAGCCTCACAAGCCGCCATTGGACTAAGTGTGCTAGGATAGATGCTTAGAACTTCCCTTTCTGAGACTTACCGGGTAAGGATAGGTTAGATCTCTAAGTACCAATCCGGTTTGTGTAGAATTCCAATCCTTAGGTTCTTAGAGACTTACCCGGCGATGAGACCTTAGGAATGGATTAGTGGACCATGAGACTTACCCGGTGATTGATCCCAATCTAGAAACACTTACTCTCGACATAGCATAGTTAATCCAAGGAAAGAATAGATAGCTTGAGTCCTATGCCATAACCGGAATTTCCAACCCCTAGAATCCGCTTTTCTGTCTTTGATCTATATCTCGTTTTTAGCTTATTTGTTCGCATTGATTAGTTAGCTTAGTTGATTATTACATTTCGCATGATTTGTGATCTTTGATTGATCACCGAAAAACCAACCAAAAACAATTGAGATTTTCATTTCTTTATTCCTTTCTCTTGTCTTAACCTAGATTTTCACTAGACTTAATCATAATTTGAATCAATCTCACCTTAGTCTTTGTGTTCGACCTCGGAATACTATCCCTACTACAAACGTCCCGTACACTGCGGGTTTCGCTAGGAGTTAGGATAAATATAACGAGTATAAATTTAAAGCTTATTGTGCACACATCCTGAGCGTAACAATATCGAACCTTTTTGAGATCTTAACGCGAGTTGGAGAAGTGACTTACAAGTGGGCGTCACCACCAAGAGCAGATGGTGTTCACCCGGTGTTTCATGTGTATCCATTGAGAGAGTACATACATGACTCGAGACATGTAGCCTGTTGTGATGATATAGTCGAGACTAGGAGCCGATGAGGCTAACTGGTAGACGTAGGATAGTATCTTTAGTCGAGTTTTACGAAGGTTTAGCGACATCTATAGGACCGTCGGGTTAGTCCCGAGATCTTTCCTTGGTTTTGATTATTTTATTTGCGATATGATATGTTATGTGTGATCCATATGTGTATATCTTGCGAGTCTAGATCTGTTTATGCGAGTAGACTTTGGATTAGAAGGCCATAATTATCAGGTTAAAGGGTTCCGAGAGATTATCGAGACACGTTTGTTTCAGAGTTCCGGGTTTAGCAAGTTTCAGGACGAAACTTTTCTTTAGGAGGACCTGATGTAATGCCCCGTTTGTTCGGGTGTGTTCCGACTTTGCTTTTCTCCCTTCCATCGATTGGTTACAGTTCGAGTTCTTATTTAAAGTATATTTTTATTGATTTAAAAATAAGTTTTCCGGGTATCATATTATTTTGGGGATACATGTATGTATTCCCGTATTTAATTAATTTAATTTTGTCGGAACGAGATTTACCGATCCAGAAAATCCAGTTCCGAATGTTAATCGAGTTGATTTTTTTTAAACCCCTCCTTTTCACTCTTTTATTTCCTTTTTCCTTTTATTTCTTTCCTTCTCTCTTTTATTTCTTTTTCTTTCTTCCTTGTGCTGCTTTCTGTCGTGTGGCGCTTCAACAGAGGAAGGCCAAAAGCGACCCCTCGCTTCACGCCACAGCCAGCGCCTCGACCTCCGGCCCTAGCTTGCAGCCTACCCTAGCCCGCGTCGGACCTCTCGAGCCCGCCTCCCTGTGATGACTACCCCAGCAGTTCACCCTCCCTCATTCACCCTCACTCCTTCTCTCAATCTCTCCCTTACCCTTCTCTCATTCCCCTCTCCCTATTCGACCTCCCTGTCGCACCTCTGTCCACCGGGTCTGTGCAGGGCCGCTCGAAGCCGTCAAGGGACTCGTCGGGAAGAGCCGCAACCACCGTTCCTCCGCCCTAGCCACTTGTGCCGCCGTCAGTGAGTAGTTTTTCTCTCCCTCCTTTCTTTATTTCCTCCCCTCTATGTGACAGCCCGGTGCCCTAATTGTGTGTAGCAACCGCCGGAATCTGGACCACCGCCGACTGCTGCCGGAGTCACCGCCTGCACGCCGGCCACCTCCTTTCCTCCGCCTGGGCAACCACAGGATTCCCATGCCCTTCTCCTTCTTTTGAGTCGCGATAACAGGAGGTTGAAGAAGAGTGGATTAATTACAATTTTTGCCCCTCTTTTTAATTAATTCAGTTTTCTCCCCAATTTATTGATAATTACAGTTTCTACCCAGATTTTTGAAATGAAATAATTATGCCCTGCTGATATATATATTTGCAAGTTTGGCCCTATGTTTTGGAAATGTGCAGATTTATCCTTGTGAATAAATGACAGATTTGGCCCAAAGTTATTTTCGGAAATTGGCCTAAGTTTCTTGAGTTCCATATTTATGGCCCGGAAATTTAATTGCGAATTTTGACCTATGTTTGTATAATTTTATAAATCCCCGGAAATGTTTTTACGAGTGTTAACCTTGGTATTGAAAGCGGATTTTTCTTAGATTTATATACTTAGAATCCTCCGTTCAAAATTTAGCATATGAGCTAAATTTCCTTAGCTTTGGTCTTAGGTTCAGAAGTGGCCGTTATAGACCAACAAATCCAATCTCGACGTCCGTAGATCATCTTCAACCTCGGATCGTGTGTGAGTACCTTCTTCCTCGATCTAGTTATGTTTAGTGGTAGAATCATGCTAGGTTGGATTTAGCATAAGTTAGGGCAAATGCCAAGTAGTGGCTTGGAACCTCTAGGTGAGTGTTTGATGTTATTGATGTTCTATGACACGTGGTGTGTTGATCTTGAGTTGTTATACAATTGTGAGCCTTGTGGTTGATCTTTTGAGACTTGAGGTGGTGTTCATATGTGGGTTGAGATTGCAAAGTTTAGGATGAGAGTATCCTAGCACTTAAGGATATAGTTGAGATCTCGTGAGTTGTGAGGGTTAAGAGTGTATCCTAGATTATGAGAGTGTATGACCTAATAAGATGATATAGAACTAGAAGTCTAAGGACTTCTTGCTTGTGAGTAGTTGTTGATTATCGTGCATTGTCTTGAACAGGCTTTGGTTATATTCCTTCGGAAAGTGATATTGGTTTTGTTCAGCTTTGAGACGAGGTAAGTCCTCGGACTTACTTAGCCGCTTTTATGCCTTATTTGGATGTATATGGTGGTGTGTGTGTTTACCGCTTTTAAGCATGAAAATGGATTAGGTTTTACTTGACCTTTTTTATTGGCCCAACGTTACTACTACTACTATTATTATCGGGCGGTGACATCACCGCTCAGTTTCCCGAGGGAGAATTGGGGGATCTTTGCGACAAGGCCATACACGGTATACGGGCGGGCTTCTTCATCACTCCCTCAGGGTATACGGGTTGGGCGCCGCCACACTCCTGTTGGTTACACGGGGACAGAGGCGAGAGTTATAAGACTCTTGTGTCACACTTTAAACCAATGAATTAGATATGGAATAACCTAAAAAGATACTATGTAATAAATGTTCATGTTGTGTGCTTTGTGTTCTCATGCGTGAGTTTGTGCCATGTTATTCTTATAATGCATAGAATGTGAGCTAACGGTTTAAAACCGTTTTGTGTAGACGACTTGCAGGTTAGGGATGCCGCCGAGTGAGGTGGAGGAGTGGACAGCCGAGTGGTCTCCGTACATCATAGGACGGGGATGTTTTTGGGGGTTTTATTTGTTGTCGGATTATGTCTTGTTGTACGTTTGGATTCCTTTACGTTGTGTCGTTTTGAGGACTCGGCTGAGTTTCCAACTTGTATCCCTTCCTTTCTTTTCTTGCATACATTATAAACTACTTTTGAGTTTTATGCCTTTAATTTGTGCCTTGTTGGAAAGGTCCGGTGAACTTGTTGTTAGGCTAAGGGTCGGGTCCCATTGTGAGGTCCCAACCCGTAGCATCCCGAGTCCCGCGGATTCGGGGTGTTACATTAGGTTATAAATTTAAAGCTATTTTGTTCACGATTACACACACGTCTGAGAGCGAACAAGTTTTTGGTGCCGTTGCCGGGGACTTGGTCAAAACGAAGTCCGGTATTTGCTGCCCTTGTTGCTTTTGATTGCTTTACTTGAGTGATTTCGCAGGATCTTTCTTTAGGTTTATGCGAAGAACTCGTGCTGGGAAAGAAATCATTCCCTACGATCCTGAACCAGAAAAGACATACAAAAGGAGATTGAAAAAAGCTAAGATGGTTGACCAAGATAATCGAAATCTTGAAGCTGAATTGAAGGACGCATTAGAACAACTTCGGCTGAGTAATGAAGCTTTACAAAGAGAGAGAGAAAGGAGGCTCGTGCAAGAACATAAGAGATTCCAGCCGACATGGATGAACGGTAGGCACACATACGACCTCGACCGAACCCAGTTGTCGTACCGAGGCCGGATCCTTACCTAACTGCACCGGCTGAGATACATCCACCACCTCGGTTACCGGCTATGATTGACCAAGGTAACCTGTTCGTTGAAGCACCGCAAATCCTAGGTCAAAGGATGGACCCGAATCAACAAGTGTGGCATCCTAGAGATCCAGCTAAGCATGACTACGAGCTTCGACCTCAAGTCCTCACAATGATTCGTCAATGTCAATTTGGAGACATGGAAAGAGAATCTCCACATCAACACTTGCAAAACTATGAGATTTTTATGGAGACTTTGAGACTATCAAGAGTGGAGAACAACAACTACAAGCTAAGACATTTCTACTTCTCTTTGAAAGACAAGGTGCTTGCTTGATATCAATATCTTCCAGCTGGAAGAGTTAACACATGAGAAGAGATGACTACGGAGTTTCTCACTAAGTTCTTTCCCCCATCAAAGATTGCGAAGTTAAGGGGTAAGATTAATTCTTTTGCCATGAAGGATAGAGAAAATTTGTTCAAATCATGGGAAAGGTTCAAGGACCTTTTCTTAGATTTTCCTCACCATGGGATTCCAAAGATTGAGTTGCTAGAGATCTACCTTAAGGGGTTGGATGAGGAGACTCAATTCAAACTCCAATCACTTTTTGCTGGCACCTTTATGGATACACCGGTTGATGAAGCTTGTGAGTTTATTGAGAAGCAAGATTTACACATGGAAAAGTACTCCCATCGAAGAGTTGAAGATGGAGTGAAGCGAGTTGGATTTCCAGATCTGAACCTTACAAATTTAAGCGTTGCTCAACTCACTACGCTCAACAATGAAGTCAAGGCTTTGAAGGATCTTTTATTAGCTCAAACTAATACAACATCCAAGGAGCAAGATGTTGGATACTTGGGAAGAGGAAACTATCAAGGGCCAAGGAATAACAATTACAACAACAACAACAACAGAAATTTCAACAACAACTGGAGATCAAATCAATAAAATCCCGGTAACCCTTATTCTCATGCTGGAAATGCTCTAACTCCTTCATCTTCTTCTTTAATTCCATTGAAGAGTCAAGAGCCATCATCAAGCTCATCCCAACAGCCTAAGGAGAAACGGATGTTATGCTGGAAGCTATCATGACCAAGCTCAATGCTATGGATAATTCTATGAACACATTTTCAAAGGCACAAAAAGCCTTAGAACATCAAGTTTTTAACAAGGCTAATGAAGCACCAAGAGATCCGGGTAAACTCCCAGGAAGGACGGAGAATAACCCAAAATGGCAAGTCTTTGCAATAGCCACACGAAGTGGATTGAAGCCAACTGATCCAGTACCTCGGTCGGAGCACGACTAAATGAGGAACACCTCGGTCGAGGTGCCAACCGAGATGGATCCCCAGAAAGCGAAAGACAAGTCTGATGTTTATATTCCACCACCTGCTTACAAACCTCCACTCCCGTTCCCTCAGTCTAGGGCACGGGCACATCTAGACAAACACTTTGGTAAGTTTCTCGACCTTATGAATAAGCTACATATTAACATCCCTTTCATTGATGTTATCCTAGGTATGCCCGCCTATGAGAAGTTTCTAAAAGAGATCTTGTCAAGGAATAGAAAACTAGAAGACTTTGGAGAAGTGCAAATGACCTCTAGACCTTCGGAGCTCATTCAAATCATGAAAGAGAACATGCCGCCCAAGTTAAGAGATCCTAGTTCATTTTTCATTCCCATCGAAGTTGAGGATATGACTTATGATGCGCTTTGTGATCTAGGAGCTAGTGTGAGCATCATTCCTCTAACACTTTGTGAAAAGATCGGTCTTGGAGATCCCAAGCCCGTAAAGATAACTTTGTACATGGCGGATCGTTCCATTACTCGTCCCGTTGGAATCCTAGAAGATCTTCCTGTCAAGCTAGATGTACGAAGCGTGAAAGCATTGGAAGTAGATCCAGAAGCTGGGTTCGACCAAGTCATTCAGGAGACGGAAAGCACATTAGGTTTCGGTCACCTTCCTAGTACCTCGACCGAAATGGTTTCCGGAGCAAGCGAGGTGACCTTCTTTGGAGAGTACCTTGGTCCATCACCTCGGTCCACGACCGAGACGTCTCCCAAAGAAAGCGAGATGGTGTCAACTGAAGATCACCTCGGTTCACCACTTCGGCTCAACCCTAGATGTCTCGACCAAGGTTCACCTGTTGAAGGAGGTGCGGATCCACCACTTAAAGCACCTCCTATCTTAGAGCATAAGCCACTCCCAACTCACTTGAGGTACTTTTTCCTTGGTTCGGATTCTATGTATCCTGTCATTGTTAGTGCTTCTCTTTCTGAAGACGAGTTATCTAAGTTGATGCATGTGTTGAGAAAAGATAGAAAGGCTTTGGGTTATACTATTGATGATCTTGTTTATTGGTATTAAGCCTTCTCTTTGTATGCACAAGATACTAATGGAAGATGATCACAAGACTTCACGGGAACCTCAAAGACGGTTAAATCCGATCATGAAAGAGGTTGTGAAGAAGGAAATTCTTAAGTTGCTTGATGCAAGTATCATATTTCCCATATCAGATAGCAAGGTGGTGAGTCCGGTGCATGTAGTTCCCAAGAAGGGTGGGATGACCGTTGTAACCAACAAGAATAACGAGTTGATTCCCACAAGAACCGTTATGGGCTGGAGGATGTGCATCGACTATAGGAAGTTGAATTTGGGAACGAGAAAGGATCATTTTCCTCTTCCTTTCATTGATAAAATGCTTGAACGGTTAGCACAACACTCCCATTTTTGCTATCTAGATGTTTGTAATGGCTTCTTTCAGATTCCTATCCATCCGGATGATCAAGAGAAGACCACTTTCACTTGTCCATGGGGGACATTTGCTTATCAGAGGATTCCATTCGGATTGTGTAATGCGCCCGCCACTTTTCAACGTTGTATGATGGCTATCTTCTCCGAGTATATTGAGGAGATCATGAAGGTATTCATGGATGATTTTTCGGTATATGGTTCCTCTTTTGATAACTATTTGGCTAACCTTTCTCTAGTGTTACAACGTTGTGAAGATACTAGTCTCGTTTTGAATTGGGAGAAGTGACACTTCATAATTAGCGAAGGAATTGTTCTAGGACACCTCGTTTCCAACCGAGGTATAAAGGTCAATTGAGCTAAGATCGAGACTATTGAGAAACTTCCGCCACCTTGTTCCGTTAAAGGTGTGCGGATTTTTCTTGGGCATGCAGGTTTCTACAAGAGGTTCATCAAGGATTTCTCTAAAATCTCTAAACCGCTTACTAATCTTTTGAATAAGGATGTTGTTTTTGAGTTTTCGCAGGAATGCCTTGATGCTTTTTACAGGATAAAGGATGCATTGATCACCGCTCCCATCATTCAACCTCCTCATTGGACCTTGCCTTTTGAGATCATGTGTGAATGCTAGTGATGTGGCTGTAGGAGCGGTACTTGGAAAAAGGAAGGATGGCCGGACCAACGCCATTTATTATGCTAGCAAGATGCGAGATGAAGCTCAAGCAAATTACGCCACCACCGAGAAGGAGCTCTTGGCAGTTGTTTATGCATTTGAGAAATTTCACTCTTACTTAGAGGGAGCGAAAGTTATTGTTTATACTGACCATGCAACTATTCGATACTTACTAGCTAAGAAATATTTGAAGCCGCGCCTTATTCGTTGGATTCTTTTACTTCAAGAGTTTGATTTGGAGATTCGCGATAAGAAGGGGTCCGAGAATTCCGTGGCAAATCACCTCAGCCGGCTACCACTGATAGCGTGCATTATAGTTTATATTTTGGGATTGGTTTGGACGTTTTATCTCCATAAATCTGCATACATGGATGTATATTCTTGATCATTATGTTGTTTTGTTTACCTTTGTAAGAATCGAGGTCTACACCTAGATTTGTTGTAATTGTAGGGAATATAACACGTTTTGGAGCAATATGGAGTCAAAGGATATAAGGAGTCATTGGAGATACATTATGGAACATTGAGGAGCTACAAGAAAGGCATATCAATCATGGTAGTTGGACATAAGTTTGAATTTGGACTAGTTTTGAGAGATTTGCACGTAGCTGAGGATCACCTCGGATGGCTATAGTACAACCTCGACTGAGGTGATTTCACTGGCCTGGATCGAGACAGACGGCCCATGGCTCATGAGATCTTTTACTTTTGGAAAGTGATTCTCCTATATATTTGAAGATATTTTCTGGATGGAAGTATGTCTGGTTGGCTGAAGAGTTTAGAAGATTGAAGTTATTCAAAGGAAGGAAGGAAGTTGAAGGAAGATAGCTTGAAAGTTAAAGTTGAAGGCTTTTTAAAGGAAGTTGTAAGGTTTTCTTAGAATGTGTGATTGTTGTCTTTTGGTTTGTGATTGAGGAACACAGTTTGCTGGTTGTTTGATATGATTGATTGATTGATTGAGTGATTATTGAGACCTTTGTGTTAAGGTTTTCTTGTTTGGATATTGCTTCTTTATTCATATATTTGACTATTGTTATCATGATGATAATTGGCTAAATTCTTATGCGATTCTAGGGTGATTGGCTGAAGGTTATGAGAAAGACAACGAAAGAATGAGCCTTTACCTTAGTGGACCCTGAATGCTCGAGCCAAACCTTTGCTAAACCTCACCTCGGTCGGTTCATAGAGCATCTTGACCGAGATCGGACATACCTGAGTTTAGGTTTTAGTTTGCCAAATCCTTACCTTGTTGCACCTTTCCTGGTCCATACGCAAGCCTAGGATGAGACTTACCCGATAATTCCTTTGCTTGTATACCGATGATGATGAGTGTTAGGTAATAAAGGTTTATCCTTTATTAGGGTTTGAGTGTGCCTTCATCCTACCTTTGTGAGTTAGCCTGAGACTTACCCGGTAAAGGTTAGTTCTATCCCCTTAGGTGGTGTGTTGTTCTGAGATTATAGTTCCTTTCCTTAGTTCCTTGAGACTTACCCGGTTAGAGGATCTTTGATTTGGGATACTGAGTAGTGAGACTTACCCGGTGATCTATTTCCACCTTAGAAATACCTTCCCTTCCAAACCCCAGCTTTGTCCACGTTATCCTTTGAGATCTTGAGTCAGAACCTCAACTGAATGCTTTGACCTCTAGAATCTTCATTCCTTTATCTGATTTGATAACTCCACCTTGATTATGAGTTGGTTATATTTATGAAGGAAGACTTAAACATGTATCTAGTGATTTTATGAACTAACAAATATTGATCATATTTCTAGAATGTTTGGTTTGTGTTTGTTAAATGTGTGTAGGCTTTGGAAAGCATTTTAAGGGACGGAGCTAAAGCCTTGAAAGGAGTTTTGAGGGGCCTTGAACAAACAGGTTTGGATCAAGTTTCAAGGGGCTGATCTGAGCCTTGAAAGGATTTTCAAGGACCTTGAAAATCAATACAGGGAGAATTCGGCTGAAGCTGTTTTAACGTGCAAAGGACTTTGAAAAGGTATACAAGGGCAATCTCGGCTGAAGAAATTTCAACACACAAAGAATTTGAACGGAGTTCCAAGGGTTTTTGAAAAGCGTTTCAAGGGGCCTTGGAATGGATATCAAGGAACAAGAAAATCTTGGAATGGATTTCAAAGGCCTTGAAATAAGATACACAAGGGCAGATTCAGATGGAGCATTTTTCGATGACAAAGACTTTTCAACCAATGAAGATTTAAACCAAATCAAGCTTTACTACCATGAATTACAAGAAGATTTTCAAGATTCAACAAGAAGATTTGGGCCAACAACAACAAGAACGATTGAATGGATTGAATGGTTCACGATGAAGAAAATCTCAACAATACTTCTACACAAAGGATCTCGGCCAAGTAAAGATGAACAACGACAAAGAAGATTTGGGTCACCAACAACAATATTATTCGAAGATCTCACAAGGTTTCTATACAAAGGATCACAAGTTTTCTACATAAAGGATCTTGGTCAAGTAAAGATGGATATCAATGATGCAACTATTTTAGCTTAACAAGAAGATCCTCAAATGGTGCAAGATCTTAGCTAACTAGAAGAACATTCAAGATGCAAGGAGAAGATCTCGACCACCATGAAATAGCGAAATATCTTAGCTAACAAAAAGAACATTCAAGATGGAAGGAGAAGATCTAGGTCACCAAGAAAATATCTCAACAAGATCTTAACATTTGACGCAAAGGGATGAGATTGTTTCACGATAAAAGATCTCAACGTTCAAGGGGAAAAGCTTCAACGACATTCCAAGAAGGAGAAGATCTAGAAGATTTTCAAACAAAGGAAGAAGATCGAGGATCTCCAACAAGAAGGATCTTTGAACGTCACATTCAAGAGAGAGAGAGAAGATCAATGATCTCCAACAAGAAATATCTTTAACGTTATAATCAAGGGAGATAAGATCTAGGATTTCCAACAAACAAAATCTTTAACAACCAATATCTTCAACAACCATGATCTTCAAAGATCTTCAAACGGCATATCATAAGAAAAGATCTAGGACTTCAACAAACAAGATTTTTAACCAACAAGATCTTCAACAACCAAGATCTCATATCCTAAGCAGAAGATCTAGGAATTTAACAACCAAAGATAAGAGGAAGATCTCAGCACAAGATCTCCAACTAAAAGATCTCATAAAGATCTTAACAAATGAAGATAACAAGAAGATCTCGGATCTTAAGAGAATATCTTCAACGGCTGATTTTCAAAGAAAAGATTACGGTGATGAAGATATTCAACGAGCGTCAAAAAGAAGAAGAAGAAAAAGAGAGAAGATCTTGGAGAAACTACAACAAGCGGCAATGAAGGGAAGCAAGAGAAGAACGACGACTACAACAACGGCTACTTCACCTTCAACTACTCACGTTTTCTATGGAGGAATTAGAACGTTGCAACAGCCTTTTGAACGGTTACAAGACTCCTCACAGAAGACTATAAATTAAGATGAAGTTTGAAGACAGAAGACACCGAAAAAGCAATCAAGGAAACATATACGTCTTCAAGCTATCACCATCTTCATTCTTTCCACAAGTTTTCCTCTTCTTATACTCACAAAGTCTACATTCTAGAGTGAGGAAAAAACGTAGAGCTTTATTGGCATATCTAAAGAGTGTTATACTAGAGAGTGTGTTACTCTGCGAAGTAACTAGGCTATTATAGAAAGGTGAAAGAGTTGGAGCTAGATCGTAGCGTTGGCTACAGTGAGAGAAGAAGGTGATTTCTTCTAGTTTGTATCTAGGACTCTTTGAAGCTGATAATAGATAGTTAGATCCTACGGATATACCGTGGGACGGAGAGTAGGCTATTTAGAGCCGAACTTCGTAAACATATCCTTGTGTCGATCTTGTACATTCCGCTCTTTATCTGCTTTATTGTGACTAAATTATTTTTGCAGGTGAACAAAGTCAAGACCCTTGAAATCAGTTTCAAAGCCCTTGAAAACAAAGTGTGTCACAAAGAGCTGATATCGATATCAAGGCCTTTGAAATAAGTTTCAAAGCCTTGAGATGGGTTTTTTCAAAAAGTTCCCATACTCTACTCAACCCCCCTTCTAGAGTATCTTTTATCCTTTATATTTACCTAACGGTTCTTCATGATTATTACATCATCTTTGATATCTTTGCTTTATTGCTTGCTTTTGATTGACAACCTGAATTGCCATGCTTTGTTTCACCATAGTCCCTGTTTTTGACCCTTGAGTATTTACTGTTATTACAATTGATCCGTATACTACGGGTTCACATATTGTTTCAGGTTTATGTTTTAGGTTATAAATTTAAAGTTATATCGTTCACGATTGCATACACGTTTGAGAGTGAACAAGTTTTTGGCACCGTTGCCGGGTACTTGGTCAAGACCAAGTTTGCCTTTTCGGTGTCTTTTAGGGTTGCTGCCCTTGTTGCTATTGATTACTTTACTTGAGTGATTTCCCAAGATCTTTCTTTAGGTTTATGCAAAGAACTCGTGCTGGAAAGGAATCGTTTCTTACGATCCCGAACCAGAAAATACATACAAAAGGAGATTGAAAGAAGCTAAGATGGCTGACCAAGATAATCGAGATCTTGAAGCCGAATTGAAGGATGCATTAGAACAACTTCGGCTGAGTAAAGAAGAGTTAAGAGAGAAAAAGAGGAGACTCATGTAAGAACAGAAGAGATCCAAGCTGATATGGCCGTACTATGAGCCCAGTTCCTACCTCGACCGAACCCAATTGTCGGACCGAGGCCGGATCCTGACCTCATTGGACCGGCTGAGATACATCCACCACCTCGGTTTCCGGCTATGGTTGACCGAGGTAACCTGTTCGTTGGAGCACCGCAAACCCTAGGTGAAAGGATGGACCCAAATCATCAAGTTTGGCGTCCTGGAGTTAATTTAGGAGATCCAGCTGAGCATGACTATGAGCTTCGACCTCAAGTCGTCACAATGATTCGACAATGTCAATTTGGAGGCATGGAAAGAGAATCTCCACATCAACACATACAAAACTATGAGATTCTTATGGAGACGTTGAGACCATCAACAGTGGAGAACAACAACTACAAGCTAAGGCTTTTCTACTTCTCTTTGAAAGACAAGGCGCTAGCTTGTTATCAATCTCTTCCAGTTGGAAGAGTCAATACATGAGAAGAGATGACTACGGAGTTTCTTACTAAGTTCTTTCCCCATCAAAACTGTTGAATTGAGGGGTAAGATTAATGCTTTTGTCATGAAGGATAAAGAGAGTTTGTTCAAGTCATGGGAAATGTTCAAGGACCTTTTATTGGATTGCCCTCACCATGGGGTTCCAAAGATTAAGTTGCTAGAGATTTACTTCAAGGGATTGGATGAGGAGACTCAGTTCAAACTCGAATCACTTTCTGCTAGAGCATTTATGGATACACCGGTTGATGAAGCTTGGGAGTTTATTGAGAAGCAAGCTTTACACATGGAGAAGTACTCCCATCGAAGAGTTGAAGATGGAGTGAAGCGATTTGGCTTTCTGGATCTGAATCTTACAATCAAGCGTTGCTCAACTCACTACACTCAACAATGAAGTCAAGGCTTTGAAGGAGCTTCTATTAGCTCAAACTAAAGCATCAAAGGAGCAAGATGCTGGATACTTGGGGAGAGGAAACTATCAAGGGCCGAGGAACAACAATAACAACAACATAAATTTCAAGAATAATTGGAGAGCGAATCAATAAAATCCCGGTAACCCTTATTCTCATGCTGAAAATGCTCTAAACCCCCTTCTTCTACTCCATTGAAGAGTCAAGAGCCGTCATCGAGCTCATCCCAGCAGCCCAAGGAGAAGACGGACGTTGTGCTGGAGGCTATTATGACAAAGCTCAACGCTATGGAAAATTCTATGAACTCATTTTCGAAGGCACAAAAAGCCTTAGAACATCAAGTTTTCAACAAGGCTAATGAAGCACCAAGAGATCCGGGTAAACTTCCAGGAAGGACAAAGAACAACCCAAAAGGGCAAGTCATGGCAATTACCACACGAAGTGGATTGAAGACAACTGATCCATACCTCGGTCGGACCACGACCAGATGAGGAACAACTCGGTCGAGGTGCCAACCGAGAGGGAGCCCCAGAAAGAGAAGTCTGATGTTTATGTCCCACCATCTGCTTACAAGCCTCCACTCCCATTCCCTCAGTCTAGGGCGCGGGCACATCTAGAGAAGCACTTTGGTAAGTTTCTTGACCTTTTGAATAAGGTACATATTAACATCCCTTTCATTGATGCTATCCTAGGAATGCCCGCCTATGGCAAGTTTCTGAAAGAAATCTTGTCAAGGAAGAGAAAGTTTGAAGACTTTGGAGAAGTGCGGATGACCTCTAGATCTTCAGAGCTCATTCAAATCATGAAAGAGAACATGCCACCTAAGTTGAGAGATCCCAGTTCATTTGCATTCCCATCCAAGTTGGGGATGTGACTTATGATGCTTTTTGTGATCTAGGAGCTAGTGTGAGCATCATTCCTCTAGCGCTTTGTCAGAAGATCGGCCTTGGAGATCCCAAGCCCGTGAAGATGACGTTATACATGGCGGATCGTTCTATTACCCGTCCCGTTGGAATCTGTAATATCCGGAATTTTATTCCGTTTATTTCTGTAACAACCTGATCTCGATCAGTTGATCCATATCCGTCTACTTAGTTAGACACATTATTATAAAATTTATCATTTTATGTAGATCTTCTTCGCATAAAATGATAGAATCCTTTATAAGTTCATCATTTTATGTAGCTTACCTCCACATAAAGTAATAGGATTTTATAACCAATCCTAAACTGTAACATAATCCGTATCCGTTTATTCCGTGCATTCATTGTCGGGATCTCGATTCCGGACTACAGCTAGCACCGGGCTGCTGCCCCCTTCTCCCTTGCGCCAGCTCTAGCCCTCTGCAGCCCCAGCTTCTGCAGCCCAGTAGCCGCCTGCTGCCTTCTCCAGCCCAGCGTGTGCTCAGCCCAGGAAGGAGCTGCTGCCTTGTCATCTTCAGCCCAGGAAGGAGCTGCTACCTTGCCATCTTCAGCCCAGCGGATCCAGCTCCCAGCGGCCCAGCAGCATGCCCACTTCGCAGCCAGTTAAGAGAGGAGTCCAACCCAGAAAATAAGACAAGAAGCACGGCCCGCTCGTCCTCTCTCCACAGCCGTTTGAACGTAATATATGCAGGCGTTACAATCCCGTAAATCACGCCCCTACCCCGCCTCTTCTGATTCTTTCCTTGCTAGTGAACTTCGTTTTCCACACACGTACAGCTCCGCCAGAGACGCAGAAACACCAGGAGAAACCGTTAGAGCAGTAGTGAATTCCTATCTTCCGAAGCCTAATACGAGAACTCGAAGTCGCAGCAACTCGATCAACATCAACCCTCCCACGCCGACCGGTAAGCCTCCTTCTCTATCGCGATCGGTCTTCCGTCCTACCACACTTACCAACCGTTCCTTTGCAGCCTCATCAGCGTCCGACGCTGCCTCTTCTGGATCGGACTGAACTCCGTCTTATTCTGTCTATTTAGGTAAGGATCCATATACCTACTCATCTTCATCTCTTTAATTTGTCGATCGTGAGGACTCCCACCTCCGTACCTGTGTTGACAAACCTTCATCTCGACCACTCCATGACAGCAGTGAGGCTGGGAAGAGTCCTCCAATCACTACAGCAGTAGAGCCAAGCCGAACCCTCACTTCCCTCCTCTTGATCTGTCACGCCGAGGAAGCCTGAGGGCCATCTGGAACCGTCGGAAGGCGCCTCAGTCCAGTAGCTGTTGAAGAGGTGAGCCATCCCTCTTCTGCAGTCCAATTCTTGCTCTCTAGATGTTATAATTGTATAAATTATATATGTTTTCGGTTTCGTTATGAATGGAGATCAAGCCAGGGAAATGGAGGGGTAGTAAGTGAGCTTTGTTGACGTCTCCTATAGTTCCAATTTATGATCACCGGATGATAATGAGAGTAGATCAGATCGCCCTAGAAATAGAAATGAAAAACTTCTTTGTAGAACTCAACTTTGTAAGTGAGTAATGGTCAATGTTGAGGATCAATGTTTGAGAGTCAGGTTGAAGATCCACCGTTGAAATTTTAATAGATGATAGATGGATGTATGTAGTTTACTCTATTAAAATTTGAGAAGAAATGAACGGTCGGATTAGAAGTTATAAGCTTCCGAAGTTAGGTAGTTGAGCAGTTTTTGTAAACTTAGGATTTTGGCTAAGTATAGAAATTGTAGGTGAAGTAGTCAACTTTGAGAATTTTTTATAAAATCGATGAATGAACAGTTTTGAGGAATTCTTGCTCCTAAGGGTAGATGGAACATCATAGATGATTTAGAGAATGAGTTCGGAAATTTTATAAGCTTTTACGAATTTTATATTTGAAACCGAAGTTAGACCTTTACGATCTTTTGAAAAATATGAAAATAAGAAAGATACCGGTTTGTACCCAAACTAAACCTTAGGAGTTAGAATATAATTTTTGAATCTCAAATAGGAGTTTAGACATGAATTTTGGAAATTTTGGGAGTTTCGGGACCAAGGGTAAAATGGTCATTTTACCCTAAATTAGTACTGTAACTAGTTATGTCTTACTACGTTATTCTATCTTAGAAGTCTTAGACTTCTAACTACGTGGGAGTGTGCTAATGCACTTATCTCCTTTGACAGGCAACTGAGTTGCTACAGTTTACAGAGCGAGTTTGGTTGACAGAGAGTCGAGCTTTATACCAGGTAAGTCCTTTGGGCTTACTTAGCTGACTTCTAAATATGAGCATGAATGATGATAGTGGTGTGTGATTGAGATGTTAGAGTTATAGGTTGTGATAAATATTTACCGACCTATACTTGGCCTAAGAGTAACGGGCGGTGGCATTCTGCTCAGTTAGCTTGCGAGCGTTGGGGGTTTCTTTAGGGACTAGTCCATACTCGGTTTGTAGTGATGCTACCGGCAGAGGTCAGCTAGACCTACACCCAGTTGGATAAGGAACGGAGGCGAGAACTGCTAATAGCTCTCGTGCCACAACAGTAAATTGAATAAAATGAATCACTTAAATAATAGATAATAAACGGTTGAGTGTCACCATGATGTTTGTTTATTTTTGATTTTGCTTGTGTTTGTGCTGTTGTCATTCTACTTATATTTGGATAGTTAGCTAACGGTTGTTATGTTGTGTAGATTTACCACAGGTTAGAGTAGATGCCGAGTGATCCGGATGGTAGTGGTCAGCCGGGGTGTCGTACTTTAGGACGTTTTGCAGTTTCTTCATTGTGGGATTTTCAGTTGGACCTTGTTTCCTTTCGTTCTTTCCGTACTTTGTTATTTTACGTTTTCCGGCTGTTAGTTGTTCTGGTCACATTCATACATTGTTAAGAATTATTTTATGATTTCTAGTTTGCCTTATTTGTGCCTTGTTGTAAGATCTTGTTAAGTTGTTGTCAAACTAAGGTCGGGACCCACTGTGCGGTCCTAACCAGTAACTCCCTGTGTTGAAAAATTTGGGGTGTTACAACATGGTATCAGAGCTCTAGGTTGGCAACAATGGTACTTGAAATCTTCTAAAAAGGTCATATAACTAAATAAACAGAACCCAAAAGGGGTCTGAGTTTTCCAAGGAAGATTTTGGTTTTAAAATGCATACAGAGTCGGGTTGGGATAGAAAGAACGGATGACCACCACTACCTCTGCGGATCTCGGTATTCTTAGTATTATTATTATTATAGACTTTTACTGTTATGATAGATTAGTTAGATTATAACTGTAATTGTTACCGTTCGTGCAGATGGCACGTACTAGGGCTACACTAGTGATTGGCCGAGGTAGGGGTCGTCCCCCCTTCCCCCAGTCAGACAGGATTGAGCGGATAGCGCCCCTGCTGTTAGAGGGCGTGGTCGTGGGGGTAGACCTCCACTAGGGAGAGGTCGAGGACGAGTTCCTCGAGAGGATCCACCTGCAGCAAGCATACCTATAGCTGTTGTGGAAGAGGTAGCTGAGAGTGTAGGCCCCGAGGTCAGGCAGGAGACTGCCGCTAGGTCTGGAGCGCAGGGAGCACGTTCGACTGAGTCAGGACGTGTATCTATTGGAGCCTCGGAGTATAGGGAGTACCGAGCATACGTCGAGCGTATGGAGGAGGCTGCCAGAGTTGAGAGGCTTACCCAGGTACCACCAGTGGTACCGGCTAGGTCAGCTCAAGTGACACATGGAGTGTCTCAGGCGCCGGATGTACCTGAGAGGAGAGCTAATGCTGATAGAGCGCCTGCTGGGTCTAGAGCACCGAGACCGGATGAGTGGTTGAAGGCTTTCAACTCTCAGAAGGTTCCCTCATTCAGTGGAGAAATAGGGCTAGAGGTGGAACACTGGATCGGGAAGATAGAGACTGCTTTGGAGGCAATACGTTGCCCCGAGGATCGACAGGTGGATTTGGTGCAGACCTGTTTCACATATGATGCTCATTCATGGTGGCGTACCATTCGTAGCCGAGTCACCAGCTGGGAGCAGATGAGGAACATTGTTAGAGACAGGTACTGTCCTGTTTCGCTAAGGAGGGAGAGATTCTAGGATTTCATTGAGGCGGGATTTGAGGATATCCCGATTGTTGTAGCCATAAAGAAGTTTCAGAAAGAGTTGACCTTACTTGGACCATCTGCACCTCCAGAAGAGCAGCATGTTTACCTTTTCTCCAGGAGATTGAGAGAGAGTACCCGATCATACTTAGCTGGATTCCGCTGTGAGACTTTGTATGATTATCAGGATAGGGCCTCTGCTTATGAGAGAGATAGGCCAGCTTCGAGGAAAGCAGCTCAGTCTAGTGGGCCGGATAAGCGGCAAAAGACAGGACATGCTGGTAGCAGTGCAGCAGTAGCAGGTTATGGTCGAGGACAGACTCAGGGGAGGTCCAGCTACCACTCTACAGTTCAGACTCCCAGTAGAGATCGAAAGTGCTTTAACTGTGGTAGCCGTGATCACATTAAGACAGATTGCCAAAGACCACCTACCACTTGCTTCACTTGTGGGAAGCCGGGACACAGAGCTACCTTCTGCCGTCAGGGTAGGGCCCCTTCACAGCAGGGATCTTCTCCTGTAGGTGCTGAGAAGAGTGTACAAAGACCTCCTTAGTACCGAGCTCCGAGTCAGCAGCAGCAACAGTACCGGGCTCCAGGACATCCTGCTTCATACAGTACGGCAGAGGGATCAGGTCGTGGCAGGGGACGTGGTAGTACCACTGACACCAGAGGAGGACCATCGAGAGTGTTCGAGCTGAGGAGCACCGAGCAGCCTACTGCACCTGCGACCACAGGTACTATTTAGATCCATGACTTACCTGTGCGAGTTTTATTTGATACGGGTTCTACGCACTCCTTTATATCAGATGCATGCGTAGATAGGTTGTTTTTAGCTACAGTAGAGGGTGTGCCTTTTGTGGTTGGGTTACCAGATGGGGGTAAGGTTAGAGGATCCCGAGAGATTTATGACTGCCCTATTCATCTGGGAGGCCGGATTTGGTTAGTAAATTTTCTAGTCATGCCCTTAGCACATGAGGACGTGATATTGGGGATAGATTGGATGACTAGACATGGAGCAATCTTAGATATTGGTAGGAGGACTATGACTGTCGCCACTGAGGAGGGTCACAGAGTGATATTCCGAGGTTGGGACCTCGGAAAGTCCGGCACAGTTATCAGCGCAGTGAGAGCAGCCAGATTGATAGCACAGGGTTGCGAGGCCTTCTGGTGTTATGCTATGAAGGAGCGCAAGAGCCTGACAATAGAGGAGATACCAGTTGCATGCGAGTTTGCAGAGGTATTCAGTGACGACTTACCAGGGCTACCTCCACAGAGGAGTGTTGATTTTAGCATTGAGCTAGAGCCGGGCACGAGACCGATCTCGAAGGCCCCGTACCGCATGGCCCCGATAGAGCTGCTTGAGCTGAAGAAGCAGTTAGAGGAGTTAGCAGAGAAGGGCTTCATACGCCCTAGTGTTTCTCCCTGGGGCGCACCAGTATTGTTTGTGAGGAAGAAGGATGGATCGATGAGGCTGTGTATTGACTACCGGGAGTTGAACAAGGTCACCATCAAGAATAAGTATCCACTGCCTCGCATAGATGATCTGCTGGACCAGCTGCATGGCGCGTCAGTGTTTTCGAGGATAGATTTGAGATCAGGTTATCACCAGCTGAGGGTGAGAGATTGGGACATACCTAAGACGGCATTTTGGACTAGGTATGGTCACTATGAGTTTGTATTGATGCCCTTCGGGCTCACTAATGCGCCTGCAGTATTTATGGAGTTGATGAACGGAATTTTAATCGACTTCTTAGACCAGTTTGTAGTGGTCTTCATTGACGACATTCTAGTTTACTCTAGAAGTCGAGAGGAGCATGCCGGACACTTGAGGACAGTGTTACAGATTCTACAGGATAGCCAGCTATATGCTAAGCTATCCAAGTGTGAGTTCTGGATGTCAGAGGTGGCTTTCCTAGGCCATGTAGTGACTGCTGAGGGGATTAAGGTCGACCCGGCGAAGATTGAGTCAGTGTCTTCTTGGCAACCTCCGAAGAATGTTAAGGAGGTTCACAACTTCCTTGGATTGGCAGGTTATTACCGTCGGTTTGGGGAAGGGTTTTTCCTAATTGCCTGACCACTTACTTGTCTCCTAAGGAAGACTACTCGGTTCGTCTGGTCTGAGCCGTGTCAGCAGAGTTTTGAGGAGCTGAAGAGGAGATTGACGTCTGCTCCGATCTTAGCACAGCCTGAGGGTCAAAGGACTTTGTAGTGTACAGTGACGCATCCAAGCTGGGCTTGTGGTGTGTCTTGATGCAGAGGGGTAAGGTCATAGCGTATGCGTCTCGACAGCTGAAGACGTATGAGGAGAACTACCCCACCCATGATCTGGAGTTAGCTGCAGTAGTACATGCTCTTAAGATTTGGCGTCATTATCTTTATGGAGCGACCTGTCAGATCTTCACAGACCATAAGAGTCTGAAGTACATATTCACTCAGCGGGAGTTGAATAACCGCCAGAGGCGGTGGCTAGAGTTGATCAAGGATTTCGACCTTGAGATTCTCTACCACCCCGGGAAGGCGAATGTAGTTGCTGACGCTTTGAGTCGAAAAACGCCTCGGGAGAAGGCGATAGCTCGGTTGACAGTACAACCACAGTTACAGAGAGACTTAGATTGGTTGGAGGTAGAGATCCAGTTCCCCGATACAGCTCATCAGTTAGCCACCTTAGAGTTACTTCCTGATGTGTTGGGCGAGATCCGACAGAAGCAGGAGACCTGCCCGACTTTGACCCGGATCCGAGACCGGGTGTGACGAGATGAGGCACCTCAGTTCACTATTGGAGCCGATGGAGTGATGAGACGGCAGGATCGTATCTGTGTGCCATCAGACAGTGAGTTGAGACAGAGGATACTAGGTGAGGCTCATGCTACCCCTTACTCAATACATGCAGGAGCGAGTAAGATGTATAAGGACGTGAGACGTTCCTTCTGGTGGGGTGGTTTGAAGCCTGTTGTGACTCGGTATGTAGCCCAGTGTGCGACCTGTCAGCAGGTCAAGATTGAGCATCGTAGGTCCGGAGGAGAGCTCCACCCACTTCCAGTACCACAGTGGAAGTGGGA
Organism: Fagopyrum esculentum; assembly: GCA_033239045.1. Classification (NCBI taxonomy): domain Eukaryota; kingdom Viridiplantae; phylum Streptophyta; class Magnoliopsida; order Caryophyllales; family Polygonaceae; genus Fagopyrum; species Fagopyrum esculentum. The sequence goes on from BSUD01000004.1 coordinate 110,006,183, forward strand.
GGATATATCTATGGATTTCGTCACAGGGTTGAGGCTCAGTAGAGGTTTTGATGCCATTTGGGTAGTGGTAGACCGTCTGACGAAGACCGCACGTTTCATTCCGATCAAGGAAACGTGGCCGGTAAGTCGTTTAGCGGAGGAGTTCACCAGACACATTGTGAGACTCCACGGAGTACCGAGGACTATCGTCTCCGACAAGGATGGTTGTTTTACCTCGAGATTTTGGCAGCAGGTACATACTGCTCTGGGGACGAGTCTACACTTTACCACTGCCTATCACCCACAGACAGACGGTCAGTCTGAGAGGACCATTCAGACCTTAGAGGATATGTTACGGGCATGTGTACTAGATTGGGGGCAAGTATGGCCAAATCATCTCCCACTAGTAGAGTTTTCATATAATAACAGCTGGCACGCGTCTATTAGGATGGCACCTTATGAGGTTTTGTACGGACGGAGATGTCGTACACCGTTGTGTTGGGATGTGCCTAGCAAGGCTGATGGGGTAGTACCAGACCAGATACAGGATGACATCGCCCGGATTGCCTTAGTCCGGGAGAGGATGTTAGCAGCTCAGAGTCGTCAGAAGTCCTACGCCGACAAAAGGCGTCGACCTTTGGAGTTTAGAGTAGGTGCACAGGTGTGGTTGAGAGTGTCACCTACGAGAGGAGTTAGACGCTTCGGCATTAAAGGGAAGCTGAGTCCCCGATATGTCGGCCCATTTGAGATTTTAGAGAGAGTCGGAGAGGTTGCCTACCGACTAGCACTGCCACCAAGATTAGAGGGAGTACACCCAGTTTTTCATGTATCTCAGCTGAGAGAGTACATACCGGATCCTAGACATGTCATCAGTCATGAGGACCTGATAGTCGAGCCAGACCACACTTTTGTGGAGTATCCAGTAGCCGTCCTAGAGCGTAGTACTAGGCGCCTGCGTTCTAAGGAGATACCGATGCTGAGGATTCAGTGGTCTAGACGAGGAGCTGATGAGGCTACCTGGGAGACAGAGGAGAGTATTAGACGTAACTACCCTGAGTTCTTTGCGGAGTTAGCCGCTATCTCAGTACCGACGGGTTAGTACTGAAACGATACCTAATATGATTTCTGTGATCATATGTTCAAATGTTTGTTTATGTTTATGTGCTTGATGGCGTGAGTAGTTTACATGCTAGAATATAACTCTTGAGGCAAAGGTTTGGGTAGATACCTTATTCTAAGTTTCGGGACGAAACTTATTTTTAAGGGGGTACTGATGTAATATCCGGAATTTTATTCCGTTTATTTCTGTAACAACCTGATCTCGATCAGTTGATCCATATCCGTCTACTTAGTTAGACACATTATTATAAAATTTATCATTTTATGTAGATCTTCTTCGCATAAAATGATAGAATCCTTTATAAGTTCATCATTTTATGTAGCTTACCTCCACATAAAGTGATAGGATTTTATAACCAATCCTAAACTGTAACATAATCCGTATCCGTTTATTCCGTGCATTCATTATCGGGATCTCGATTCCGGACTGCAGCTAGCACCGGGCTGCTGCCCCCTTCACCCTTGCGCCAGCTCTAGCCCTCTGCAGCCCCAGCTTCTGCAGCCCAGCAGCCGCCTGCTGCCTTCTCCAGCCCAGCGTGTGCTCAACCCAGGAAGGAGCTGCTGCCTTGTCATCTTCAGCCCAGGAAGGAGCTACTACCTTGCCATCTTCAGCCCAGCGGATCCAGCTCCCAGCGGCCCAGCAGCATGCCCACTTCGCAGCCAGTTAAGAGAGGAGTCCAACCCAGAAAATAAGACAAGAAGCACGGCCTGCTCCTCCTCTCTCCACAGCCGTTTGAACGTAATATATGCAGGCGTTACAATCCCGTAAATCACGCCCCTACCCCGCCTCTTCTGATTCTTTCCTTGCTAGTGAACTTCGTTTTCCACACACGTACAGCTCCGCCAGAGACGCAGAAACACCAGGAGAAACCGTTAGAGCAACAACAGTGAATCCCTATCTTCCGAAGCCTAATACGAGAACTCGAAGTCGCAGCAACTCGATCAACAGCAACCCTCCCACGCCGACCGGTAAGCCTCCTTCTCTATCGCGATCGGTCTTCTGTCCTACCACACTTACCAACCGTTCCTTTGCAGCCTCATCAGCGTCCGACGCTGCCTCTTCTGGATCGGACTGAACTCCGTCTTATTCTGTCTATTTAGGTAAGGATCCATATACCTACTCATCTTCATCTCTTTAATTTGTCGATCGTGAGGACTCCCACCTCCGTACCTGTGTTGACAAACCTTCATCTCGACCACTCCATGACAGCAGTGAGGCTGGGAAGAGTCCTCCAATCACTGCAGCAGTAGAGCCAAGCCGAACCCTCACTTCCCTCCTCCTGATCTGTCACGCCGAGGAAGCCTGAGGGCCATCTGGAACCGTCGGAAGGCGCCTCAGTCCAGTAGCTGTTGAAGAGGTGAGCCATCCCTCTTCTGCAGTCCAATTCTTGCTCTCTAGATGTTATAATTGTATAAATTATATATGTTTTCGGTTTCGTTATGAATGAAGATCAAGCCAGGGAAATGGAGGGGTAGTAAGTGAGCTTTGTTGAAGTCTCCTATAGTTCCAATTTATGATCACCGGATGATAATGAGAGTAGATCAGATCGCCCTAGAAATAGAAATGAAAAACTTCTTTGTAGAACTCAACTTTGTAAGTGAGTAATGGTCAATGTTGAGGATCAATGTTTGAGAGTCAGGTTGAAGATCCACCGTTGAAATTTTAATAGATGATAGATGGATGTATGTAGTTTACTCTATTAAAATTTGAGAAGAAATGAACGGTCGGATTAGAAGTTATAAGCTTCCGAAGTTGGGTAGTTGAGCAGTTTTTGTAAACTTAGGATTTTGGCTAAGTATAGAAATTGTAGGTGAAGTAGTCAACTTTGAGAATTTTTTATAAAATCGATGAATGAACAGTTTTGAGGAATTCTTGCTCCTAAGGGTAGATGGAACATCATAGATAATTTAGAGAATGAGTTCGGAAATTTTATAAGCTTTTACGAATTTTATATTTGAAACCGAAGTTAGACCTTTACGATCATTTGAAAAATATGAAAATAAGAAAGATACCGGTTTGTACCCAAACTAAACCTTAGGAGTTAGAATATAATTTTTGAATCTCAAATAGGAGTTTAGACATGAATTTTGGAAATTTTGGGAGTTTCGGGACCAAGGGTAAAATGGTCATTTTACCCTAAATTAGTACTGTAACTAGTTATGTCTTACTACGTTATTCTATCTTAGAAGTCTTAGACTTCTAACTACGTGGGAGTGTGCTAATGCACTTATCTCCTTTGACAGGCAACTGAGTTGCTACAGTTTACAAAGCGAGTTTGGTTGACAGAGAGTCGAGCTTTATACCAGGTAAGTCCTTTGGGCTTACTTAGCTGACTTCTAAATATGAGCATGAATGATGATAGTGGTGTGTGACTGAGATGTTAGAGTTATAGGTTGTGATAAATATTTACCGACCTATACTTGGCCTAAGAGTAACGGGCGGTGGCATTCTGCTCAGTTAGCTTGCGAGCGCTGGGGGTTTCTTTAGGGACTAGTCCATACTCGGTTTGTAGTGATGCTACCGGCGGAGGTCAGCTAGACCTACACCCAGTTGGATAAGGAACGGAGGCGAGAACTGATAATAGCTCTCGTGCCACAACAATAAATTGAATAAAATGAATCACTTAAATAATAGATAATAAACGGTTGAGTGTCAGCATGATGTTTGTTTATTTTTGATTCTGCTTGTGTTTGTGCTGTTGTCATTCTACTTATATTTGGATAGTTAGCTAACGGTTGTTATGTTGTGTAGATTTACCACAGGTTAGAGCAGATGCCGAGTGATCCGGATGGTAGTGGTCAGCCGGGGTGTCGTACTTTAGGACGTTTTGCAGTTTCTTCATTGTGGGATTTTCAGTTGGACCTTGTTTCCTTTCGTTCTTTCCGTACTTTGTTATTTTACGTTTTCCGGCTGTTAGTTGTTCTGGTCACATTCATACATTGTTAAGAATTATTTTATGATTTCTGGTTTGCCTTATTTGTGCCTTGTTGTAAGATCTTGTTAAGTTGTTGTCAAACTAAGGTCGGGACCCACTGTGCGGTCCTAAGCAGTAACTCCCTGAGTTGAAAAATTTGGGGTGTTACAGAATCTTAGAGGACTTTCCCGTCAAGCTAGGTAACTTCTATATACCTATAAATTTTGTGGTATTGGATATTCCCGCAGATTATCCTATTCCCATCATTCTTGGGAGACCATTTCTCGCAACATCGGGTTGCAATGTTGATTGTAAGAACACCAAGTTGTCATTCAACATTGGTGGGGATCATTTGGAGTTTGCACTTTTAGCTACAATGGAAGGAGAGCCTTTGAAAGATGATATCTTCATCATCTATGATGAAGAATATTCTCGAGAATTGGTGAGCTCTATCATAGTTAAAGATCCTCTTGAGAAAGATTTGAGTTTTAGTATGATGGAGGAAGGTGTAGATGTTTTGTGTGATGTAGATGTACGAAGCTTGGAAGAATTGGAAGCAGGTCCAGGAGCTGGATTCGACAAACTCATTCAGGAGACGAAAAGCACATTAGGTTTCGGTCCAAGTTCCAGTACCTCGACCGAAATGGTTTCCGGAGTAAGCGAGGTGACCTTCTCTGGAAAGTACTGTTCACTCGAATGTGTGTGCATCAAAGTCTTAAATTTATAAAAACTGAAATGAAGCAAAGCGAACCCGCAGTGTACAAATCGGCGTAGTAAAGCAAGAATTCCAAAGTATTGAACTCAAGGATTTGTTGAGAATAAAATCGGTTTCAAAATATCTGGCAAGATCTAAAAGCTTTTGTAAAGATGTAAGAGACAAATGATTCCAAGGATTCAAGTATCCGACTGCGGCTTTTGATTCAAGACAATCTAAAGATCAAAGGACAGAGTTGGCACTGCCAAAGTTATGTGTTTCGAAGAAAGGAATAATGTACGGTGAAGTTCCACTACTCACTTATCCCAACTTAGAAGCTCTCAACCCGAAGGATGTTGAGTCTCATCAAGAAGAGTACTTAAAGAAAGGATTACACTCAAAACCACCCACCAAAACCCAAGGATATGACTCTTGAAGGTAAGGATGAAAGGGCACACTCGACCTTAATAGAGGATGTTGAGTCTCTCTATTACCCAGATCTTGCAAAATTTGGCTACCAAGTTAAGAATCAATGATGAAGTCTTTTCTTACACTTGGATAGGTGCTAAACAGGTTAGGCAAGGCTAGGATTTAGGCAAGGTTTAACTTTGGTTAAAGGATAAAGCAATTAAGGAACGTCAGAGGGAAAAATCGGGGTGTTCTAGGAAAACTCGGCCGATCTGCTCAAGAACAACACGATTTTTCGATGCCGCAAAGGTTAAATCTCAACTCTCAGGGTCCAAATGGTTAAATGAGTTTAGTATATCATCATCTAATCCTCAATCATCAACTATTCTCCTCAGAATCACAATGTTTTTACCCAATCATTTTCATCTTTGAATCAAAATCAAGATTGAATAAAGAAAACCAAATAAAAACCAAACTTTGCATAAAATCCAAAGAATCTCCAATCTGTAATCAATCCTTAAAAACTTCAAAAGAATCTCTCAAAGCACTCAAACAATATGTTTTCACAATCGGCAATAACAAAAACGAAACAGAAGATCTCAAAACTTCTATGAATCTTGACCCTTGTTCCTTTCCTTCAATCTTCCTCTCCAAGAATCTTCGATTCCATAAAAACTTGTAAAATCTGCACTGTGCGACCCCCCGAATTTCGTTCCTAGGGTTCCAATGTATACTTGCTCACTAATGGGATGCTTGGGATATTACTTCTCAAGCCCAAAAGCAATGGGATTTCGAACGCAATATTTTTTGACGGTTACAAGCAAAAATCAGTCGATCTAAGAGATAACTCGTCCGATTTTTCCTTAAGGAAAATCGTCCGATTTATAAATTAATCACCCGATTTTCCACAACAGTAAGTGCTTTCCTCTTGGCTCGTTTCCTTCCTTCTTTCGTGTGATCCTTCCACGCACTTTCCTCGCTCTTCATGACTCCTCAAAGGTTCCTTAAGCTTCCTCCTTGACCTTAGCTACTCTTTGCTCCACTTTTGCTTCCAATTCCATCGAATTCAACTATAATTCAACCAAAACTCGTGTAGACCTCTATTTTCGAAATATAATTGAAATAAACCTTAAAGGTACAAAAATCTCTTCGAATGTAAGGAAAAATGAGGTAAAACATCCACAAAATGCATGATTATAATGGCATATAATTAATATCATCAAGTACCTCGGTCCATTATCTCGGTTCACAACCGAGACATCTTCCAAAGCAAGCGAGATGGGGCCAACTGAAGACCACCTCGGTCCAGCACCTCGGTCTAACCCTAGATGCCTCGAGAAGGACAATCTGTCCATTGATGATTCATTCTCTAATAAACATTCGCATTTGGTAGAGCATTGGCTTCGCCAAGTTTCTGATGATAAAGAGCCTTGGTATGCTAATATTGTTAACTATCTTGTTTGTCACGAAGTACCTCCGGGATTGACATATGCTCAAAGGAAGAAATTCTTCAAAGACGTACGCCACTACTATTGGAATGAACCTCTACTCTTTAAGAGAGGTCCGGATGGGATGCTTCGACGATGCGTTCCGAAGGATGAAACTACTAGTGTCATACGGCATTGCCACTCACTTCCTTGTGGAGGACATGCTAGCGCTCATAAAACGTGCTCTAAGGTATTACGTTCCGGTTTCTTTTGGCCTACATTATTTAAGGATGTACAAACGTTTGTTGTCTCTTGTGATGCATGCCAAAGAACAGGAAATTTATCTAGGAGGAACGAGATGCCACTCAATAATATTCAAGAAGTTGAGATCTTTGATGTATGCGGAGTTGATTTCATGGGACCTTTTCCATCATCGGCAGGAAACCTGTACATTCTCTTGAGGTTTGATTACGTCTCTAGATGGGTGGAAGCCATTGCTTCTCCCACTAATGACGCCATGGTGGTTGTGAAGTTCTTCAATAGAACAATCTTTCCACGTTTTATGACACCGAATCATCATCAACGATGGAAGGACACATTTTATCAACCGGAAGTTCAAGGAACTTCTATACAAGTATGGGGTGACCCACAAGGTAGCAATCCCTTATCATCCTTAAACTAGTGGACATGTGGAGATCTCTGATAGAGAAATGAAGGCAATTTTGGAGAAGACCGTTTCAAGGACAAGGAAGGATTGGTCCATGAAATTGGCCGATGCTCTTTGGGCATATAGGACCGCATTTAAGACTCCCATTGGTACCACCCTGTTCGCTCCAAATGGTGTGTGCAAGCTTTAAATTTATAACCCAAGATGTATGCTTAAAACAAGGATACGAACCCGCAGTGTATGGGTCAATCGTAGTAAACGCAAGAATTCCGGGGTGTCGATCTCAGGGACTTAGGTGAAACAAAACCAATATAAGTAGTCAATATTGCAACTAATCCACAACATCAATTAAAGCAATCAAAAGATGATAATATAGTCAATTAAGGAAACATGCAAATTCTAGGGATTAAAGCATCTAGTTGTGGTTCCAACTCAAGATCTCAAAGTAAGCGGACAAAGCTGAGATTTTGCAAAGGGAAGGTGTTACTAAAGTAGAATAGATCACCGGGTAAGTCTCAAGGTAATAAGGGAAGGAATTATAATCTCAAACCAACACACCAACTAAGGGAAGAGAATCAACCTTTACTGGGTAAGTCTCAGGCTAACTCACAAAGATGGAATGAAGGCACACTCAAACCCTAATAAAGGATAAACCTTTATTACCTACACTTATGATCATGGGTAAACAAATAAAGGAATTACCGGGTAAGTCTCATCCTATGCTTGCATTGAACCAGGAAAGGTGTAATAATAATAGGACTTGACAAACTCTAACACTTAACTCTCAGTTTCGGATCAGAATGGTCACCTTGGTCAGTCAAATTCCACCCGGGCCGAGATGTTCATCGACTGAACGAGATGTTCTAAGGTTAAGGATAAAGACTCGAGCTTTCAGGGTCCTACTAGAATTTAAGATTATTCTATCATTGTTTTTCCCACAACCTTCAGCCAATCACCCTAGAATTGCACAAGGGAATTAGCCACTCATCATCATGAAAGCAATAATTAAATATTTGAGAAGGGAATGAATATTTGAACACAAAAACCTTAAAAGGCTTCAATAACTGAATCAAATATCAAACAAATCAGCGTTCCTTGGATCAGAAATCCAACAAGACAAATCAACAAGAAGGGAATCTAAGAAAGTCTTACAAAACCCTTCACAAAAGCTATAACAAACTATCAATCCTTCCTAGATTGATCTTCAATCTTCCTTCCTTCAAAACCCTGGAGAAAATCCCTTAACTTCTGGATGCTATCAGCACTCTAAGCATGTATAAGCATGCATAAGCATGGTTGAACTTGTCAAAAATCCAACCCTTTATTTAGGAGAATTATCTTCCAAAGATAAAATATCTTAAAAAGATAATTTCCTATAAAATATATCCATATCTCCTAAAATAAATATCTAAGAAATATGATCTTCCTTCCAGAAATCCAGCCCAAAAATATAAGATCTCTTCTTCCAAAAATAAAAGATCTCAGCCAAATAAACTATATCTCGCCGGTGGCAGGGTGTTCGCCTCGGTTGGGACGCTCCTCAAGATCACCTCGGTCTAGGTGACCCTGAAGAACACCTCGGTCTAGGTGATCCTGAAGAACACCTCAGTCAGTCAAATTCTGAAGCCGGCCTAGGTGAATCTCAACTGCGTGTAAATCTCTCTAATCTAGTCCAAAATCAATCTTCTTCATCATTTCCATGCTTCCTGAGTTCTTCCTTAAGCTCCAGAATGTAGCTCCAATGACTCCTTAGCTCCTTTAGCTCCATTTTAATCCAAAATGTGCCATTTTACCTACAATTACAACGAAACTTTGTGTAGACCTCGATTCCCGCAAAGGTAGATGAAACCACAATATAATTACATAATATACATTCAAACATGCAGATTATTGAAGATAAAACGTCTAAAAAAGTCCCAAAATTAGACTATAATTCATGCTATCAAAATACCCCATACTTGTCCCTTGCTTCTCCCCAAGAAAGTTCCAAATCTTAAGTACAAGATAGAATGGATTATAAGTCATAAAGATCAATGAAAAGTATTTCAAAATATTTTAATGGTGTGATCCGCTCATAGATCACTCTAAGAGAATGCTTCATGGAATTTAAAAATCAAAATATGATCAAAATATTTTATAAATATAAGAAAGTTGTTCATCTTTGCATAAAATCATAGAATGCATAATAAATCATAATTATCGAAATTAATCATGTATAATCTAGTTTAAACCACCAAGTCAATCAACAAGCTCGAGGTCTCAAGGGCTTTCAAAAGAGAAGTCAAGAAACGTGTGAGGGTGGGATGTATATAGGGAATGTGGTGCTAGAATCCGGGAAAAGGATCTTTACTTCACTTGCTTTGAATTTCAACATCTTCCACCAATAAACTTTGCTTATTTACTTTTACTTTTTGGGATGCATGGACAGAGGTGCACAATAACCGAAGCCTAGGAGATCATCAATCATCAATTTCTCGAGATGCCTCAAAACCTTGATGCACATACCATGACCCGTTAGGAATGTCGCTCAATTCGCCTTTGGCAAGACACAAACACCCGGCTATGTGAATGGTGCCGAGTTACTCATCATCATGATTGACTTCCCCAAACCTATTTGTTTCTTTCTAACTTCCAGCCAACATCTCAACTTTTCCTTCACTTGCTTTTCATTTGCTTGCTTCCAAATTCCCGGATAGGTAAAGGGAGGCTAATATGTATCTGAGGGGCTAAGCATGATCAAGAAGAAGAAGAGAAGAGAATGAATTGCCTTAATCATCCCATGAAGAAAGTGAGAGAACTCATCATGTGGCGTCAACCTTCAAATTCAACATAATTTGGATAAAAACAAAGTATTAAACATGCCACAAATTTCAAACAAAGCATTTAGCAACTTAAACATATCATAAAACTTTTCAAACATATAAAGATTTCAAAAACCAGTCTGCAAACAAAATCTTCACTGAGGTCATATCTAGATAAGAAGCACAAAAAATCGTTTCGAAAACTGTTTCAGTTAAACCACCTCGGTCAAGATGTTCTAAGTCAACCGAGCTATTGCACCTCGATTGGTCAGAATCACTTCGGTCGAGGTCATAAAATTTTTTCTTAACCAATTTTTGACGTTTTTCTCAATCAAATAACATGTATGCATGCATGTAGTCTCAAATAAGCACATATAGCATAAGAAAATCATAAATATCCGAACCAAGTCATACAAGCATACATAATGTCGAATAATACACATAAATACCCCATACTTGGGACACATTGTCCCAATGGGTCAAAATAAGTCTACAAGAAGTGTACTCACATGACATAAGCTGATCTGCATAATAAATAAATAAAAGAAATCCCTGCAAGCTCTAATCCTGATCTGCTGGTGGTGGTGGTGGATATGGCACGTACGGGTAATGGGATGGGTCAAAAGGGTAGCCCATAGTGTGCTGGAACTGGATCTCCATCATCCGACGCTGGTAGTGCTGACTCTCCAGCATCTGATGAGTCCGGCTATCCATCTCTCAACGATGGTCATCCATGCAGTGGACCAGTACTGAGGGTCGTAAACCGAAAAATGAGACGACCACCTAATATCCTGAGGGGAAGTCTGCTCCCAGGGCATCGCCACATATGGCGTAGTAAGTCCACGAGGAACCATAATCCTTTTCGTGATCATCTCCTGTAGACCAAGCGGCTTGGCAACCGCCACCATAGTACATGCGCTCAGATCAAGGTCCATCATTGTAGCAAGATGAGTCACTAAGCCGCCACAACAGATATCTCCCTTCCCCTTCGCCTTGATCTTGTGAAGATCCTCAGCCAACAATACTCCGAAGTCGGGAACTCCGGTAACCATACAATATAGACTCAGAAGCTCGCCCTGTCTAATCTTCCGGGGCGTCTCAGTACGCGCCAAAAGTGTCTCGCTAAAAATATGGTGAGCGAGTCTGAAGGCGAGGTGGAAGATGATACGCTCCCTGGAATCTCCAGGTCTCCACCTGTCAGCATGCTCAACTACGTGAGCTATCTGTCCCCAGAACTCGCGAGCCACGACTCGAGAAGGAAAATCAGAAACTGTGGGGGTCGGGAAGCCGAAGATCTCTCTCCACTGATCCATCGGGACTAAGTAGTTCCGGTTCAGCAACCGGTACTTGATGGCCTGCTCTGTAGGCAAGTAGGTCACGGAGCTCACAAACTCCAATGTGGGTTCGAGGTAGGCCGGAGCTCTAATCTCCATAAACTGCTCCAGCCCTACCATAGAAATCATCCGCCTCAAGTCATCTTCCACATAAAGGCAATCAAAGGCAGCAACATCTAGGAACCGTGGCGCAATCACTGGGCGCGCAGCAATGCGGTCATAATCTACCCGGTGACGCTCATGGATCACCGGTATGGAACGTCGGGAAGAAGAAGAAGGTGAAGGGGAAGATCCATCCCTCAGAACAAGTTGCCTATCAGATCTGGAACTCATTCTCTCTCTGTCAGACCACCTCGGTTTCCCTGACAATCCTCAAGAACACCTCGCTCTAGATGCAGGTCGACTGGACCGAGGTGATGCGCTGTTTGATTCCAACTCTCAGGAATCCAGTTATTTTCCCCCAATATCACTATCAATTGTTCCTATGGGGTACTTAAGCCTTTTTCAACAAGAATGATTGGCAACCAAAGCAAATTTCTTCCAAAATCAGTAAAAGACGAGAAGTTAGGGTTTTCGGTTTTGTTACCCCAGATTCGGCCAATTTGGAGCGTTTTTGTTGCTGAATGACCCTTGCAAAATAATCCTCTACTCTTTCCTTGCAGATTGGGAGCAAGAATTGTCGAAAACGATCGAGAATCGGGGAGCGAGGTGATTCTGCACGCCGCGGTCGAGAAGGTGAGAGAGGGAAGAGAGAGAAATCGATCCCCCTTTTATACCCTTTTCTGAAACTGCTGTCATCTCGGTCGAGGTGGTCCCGACTGTACCGAGGTGATATGAACCGAGGTGGATTGTCACAAACCCTAGTCTCCTAGGTTGCTCAAGAATCATCTCGGTCGAGGTGCTGTGACAATTAACCGAGATGTGTTTCAGTCAAACTCCGTCTTCTCGATTTCTCGAACTTCTGTCCTTCTAGTGTTGCTCCTGGGTGGTATTCCTTCCTTAGAGATTACCTATTATCTGTCTAGGACGCCAAAAACAAAGCAAAGCAAAGCAAACTATCTAAAGTTAGGCTAGAAAAGAAAAAAGAAAGCAATACCTTGGGTTACCTCCCAATAAGCACTTGATTTAAGGTCGCTAGCTGGACCGTACGGTGTCTCTAAACAAGGTATAGTGATACAATCTCCTTAACCGGGACTTCCGGTTTGTATTTCTTAAGTCTATGACCATTGACTTTGAATCTTCCACTTGTTTCTCCCCAGATCTCGACTGCACCATAAGGGAAAACATGTTTCACAACATAAGGTCCTGTCCATCTAGACTTTAACTTAACTGGAAAGAGGCGAAGGCGGGAGTTGAAGAGTAGAACTAAATCTCCTTCTTTGAACTCCTTAGGGATGATACGCTTGTCGTGCCATTTCTTTTTCCTTTCCTTGTAGATCTTGACATTCTCATAAGCATTCAAATGCAACTCCTCCAGCTCATTGATATCCAATAGCCGCTTTTCGCCGGCTTCCTTGATGTCGAAGTTCAACCATTTGATTGCCCAATACGCCTTGTGTTCTAACTCAACGGGCAAATGGAAAGACTTCCTATATACCAAATTATAAGGGGTGGTACCAATGGGAGTCTTGAATGCGGTCCTGTAGGCCCAAAGAACATCGTCCAACTTCATGGCCCAATCCTTCCTCGTCCTAGAGACGGTCTTCTCCAAGATTGCTTTAATTTCTCTATTAGAGATCTCGACCTGTCCACTAGTTTGAGGGTGATAAGGGGTTGCTACCTTGTGGGTTACCCCATACTTTGATAGAAGTGCCTTAAACTTTCGGTTGATGAAATGTGTCCCTTCATCGCTGATGATGATGTGTGGAGTCCCAAAACATGGAAAGATAGTCCTATTAAAGAATTTCACAACCACCATGGCATCATTAGTGGGAGAGGCAATGGCTTCAACCCATCTAGAGACGTAATCGACAACTAGGAGAATGTAGAGGTTTCCTCCGGATGATGGGAAAGGTCCCATGAAATCTACTCCCCATACATCAAAGATCTCAACCTTCTGTATGTTATTGTGTGGCATCTCGTTCCTCCTAGATAAGTTCCCTGTTCTTTGGAATGCATCACAAGAGACAACAAACGTTTGCACATCCTTAAATAATGTAGGCTAAAAGAAACCGGAACATAATACCTTGGCGCACGTTTTGTGAGCGCTAGCATGCCCTCCACAAGGAAGTGAATAACAATGCCGTATGACACTAGTAACTTCATCTTCCGGAATGCATCTTCGAAGCATCCCATCCGGACCTCTCTTAAATAGTAGAGGTTCATCCCAATAGTAATGGCGTACATCCTTAAATAATTTATTCCTTTGAGCGTACGTCAATCCTGGTGGTATTTCCTGGCAAACAAGATAATTAACAATGTCAGCATACCAAGGCCCTTTATTATCAGAAGTTTGGTGGAGAAAGTGTTCCACCAATTGAGGATGAATTTCAGAAAAGGGAGTAAGAAGTTTGTTATCTTCAGTGGAAATCATCTCGCTTTCGACCTCGGTCGAGGTCCAGAGAGGGTGACCGAGATGTTCTTTAGTCAATAACACCTCGCTTGGTCCAAAAAGTGCCTCGGTCGAGGTACTACAACTGGGACCGAAGCTGGAGATTCTCTTCTCCTGGATTAGTTTTTCAATCTTAGCTCCTGGATCTTCTTCTAGTGCCTTTAAGCTCCGTATATCTGCATCACAAGAAAAATCTATACCTTCCTCCATTAAGCTAAAACTAATAACTCTCTCAAGTGGATCATTAATAAGGATAGAGCTCACCAATTCTCTTGATTCTAATTCATCATAGATGTTGAAAATATCATCTCCTAGCGGCTCTCCTTTTATTGCCGCAAGCAATGCAAACTCAACTTGATCACCGCCAATGTTGAACTGCAACTTGGCGTTCATACAATCCACATTGTAACCCGAAGTTGCTAGAAATAGTCTCCCGAGAATGATAGGAACGGGATAATCTGCGGGAATTTCAAGCACAACAAAGTCTATAGGTAAATAGAAGTTACCTAACTTAACCGGAACGTATTCCAAAATGCCCACGGGATGGGTAATGGAGTGGTCCGCCATGTACAACCGTATCTTCACCGGCTTGGGCTCTCCAAGTCCGATCCTCACACATAGCTCTAGCGGGATGATGCTCACGCTGGCTCCTAGATCACACAACGCCTCACAAGTGACATCCCCAACTTGAATGGGAATGCAAAATGAGTCGGGATCTCTCAACTTGGGTGGCATCTTCTCCTTCATGATTTGAATGAGCTCCGAGGATTTACATGTCATCCTTACTTCACCAAAATCTTCCAGCTTCCTCTTCTTGATAGAATCTCTTTTAAGAACTTCCCATATGCAGGCATCCCTAGAATAGCATCAAGGAAAGGGATATTAATATGTAGTTTATTCATCAAGTCAAGGAACTTACCAAAATGCTTGTCTAGATGTGCTCTGGCCCTTGACTGGGGGAATGGAAGTGGTGGTTTATATATGCAGGAGGTGGGACATAAACTTCAGTTTTGTCCGACGCTCTTTGAGGCTCAACCTCGGTTGGCACCTCGGCCGAAGTGTTCTTCGAATGTACCTGGACCGAGGTGTTCTTTGTCTGTACTGGCATCGACCGAGGCACTGGATCTGCAGTTTTCAGTCCACTTCTCGTCGTTATTGCCATGATCTGTCCTTTAGGGTTGCTTTCTGTCCTTGCTGGAAGCTTTCTTGGATCTCTTGGCGCTTCAGTCGCCTTATTAAAGAATTGTTGTTCAAAGGCTTTTTGTGCCTTCGAAAATGAAGTCATGGACGTCTCCATAACATTGAGCTTGATCAAGATAGCCTCCAGCACTGCATCTTTCTTTTCTGGCTGGGACGAGCTTGATCCAGGCTCTTGGCTCGTCAATGGAGTAGAAGAAGAAGAAGAAGAAGAGAGGAAAAGGTTAGAAGAGTTGTTCGAATTGGAGTTAGAGTAAGAGTTACCCGAATTTTGATTGTTTGGCCTCCAATTATTATTGTTGGATCCTCTATTGTTGTTGTAGTTGTTGTTCCGGAAACCGTTGTTGTTGTTCCGGTAACCTTTGTTATTCCTTGAGTTTTGATATCCTTCCTCTTCTTTCTTGGTTTGAGCAACCAAAAGGTCTTTCAATTGCTTCACATCATTCTTTAAAGAGGTGAGTTGATCATTGTTTGATGGAGCTTCTTGGAAGTTGACTCTTATAACTCCACCTTCAGCTCCTTGATGGGAGTATTTCTTCATGTGCAAAGCTTGTTTCTCTATGAACTCCTAAGCTTCGTTAATCGGCATGTCCATGAACGTGCCGGTGGATAGTAGTTGAAGGTTGAACTGGGTGTTTCCGGCAGTCCCTTGAAGTATATCTCTAACAACTCTATCTTTGGAATCCCATGATGTGGGCAATCCAAAAGGATGTCTTTAAATCTCACCCATGACTTGGACAAACTTTCCTTGTCCTTCATGATGAATGCATTGATTTTCTCTCTCATTTCAGCGGTCTTAGAGGGGGGAAAGAATTTAGTCAAGAACTCCGTCGTCATCTCCTCCCAAGTGTTGATTTTCCCGGGAGGGAGAGATTGATACCAAGTAAGCGCCCTATCTTTCAAAGAGAAATAGAAAGGCCTTAGCTTGTAATTATTGTTTTCCAGCCTTGAAGGCCGGTCTCAAGGTCTCCATCAATATCTCATAGTTTTGTAGATGTTGATGCGGAGATTCCCTCTCTAGCCCTCGAAACTGGCATTGGCGAATCATGGAAAGAACTTGCGGTCGAAGCTCATAGTCATGCTCCGCTGGATCACCTAGGTTGACTCCTGGATGCCTCAGTTGCTGGTTAGGGTCCATCCTCTGCCCTAGAGTCTGTGGAATACCTGCAAAAAGAGCATCCCGGACTGGCATCCGAGGTGGGGGTATCTCGGCCGGGACAGTTGGAGCTGGGTCCTGCCTCGGTCGAGGGTCTAGATCTGGGTCTTGCCTCGGTCGAAGAGTTGGATCTGGTCGAGGTAGATATTGGTCCCGTAAAGTCGCCATATTTGCTTCGATCGCTTCCGTCCTTGCGCGAGTTTCTTCCTTTTCCAGTCGCAGTTCTTCTTTACTGAGGCATAGTTGTTCCAATGCCTCCTTCAATTCGGCCTCAAGATCGCGATTCTCTTGATTGTCCATCTTAGCTTCTTTCAAGCGTCTTTTGTATGTCTTTTCTAGTTCGGGATCGTAAGGAACGATTTCCTTCCCAGCGCGGGTTCTTCGCATAAACCTACAAGAAAGAACCTGCGAAAGTCACTCAAGTAGAGTGGTTAGTAGCAACAGGGGCAAGTGCCCCGAAAGACTACCGCAACCAGCTCGGTCTAGACCAAGTCCCCGGCAACGGCGCCAAAAACTTGTTCGCTCCAAATGGTGTGTGCAAGCTTTAAATTTATAACCCAAGATGTATGCTTAAAACAAGGATGCGAACCCGCAGTGTACGGGTCAATCGTAGTAAAAGCAAGAATTATGGGGTGTCGATCTCAAGGACTTAGGTGAAACAAAACCAATATAAGTAGTCAATATTGCAACTAATTCACAAAAGCAATTAAAGCAATCAAAAGATGATAATATAGTCAATTAAGAAATATGCAAATTCTACGGATTAAAGCATCTAGTTGTGGTTCCAACTCAAGATCTCAAAGTAAGCGGACAAAGCTGAGATTTTGCAAAGGGAAGGTGTTACTAAAGTGGAATAGATCACCGGGTAAGTCTCACTACTCATAAACTCCAAACCAAAAGCTCCTATCACCGGGTAAGTCTCAAGGTACTAAGGGAAGGAATTATAATCTCAAACCAACACACCAACTAAGGAAATAGAATCAACCTTTACTGGGTAAGTCTCAGGCTAACTCACAAAGATGGAATGAAGGCACACTCAAACCCTAATAAAGGATAAACCTTTATTACCTACACTTATGATCATGGGTAAACAAACAAAGGAATTACCGGTAAGTCTCATCCTATGCTTGCATTGAACCAGGAAAGGTGTAATAAGAATAGGATTTGACAAACTATAACACTTAACTCTCAGTTTCGGATCAGAATGGTCACCTCGGTCAGTCAAATTCCACCCGGGCCGAGATGTTCATCGACTGAATGAGATGTTCTAAGGTTAAGGATAAAGACTCGAGCTTTCAAGGTCCTACTAGAATTTAAGATTATTCTATCATTGTTTTTCCCACAACCTTCAGCCAATCACCCTAGAATTGCACAAGGGAATTAGCCACTCATCATCATGAAAGCAATAATCAAATATTTGAGAAGGGAATGAATATTTGAACACAAAAACCTTAAAAGGCTTCAATAACTGAATCAAATATCAAACAAATCAGCGTTCCTTGGATCACAAATCCAACAAGACAAATCAACAAGAAGGGAATCTAAGAAAGTCTTACAAAACCCTTCACAAAAGCTATAACAAGCTATCAATCCTTCCTAGATTGATCTTCAATCTTCCTTCCTTCAAAACCCTGGTGAAAATCCCATAACTTCTGGATGCTATCAGCCCTCTAAGCATGTATAAGCATGCATAAGCATGGTTGAACTTGTGAAAAATCCAACCCTTTATATAGGAGAATTATTTTCCAAAGATAAAATATGTTAAAAAGATAATTTCCTATAAAGTATATCCATATCTCCTAAAATAAATATCTAAGATATATGATCTTTCTTCCAGAAACCCAGCCCAAAAATATAAGATCTCTCCTTCCAAAAATAAAAAATCTCAGCCAAATTAAATATATCTCGCCGGCGGCAGGGTGTTCGCCCGGTCGGGACGCTCCTCAAGATCACCTTGGTCTAGGTGATCCTGAAGAACACCTCGGTCTAGGTGATCCGGAAGAACACCTCAGTCAGTCAAATTCTGAAGCCGACCTAGGTGAATCTCAACTGCGTGTAAATCTCTCTAATCTGGTCCAAAACCAATCTTCTTCATCATTTCCATGCTTCCTCAGTTCTTCCTTAAGCTTCAGAATGTAGCTCCAATGACTCTTTAGCTCCTTTAGCTCCATTTTAATCCAAAATGTGCCATTTTACCTACGATTACAACGAAACTTTGTGTAAACCTCGATTCCCGCAAAGGTAGATGAAACGACAATATAATCACATAATATACATTCAAACATGCAAATTATTGAAGATAAAACGTCTAAAAAAGTCCCAAAATATAGACTATAATATGCTATCACACCCCTTACAATTTGGTATATGGGAAGTCTTGTCATCTCCCCGTTGAGCATGAGTACAAGGCATATTGGGCGATCAAATGGATAAATTTCGACATCAAGAAAGCTGGAGAGAAGAGACTTTTGGACATCAATGAGCTGGAAGAGCTACGCTTAAACGCTTATGAGAATGCGAAAATGTACAAAGAAAGAACGAATAGATGGCATGACAAGCACATCGTCCCTAAGGAGCTTAAAGAAGGAGATCTTGTTCTACTCTTCAACTCCCGCTTCTGCCTCTTTCCGGGTAAGTTAAAAACTAGATGGATAGGACTTTACGTTATGAAAAATGTCTTTTCCCATGGTACAGTTGAAGTATGGGGTGAAGCTAGCGGAAGCTTTAAGGTCAATGGTCATAGGTTGAAGAAGTATCAACCTCGGAGGTTCCGCCTGAGGAGATTGCACCCTTGCACTTTGTTTGAAAGTGACGTACGGTCCAACTAGCGACCTTAAACCAAACGCTTCTTAAGAGGCAACCCAAGTTATTGCTTTCTTTTCCCTTTTCTAGTTTAGTTTAGATAGTTTGCTTTGTGTTTTGTGTGTCCTCCTAGACAGGAATTAGGTGTTCTGTAAGAAGAAATTACAACTCAAGCACTACCTGGAAGGACTGACGTTCGAGAAATTGAGAAGACGGAGTTTGACCGAAACACATCTCGGATGCTGTCAAAGTGCCTCGACTGAGATGTTCTTCGCCAACCGAGGTGCCTTTATCTAACAACCACCTCGTTCTGACACCTCGGTCCGTCCAGAAAAACCTCGACTGAGGTGAAATCAAATTCTGCGAGGGGTAGAAAAGGTGATCGACTTTCTCTCTCCTCACACTTTACTCCCTCTCTTTGCTTCACCTCGACCGCGGCGACCCTCCTACTCCCAACTCCTCAAATCTGGCTCGTTTTCAACAATTTTTGGCTTCAAATCTTCAGGAGAAGCAATAGAGACAATTCCAAAGCATTAAACAACATGAAAAACCACTGCAATCTGCGCATTTAGGGTATTTTGTTCAAAACCCTAACTTGGTTCTTTTCTTTTAATTTTGCTCAGATTTGGACTTGTTTGCTGTTGAATTTTGTTGGAAGAAGTATAAGTACCTCATAGCAAGCAACTGGTAGTAATTTATGGGGGAAAAGACTATAGTTTTCGAACCTCGATCGCATAGCAGTTCGCATCGGTTTCCCTTTCTGCGTCTCGGCCGAGGTGTTCTTGAGCTCAACCGAGGTGATTTCCAGTTATGAGTAATTTGAGGAGATCTGATCACCAGCTGACCATGAGGGATAGGCCTAGCAGTTCCCATCATTCCTCTCCTTCCCCTCCTCCTCAACCTACAGTCCCGGTGATGCACGAGAGATTTCAGAGGGACTTTGATCGGATTTGTGGGCGTCCTATTGTTGCCCCTAGGTACATTGATATTGATAACTTCTAGTGCCTGCATGTAGTTGAGGATTTAAAGAAGATGGTTTCCATTGTTGGTCTTGAGGACTTTATGGACATCCGGACGCCGGCTTATGTGGAGCCGACGTTCGAGTTTTTGAGCTCGGTGGTCTACATCCCTGAGAACAGAGGGATAATGTACCGGCTGCTGAACAAGAATTACATCGTCTCCTTTGAGCTGTTTGGGGAGGTTATTGGTTTACCTACTCCTACAGCTAAAGATTTTTCTTCTCGAGCACATGCTCATAGCTTCTGGGAGGGTATTACTCATGTTACCTTCCACCGTAATAGATGGCATCCTGGGGATCTCAGGATCGTATCATCTTCCATCTAGCCTTCCGTATTGATCACATGATTTTTAGTGAGATACTTCTGGCGTGTATTGAGACGCCCCAGAAGGTCCGACGGGGTGAGCTTTTTAGTTTGTTTTGTATGGTGACTAGAGGTGTCCCGGACTTTGCTTCCATGCTGGCTGATGATCTATAGAGAGTGAAGGGGAAGGCGAAGGGAGATCTTTGATGTGGTGGGCTAGTGACCCACATTGCTACATACATGGGGTTGGACCTCTCTGGATGTACTTTGGTTGCGGCGGCGAAGCCGCTTGATTTGTAGGAGATGATTACACGGCGTATACTCGTTCCCCGCGGTCTTTGCACACCTTGTGTGGCCATGCTATGGGAAACGAAGATTCCTAGAGGTATTGTCTGGTCTTCCTAGTTCTCGGTCTATGACCACGAGAATTGTTCTGCTGTGTGGTTCTCTATTATGCAGGATGATGCAACTAGAGAGGCAACAGGAGGATACGTAGACGGAGATGGCATAGGAGGAGTTGCTGCCATTGATACCGGTACTGATACCGGGAGACCTAGCATTGCCACCGTTGAACTTGATGACGAGGCCACAGATGATGAGAGAGAGGCGCCTGCACCTCCCGTTGGCATTCCCCAGCCACCCTAGCAGAGAGCCCGCCGCCATCGTGATCCTGAGGCACATAGCAGGATATATGATCTCACGAGGCAAATGACAGATTCTTCAAAGATGTATGCGGAGTTGATTTCATGGGACCTTTCCCATCATCGGCAGGAAACCTCTACATTCTCTTAAGGTTTGATTACGTCTCTAGATGGGTGGAAGCCATTGCTTCTCCCACTAATGACGCCATTGTGGTTGTGAAGTTCTTCATAAGAACTATCTTTCCACGTTTTGGGATACCGCGAATCATGATCAACGATGGAGGGACACATTTTATCAACCGGAAGTTCAAGACACTTCTATTAAAGTATGGGGTGACCCACAAGGTATCAATCCCTTATCATGCTCAAACTAGTGGGCAGGTGGAGATCTCTAATAGTGAAATGAAGGCAATTTTGGAGAAGACTGTTTCAAGGACAAGGAAAGATTGGTCCATGAAATTGGACGATGCTCTTTGGGCATATAGGACCGCATTCAAGACTCCCATTGGTATCACCCCTTACAATTTGGTATATGGGAAGTCTTGTCATCTCCCCGTTGAGATGGAGTACAAGGCATATTGGGCGATCAAATGGATAAATTTCGACATCAAGAAAGCTGGAGAGAAGACACTTTTGGACATTAATGAGCTGGAAGAGTTGCGCTTAAACGCTTATGAGAATGCCAAAATGTACAGAGAAAGAACGAAGAGATGGCATGACAAGCACATCGTCCCTAAGGAGCTTAAAGAAGGAGATCTTGTTCTACTCTTCAACTCCAGCCTCCGCCTCTTTCCGGGTAAGTTAAAAAATAGATGGATAGGACCTTACGTTGTTCTTTTCCCTTTTTTAGTTTAGTTTAGATAGTTTGCTTTGTGTTTTGTGTGTCCTCCTAGACAGGAGTCAGGTGTTCTCTAAGAAGAAATTACAACTTAGGAGCTACATGGAAGGACTGACTTTCGAAAAATTTAGAAGACAGAGTTTGACCGAGACACATCTCGGATGCTGTCAAAGCGCCTAGACCGAGATGTTCTAAGCCAACCGAGGTGCCTTTATCCGACAACCACCTCGTTCTGACACCTCGGTCCGTCCAAAATCACCTCGACCGAGGTGAAATCAAATTCTGCGAGGGGTATAAAACTTTCTCTCTCCTCACACTTTACTCCCTCTCTTTGCTTCACCTTGATTGCGGCGACCCTCCTACTCCCAACTCCTCAAATCTCATTCGTTTTCAACGATTTTTGGCTTCAAATATTCAGGAGAAGCAATAAAGACAGTTCCCAAGCATCAAATAGAACGAAAAACCACTACAATCTGCGCATTTGGGGTATTTTGTTCAAAACCCTAAATTGGTTCTTTTCTTTTGATTTTGCTATGATCTAGACTTGTTTGTAGTTGAATTTTGTTGGAAGAAGTATAAGTACCTCATAGGAAGCAATTGGTAGTAATTTTTGGGGGAAAAGCCTACAGTTTTTGAACCTCGATCGCATAGCAGTTCGCCTCGGTTGCCCTTTCTGCGTCTCGGCCTAGGTGTTCTTGAGCTTAACCGAGGTGATTTTCATTTATGAGTAATTTGAGGAGATCCGATCGCCAGCTGACCCAGAGGGAAAGGCCTAGCAGTTCCCATGACTCCTCTCCTTGCACTCCTCCTCAGCCTACAGTCCTGGTGATCCACGAGATATTTCAGAGGGACTTTGATCGAATTTGTGGGCGTCCTATTTATACCCCTATGTACGTTGATATTGATGACTTCGAGTTCCTGCATGTAGTGGAGGACTTGAAGAAGATGGTTTCCATTGTTGGTCTTGAAGACTTTATGGCCATCCGGATGCCGGCTTATCTGGAGCCGATGTTCGAGTTTTTGAGCTCGGTGGTCTACATGCAGGAGAACAGAGGGATAAAGTACCGGCTGTCGAACAAGAACTACATCGTCTCCTTGGAGCAGTTTGGGGAGATTTTTGGTTTACCGACTCCTACAACTAAAGATATTTCTTCTCGAGCGCATGCTCATAGCTTCTGGGAGGGTATTGCTCATGTTACCTCCCACCGTGATAGATGGCGGCCCGGGGATTCTCGGGAGTGTATCATCTTCCATCTGGCCTTCCGTATTGATCACAGGATTTTTAGTGAGATGCTTTTGGCGCGTACTGAGATGCCCTAGAAGGTTCAACAAGGTGAGCTTTTCAGTTTGTTTTGTATGGTGACTAGAGGTGTCCCGGACTTTTCTTCCATACTGGCTGAGGATCTATAGAGAGTGAAGGGGAAGGCGAAGGGAGATATCTACTATGGTGAGCTAGTGACCAACATTGCTACATACATGGGGTTGGTCCTTTCAGGATGTACTTTGGTTGCGGTGGCGAAGCTGCTTGGTTTGTAAGAGATGATTACACGACGTATACTCGTTCCCCGCGGTCTTGGCACACCTTGTGTGGCCATGCCATGGGAAATGAAGATTCCTAGAGTTGTTGTCTGGTCTTCCCAGTTCTTGGTCTATGACCACGAGAACTGGTCTGCTGTGTGGTTCTCGATTATGCAGGATGATGCAACTAGAGAGGTAGCAGGAGGATACGTAGACGGAGATGGCATTGGAGGAGCTGCTGCCATTGATACCGGTACTAATATCGGTGAACCTAGCATTCCTACCGTTGACCTTGATGACGAGGCCACGGATGATGAGAGAGAGGCGCCTACACCTCCAGCTGGTATTCCCCAGCCACCCAAGTAGAAAGCCCGCCGCCATCGTGCTCCTGAGGCTCATAGCAGGATATATGATCTGACGAGGCAAATGACAAATTCTTACCAGGCCTTGCGGATCGATATCACCCAGCGCTTCGATGCACAATGCCGATCTATTGATGGATGGACTCATTGTATCGAGGAGAGCATGCACTATCAGCGTTATATGGTGATGGTGCAGTTGCAGCAAACTATGGGCAACCCATTCGATCTGTCCCAATACCCTTACATTCCACCACCACCACCGCCAGGTGATCAAGATTGAGCATTCATGGAGTTTATTTTCTTATTTTATGCAATTCTGCTAATGTCCGGTGAGTACTTTGTTCTTAACTCTTATTTGACCCATTGGGACAATGTGTCCTAAGTATGGGGTGTTTGTATCTATTTGACCTACTTGACTTGTTTGTATGACTCTTGACTGGAGGTATTTCTATGGTCGTCTATACCCAATCAAAAGTAAATCCCGACTTAGCACTAAAACAAGTATAGTGGTTAAGCAAGGGTCGAACCCAAGAGAGTTAAGGTGTTTTATTAGATGCAATTGTTGATTATAGAAACAAGTAACAAAGGGGGGGGGGGTTGGTTGATTTGATGCACAAGAACTTATGAAAACGAATAACACGACAAGTAAGACAATAATGGGTGAATCTACACTAGGTTGATTTCAAGCATGCAATTGCTACTTTGGTGAGTTCCTTTTATAAGTTTTCAAGTAATCTCCCGTCTCGATCATATATATGTGTTGAGCCGACCGGCATCAACACAACTTAACATGTTAGTGTTCCGTAAACCTACAAGAACAATTAACAAGTTAGCTTTCAAACAAAGACTAAGGGATATAAAGAAAAGATTAAAGCCGTTAAGCTTATCTTTATATTTGTGTTCCTTTTCTTTAAGTAATTACAACCCGTTATTACTTAAAGTTTACTACTAGATTAAAGACCCGAACCTGGAACCTATTAATCCTAGTTATTTGCATGCACTTTATAACCTAAGGTGCTCAATCTCAAGTAATAGTAAAATATGAAATTAGACAATGGAGATCAAGGAAATACAAAGCATTACTGAATCAAAACTTATAATAAGGAAAACTTACAACCAAAGTAACAACGCATCTTCAAACCAACCCAATGTAGCAAGGGAGTTAGCAACTCATTACAAAGGTAGCAAGATAATCTAAATGGAAAAAGTGGATAATAAGTTGGATAACAAGATGGATGATTTCTAGCAATCAACCAAGGACTATTTATACTACAAAAGACACTAAATAAGAGTAAATGACCGGCCAAAAATAGCCACCTTTAATGCCATAAAGGTGGTGTACATAACCGGAGTAAAGCTTCTGACGTTAAACCGCAGGGGCGGCCTTCAGCTCCGCAGGGGCGGTGAAGGCAAAAACGTTTGATCTTCTTCATGGCCGCAAGGGCGGCTAGGCAATTCCGCAAGGGCTGATCTTTAATGCTCTTCAAACATGTGACCCTTCAACTTCCGAGTTGTTTCTGATGCCAAGCTGCCGGGGCGTCCCAGTGTTGACGCAGGGGCAGTGACACAGACCCTTCATTTTCCAGCTCCCAGGTTGAGGCGCAGGCAGAGGTGCAGGGGGAGGCGCAGGGGTGCTGGTCTTCGCTTCTTCAATGCAGGTCATCGTAGGGGCGCCAAGGGTTGACGCAGGGGCGGTGACGGTCTTTGTGGCTGGCGCTGGCAAAGGCGTAGGGAGCGCTCCAAAGTAAGGTGTCACCCAAAGGGGCGGTGGCAAGGCTTCGCGGGGGCGTTGAAGCAACATAAGCTTTTCTTCGTGAACGATTTTCACTCATAAGTGCTTATAACTCCTTCCTTAGCTTCTTTTAGTCTTCTTCTTCTGGACCAAGGAGTTAGTAGCATAAACCGACACAAATGCAATGAAAAGACTCTAAAAACTATCCTAATTGATAGTGATTCCATCACCTATAAAACTCCCCTATAATTAGACCTTTTACTCGTCCCGAGTAAAACAAATGACAACAACTAAACTCAAAGGCCTCAGGAAGCATGGACAAGCAGAAAAGACAATGAAAACAAAAGAAAAGCCAAGAAAGAAAGAAGGAGAAGAGAGGAAATGTGAGAAAAAGGTGAGAAACTACCATCCTTATTGCTCCAAGAGTGGCCTACCCGGACAACCTCCTTATGACTTCCCTTCTTATGTCGCCAAACGCCGGAAGGGCAACCTACACTCGGTGTTGCTAATTTTGCCAAGGTGCCCTTTCAGGTTTTCACCTTGCCACTCTTCTTCTTTTCTTTGATGATCTCACTTTGAACTCACATCCCTTAAGTCAAATTTTGCACCAACCTAAGGTTGGTCGGACTACCTTCTTTTTGCCTAAACCGTCCTTTCGGGTTTTCAGTTTATCCAAGGATTTTCATGCCTTTTTTCATTTTCATTGGCTCTTTCTTTTTTTGTGAATTTCAAACTGAATTCAAATGCAAGACAAATCAAAACAACTCAAAAACTCGAATGAAATTATACATGCAAGGATATGTCCCTCCCCCATACTTGAAGATCACTTTGCCCTCAAAGTGGAAATGAGTCAAAGATAATTATAGGAAAGGGAAGAGAAGTATACCACTCAGTGGGGTGATCCTGATGGACCACCCGGACCCTCCTCCGGTGGGTATGGAAAATGGCGGAAGAAGTGCTCCTTCCGGCGGTGAAGCGTGTCGATGCGGTCCTCCTGAGCCTCCATCCTCTCTCTAAATAAAGTCTCATAGCTAGCTTGCCAAGCCAGCTGCTGAGTCTCTAACTGCTGCTAATGAGCCGCCTGCTAAGCATCCTGTCGGCGGTCAAAGTGTGTGGTCATGGAGGAGGCGAAGCTGGACTGCCACGCGTGTTGCTACTCAAGCATGGACCGCTGGTACTCGGTCTACCATGCCTGATGCTGTGTGGTCAAGGCTGTTATCTGTGCCTGAAGACTCTCCATGGCCTGACTGTCGTCCAATGCTGCAATAGGAATCTCCTCATTAGTAACAAGGGCCCGGCTGGAGCTCGCAGCATATCGCCCAACAATGTCCTCCTGAGGCCGTCTCGGAGGAACGGTGTCAGCTGGTACGTATAACTCGGAGAGCTCGTCTCCAGGTGGAAGTGGTCGGGGAGGTATGTGATGTGACTCCCATCTGCCAGCGAGATCCAAAATCTATTATCCCCGTCTCTCCGGAGGAGCCTGCAACTCCGCAGCATCCCTTCCGTATACAGTGGGGCCTCTAGTCCGTCCTCCAAGTCAGGGAGATCCATCACCTGTGCAGCTAACAAGGAGATCACCCCACCTCCCACAATGTCTCATGGCTCATTCTTCTTAATCCGCTTCAAAGCGGTAAGGAAGAGGTACGGCCAATCTGGTACCCAGTCGTTCGTGGGGAGGCAGGCGTATAGTAATGAAAGGTCCTTGAGAGCGACCTTATTCTCCTCCTTGTGTCCACAGAAGACACTCATGAAGATCTTTGAGATGAGCCTCAAACAAGGGTGAGTGAATTTGTTGGAATACTCACCCCTTGCATGGAACTCAGATTTGGTGGCAGCCTGCCAAAACTCCATCAAGTCGGGTGTCAGGATGGGTTCCCACCAGTCGTCGGAAGCGACAATGGTCACCCCTAATGCCTCCTGCAGTTGGGTGTAGTCCAATGTATACTTTCTTTTGTTGAACTTGAATGAAAGTCCAACGCAACTATGGTCCACCATTTCCATTTGTAATGTGGCGATCAATTGGCGGCTGAGCTCGGGGTGTGTTGGAGCACTCATTATCAAAAAATCACCGAGCCCCGCATTGTTGAGGAATGCTTGCATGCTCTCCAGCATGCCCAAATTTTCCAAAGTAGGAACGTCCAGAAATCGGATTGCATAGACATCCCGACCTTGCACAATCCTATACCGTTCCTTCTCAACTTTCGTCAACTTATATTTCCTCTGGTTTTTCATCACTTGCAGTTGAATAAGCAAAGGAGTTAGAAAGTTCAGAAAATTGAGTAAGAGACGAACCCTCTGTCGTGTTTTCCGCAGGGGCGGCAAGGTGCAGGTGCGGGAGCTTGCAGACGTAGGGGCGGGAGAAGTGCAGAGGGCGAATTTTTGGGAGCCGATGAAGGTTTTGGTGCTGGGGCTGTTCCGGCATCTTCTTTGTTGGTGTAGGCTTCACCGGAGGTGGGGCAATATTGTAGTTAGTGGTTGTTGGTGATGAATAGTGTAGTAAGGTGAGAGAGTTGGGAGGGGGTGTGTGGTGAGGTCCGGTGTCGCAAGGGCGGTCGTGGCTAGGTCGTCGGAGGTGGCACTGGAGCGTCGCACAAGGAAGCGGGTGAGAGTTTCCGGAGGGCGCAGGGGTGTGGGAGGCGAGGCGTTGTAGGGTTCGAAGAGTGAATGGAGAGGGAGGGGAAAGGGCGGTAGTTGTAGGTTATTTTTGGGAAGTGTATTTTTTTTTGTCCTTAATGAGACTGCAGGGGCGGCGTTAGTCACCGCCCCCGCGGTGACAAGGAAGAGGGGTACGCAGCCTCGACGCCGGGGGCGGCGCCGAGGATGTGTGCCAGGGATGGCCGCCGCAGGGGCGCAGGGGAGTCACCGCAGGGGCGGTGACCAATATGTCGTAGATGCTGGCCAACCGCCGGGGACGGTGCTGGCCATGTGTGTCACCGCGGGGGCGGTGGCACTTGAGCCGCAGGGGCGGTTTCTTTGACAGAAGTTCCTCTTCTTATTCCTTCGGGTTGCCTCCCGAACAGCGCCTTTGTTTTACGTCGTTGGCTCGGCGTAAGGACTCTACCTCTATGATTGAGCCTCCTCCAGCATCACCTTGGGGTTTATAACCGTCTGTGAAAGTAATCCTCCGGAGGACCTAGTTTCAATCCTTGTAATGGCTTCCGCCATTTGCCCAACTTGTTTTTCAAGGTTTTTGATGCTAGATTTTGTTGTTTTGGCAAGACTAGCAAAGTGTTTAGTCAAAACCTGCAACATATCCTCATATGATTGATACTTACCTTGACGGGATTGCTGTTGTTGGTTTTGTTGATCCCTCCAACGGAACTTCTATTGGTCACGCCAATTTGGCATGAAATTCTGCGCATAAGGATCGTTCGTACGCCTTTGTTGTTGTGGTTGTCCATAGCCCATTGCGTTCACCTCATCATCATCATCCTGGACTTGTGGGCACATGTCTGTTGGATGATATGGGTCAGCACACACTCCACAAGCTTTGAGCTGCTGTGGGGTTCCCATAAGTGTTAGTCTCTTCACCATCTCCTTCAGCTCCGCGAGCTCAGTGGAGATCCCACTCTTCCCGGTATTTACAGCATGAACACCTTTCTTGGACGGAGTCCTTCCAAAGTTCTGGGTTCCTTCTGCTAGTTCCTGTATCTTTTCCAAGGCAAGGTCAGGGGTAGAGTTAAGAATATTACCTCCGCAAGCCGCATCGACGATCCTCCTTTCATTGTCTAGCAAGCCATTGTACAAGTACAAGAATAGATCTTGAGTTGAATATATGTGGAAAGGACAGCTGGATCGGAGGCGTGCAAATCTTTCGAAGTACTCGTAGAGAGTTTCGTTCGCCTCTTGCTCGATGTTGCTTATAGCTTTCTTCAAGCTATTGGCCTTCTTGGCTGGGAGATATTTCTCCAAAAACGCCTTGTGGAGGTTCTCCCAAGTGTCGATACTCCCGGATGGAAGGTGGTAATACCAATCATCCGCTAAATCTTTGAGTGTGAAGTCGAAGGCCCTCATCTTGATTTGTTCTTCGGTAATGTTGGACGGCTTCATGCTCATACACACGGTGTGGAACTTCCCAAGGTGCTTGATGGGGTCTTCACCACTTAGCCCATGGAATGATGGGAGCAAGTGAATGAGACCTAGCTTGAGCTCAAAATTTACTCCTTCCCCTAATACCGGTATGGTGACCGCAAGAGGGTTTTGAGCCAAAGTGGGCTGAGTAAGTTGACGAAGAGTACGATCAACCATTTCTTGTTGGAGTTGTTGTTGTCTTCGTTGTCGGATGTGCGTCCTCTCAATTTCTGGATCAAAAGAAGCAAAGCCGGAGTTAGTAGCACGGGTTTGAACCATAAAAATAGTTCAAACCAATAATCATTAATAACAATGAAATAAAAACTATAAAACTCCCCGGCAACGGCGCCAAAATTTGACTGGAGGTATTTCTATGGTCGTCTATACCCAATCAAAAGTAAATCCCGACTTATCACTAAAACAAGTATAGTGATTAAGCAAGGGTCGAACCCAAGAGAGTTAAGGTGTTTTATTGGATGCAATTATTGATTATAGAAACAAGTAACGAAGGGGGGGGGGGTTGGTTAATTTGATGCACAAGAACTTATGAAAACGAATAACATGACAAGTAAGACAATAATGGGTGAATCTACACTAGGTTGATTCCAAGCATGCAATTGCTACTTTGGTGAGTTCCTTTTACAAGTTTTCAAGTAATCTCCCATCTCGATCATATATATGTGTTGAGCCGTCCGGCATCAACACAAATTAACAGGTTAGTGTTCCGTAAACCTACAAGAACAATTAACAAGTTAGCTTTCAAACAAAGACTAAGGGATATAAAGAAAAGATTAAAACCGTTAAGCTTATCTTTATATTTGTGTTCCTTTTCATTAAGTAATTACAACCCGTTATTACTTAAAGTTTACTACTAGATTAAAGACCCTAACCCGGAACCTATTAATCCTAGTTCTTTGCATGCACTTTAGAACCTAAGGTGATCAATCTCAAGTAATAGTAAAACATGCAATTAGACAATGGAGATCAAGGAAACACAAAGCATTACTGAATGAAGACTTATAATAAGGAAAACTTACAACCAAAGTAACAACGCATCTTCAAACCAACCCAATGTAGCAAGGGAGTTAGCAACTCATTACAAAGGTAGCAAGATAATCTAAATGGAAAAAGTGGATAATAAGTTGGAAAACAAGATGGATGAGTTCTAGCAATCAACCAAGGACTATTTATACTACAAAAGACATTAAATAAGAGTAAATGACCGGCCCAAAACAACCACCTTTAATGCCATAAAGTGTTAGAAAATAACACGTTTGAGGACGTTGATCTTGATGATAAGTAACTCGGCACCATTTACATAGCCGGGTGTTTGTGTCTTGCCAAAGTCGGATTGATCGATAGTCCTGAAGGTTCATGGTATATGCATAAAGGGTTTGAGGCATCTCGAGAAACTGATGATTGTTGATTTCTTAGGCTTCGGTTATTGTGTACCTTTATCCATGTTCTCAAAAATAAAGTAAAAAAGTCAGAAAATAAGCAAAGCTTATTGGTGGAAGATGTTTGTGATTCAAAGAAGTGAAGTAAAGATCCTATTCCCGGATTCTAGCACCACATTACCCTATATACATCCAACCCTAGCACGTTTCTTGACCTCTTTTGAAAGCCCTTGAGACCTTTTGTATGTTGATTGACTTGGCGGTTTAAAGTGGATTGTACATGATTGATTTTGATAAATATGATTTATTATGCATTCTATGATTTTATAAAAAGATGATCAACTTTCTTATATTTATAAAATGTTTTGACCATGTGTTGATTTTATTTGCTATGAAACATTCTCTTAAGGTGATCTATGAATGGAGTGCACTACCAAAAGCTTTTGTAAAATGTTTTTCACTGATATTTTTGACGACTTATAATCCATTCTATCTTGTATCTAAGATTTGAATCTTGCTTGGGGACAAGCAAAGAACAATTATGAGGTATTTGGATAGCATGTATTATAGCTTATGTTTTTGGATTGGTTTGGACGTTTTATCTCCATAAATCTGCATACATGGATGTATATTCTTGATCATTATGTTGTTTTGTTTATCTTTGCAAGAATCGAGGTCTACACCTAGTTTTGTTGTAATTGTAGAGAAAATAACACGTTTTGGAGAAATATGGAGTCAAAGGATCTAAGGAGTCATTGAAGCTACATTATGAAACATTGAGGAGCTACAAGAAAGGCATAGGAATCATGGAAGTTGGACAGAAGTTTTGAGAGATTTGCACGTAGATGAAGATCACCTCGGATGGCTACAGTACCACCTCGACCGAGGTGATTTCGTTGGGCTGGATCGAGACGGACGGCCCATGGACCATGCGATCTTTTATTTTTGGAAAGTGATTCTCCTATATATTGGAAGATATTTTTTGGATGGAAGTATGTCTGGTTGGCAGAAGAGTTTGGAAGATAGAAGATATTCCAAGGAAGGAAGGAAGTCGAAGGAAGATAGCTTGGAAGTTAAAGTTGAAGGCTTTTTGAAGGAAGTTGTAAGGTTTTCTTAGATTGTTTGATTGTTGTCTTTTGGTTTGTGATTAAGGAACGCAATTTGCTGGTTGTTTGATTTGTTTGTTTGATTGATTGAATGATTATTGAGACCTTTGTGTAAATGTTTTCTAGTTTGGATATTGCTTCTTTATTCATATATTTGATTATTGTAATCATGATGATTATTGGCTAAATTCTTGTGCGATTCTAGGGTGATTAGTTGAAGGTTTTGGGAAAGACGATGAAAGAATGAGCCTTACCTTAGTGGACCTTGAAAGCTCGAGCCAAACCTTAGCTGAACCTCACCTCGTTCGGTTCATAGAACATCTCGACCAAGATCGGACATGAACTGAGTGAGGCGTATCCTATCTCATTCATACCTGAGTTTAGTTTTAGTTTGCCGAATCCTATTCTTGTTGCACCTTCTACGTAAGCCTAGGATGAGACTTACCCGGTGATTCCTTTGCTTGTATACCAATGATGATGAGTGTTAGGTAATAAAGGTTTATCCTTTATTAGGGTTTGAGTGTGCCTTCATCCTACCTTTGTGAGTTTGCCTGAGACTTTCCCGGCAAAGGTTAGTTCTATCCCCTTAGGTGATGTGTTGGTTTGAGATTATAGTTTCTTTCCTTAGTTCCTTGAGACTTACCCGGTGAGAGGATTTTTGGTTTGGGATAGTGACTAGTGAGACTTACCCGGTGATCTATTCCCACCTAAGAAATACCTTCCCTTGCAAACATTAGGTTTGTCCACGTTATCCTTTGAGATCTTGAGTCGGGAACCTCAACTGGATGCTTTGAACTCTAGAATCTGCATTCCTTTATCTGATTATTACATCATCTTTGATATATTTGCTTTATTGCTTGCTTTTGATTGACAACCTGAATTGCCGTGCTTTGTTTCACCATAGTCCCTGTGTTCGACCTTGGAGTATTTGTTGTTAGAACAATTGATCCGTACACTACGGGTTCACATATTGTTTCAGGCTTATATTTTAGGTTATAAATTTAAAGCTATATCGTTCACGATTACACACACGTCTGAGAGCGAACCATTACTCTTGGTGATAAAGGAAAGTGTGACATTATTTGCATTGATAAAATATGTTATAATTCATATAACTTTAATGATGATGTATATCTTGTTGACTGTAACATCCGAAATTTTTACTTCCGAGTTGTTCCGAAGCAAAGCGGACCTGGACCTGTTTTGGGTTTTTCCCGACTTCTTATCTTTTTGGGTGACATTGAATTCTGACCTTTCTTATGATATTTATCATTTTATGTGAAATCTCTATCCACATAAAATACGTCTTAACCATTATATTTTCTTAGCTTTTTAAAGGAGTGTTATTCTTCTTAACTCACCATCCGGGCCCGTCAAGAGTGGGCCAACCGACCCATTTTGTAGCTGAATGAGGAACAACAACCTTATTCCTCCTTACCTCTTACGTAACCACATCAAGCCTCTGTAACCCTAGCCTCTCACACGCAGAAACTCCGCTGCCTCTTCCTCTTGTACCTTGCTTCACAAAATCAACGCTGCTCTCCCTTCTCTCATCCATGGACGCAACAACCTCGACAGAAGCAAAAAAACCTTCTTCACGTTTCCAACAACAACCAACCTTGTTGTCTTCTACACGAAGATCTTCCGGGATTCGGTGGTAAGCGAAGATAGGCCAGCCCTGTACTCCGTTCAGCGGTGTCGGTCTCTCCATCACAACCACCATACCTCATGGCCTGTAAGTGAGACGCTTCCCATTCTTCTGTCCAGACAACAAGCATCGCAGTAGCAACACAACAGGGGAAGGAAGGCTCATCAGTACCATCCTGCACGCCAGATCCGCAGGTGCGCTGAAGCAGATCCACAGGCGCGTCTAGGTGCTAGCCACTGGTGCGCCTCCTCCCAGCCGCTGGTGTGTCGTGGTTTAACTCCTTGTTGAGTCTTGTAGCTGAGTATGGTCACATTCTTCCCTCCTTGCTTTCATTCAGTCATATATGTCCTTATAACTTATTCTGAACCTTCTTGGAACCCATATATTACAGCCAAGGAAGAGCTTTGCAGTTTTGCAGTTTCCAGTGTTGGCTAGCAGCCAACTTTGTGACCAGATTTAGGTATGAAAGACTTATCCTTTGTGGCTGAATTTTGGATATATTATAGACAAGATTTTATAGTAGAACATATCAAAAATTGATAAATCCAGCGAGTGGTTTAGGAGTTACGGTTTTTCAAAGTTAAGACAGTGTGCTGTTTTGTTAAGTGTTTGCTGAATTTCCTAAGTGTGGAAAACTACATGTCGATCCAGTTTTGTGATCCAGATTTGGGTAAGTTAGACTCCTCGTTTAGTGCTGATTTTTGGATATGTTGTAGTTGGTATTATATAGTATAACATACTGAAATTTGAGAATATTCCGAGTTATAGTTAAGGAGATATGATTCTCCAAAGTTGGTTCCTCATGCAGTTTTTAGGTTATGCTGATATATTCTAAGTATGAGAAAAACTGCTTGTGATGCTATTTTGTGAAATAGATTTGGAAGGGTTATTGACCTCTGCTGGACGTGATTTTTTGATATGTTGTTGATGGATATATATAGGAGCATGTGGTAAAAGTTGAGAACGATCTGTTCAGTTAATCTAGATTTATTATGTTCCGAAGTTGCGTATTAGTATAGTTTGATTTAGAAGAGCTGTGTTAGGTTTTAAGTGTCGATCTATCTTATGCGTTTATTTTCTTGTGAGGATATTGAGCTTAGAAGTCTAAGTACTTCTAGTTGACTAGAGCGTTGTTAGATTCGTGTGCCTTGTCTTGAACAGGCGTTGCACGTTTTCCCAAAGTGAACTTGAGAGTGTGCTGATCGGTTGCGCTTGGAGATTGGTAAGTCCACGGACTTACTTAGTTTGCTTCTTGTATGAGTGAAATGTGTATGAGTGGTGTTTGCTAGATAGGATAACAACGAAACTGGATTAGGCCGACTTTATCATATTAGGTAATTGACCCAAGTGTATGATAACGGGTCGTGACATCACTGCCTAGCTCTTGCGAGAGCTAGGAGGTTCCCTGTGACCAGCCCAGACCGGTAGACGGTCAGATGCATTAGTACCATTCCTCGTTGGTAAACGGGAGCAGGGGCGAGGTTTGGGAATCCCTCGTGTCACAAAATAAGTATCATTAGTAACGACTTATCACCTAACTGAAGATAATAAACGGACTTGAGTGTGCATGTTGATTGTATATGTTGTGTTTGTATGTGCTTTTACCTTTCTGCTTATGCGTAGAATGTTACCTAACGGTGTTATACCGCCTTGTAGATGCCTTACAGTTTAAGACAATTGTAGAGAGATCCGGAGGGAATGGTCAGCCGGGTCCACGTACTCATTTAGTTGGGGACGGGGATGTCTTATGTTCTTCATATGCGTCGTTTTAGTACCTTTGTTTGTAAGGCTGATACATATTCTTCATGTATATATTTTTTAAAGTTTTTAAATGTGTTAAATACTTTTGTGTCTTGTTGTAAGATCCTAGTAGAATTGTTGTCAAACTAAGGTCGGGACCCATTGTGAGTTCCTAACCAGTAGCTCCCCGAGTTCTCAGAATTTGGGATGTTACATTGACGGTTTGAAGTATAACTTGTTTATCATCTCTCAAATATGTGATAAAGGCAACAAGGTAATGTTTGATTCAGAAAAATGTGAAGTTCAAGACAAGACCTCGGGTAACATTGTGCTAAGTGCTCCTAGATGTAACACTGTTTATTCTATGAGTACTAACCAAGTTTTAGGAACGAAGCTGAAGTGTCTCAAGGCGTTGACTAATGATCCAAGGCTTTGGCATAGAAGACTTGGTCACTTAAGCATGCATACAATGTAGAAGTTACTTTCAAAGGATTTGGTACGTGGATTGCCAAACCTAAACTTCAAGGTAGATGAAAAATGTAAAGCTTGTACACAAGATAAACAAACAATAGGTTCATTCAAACCAAAGAAGGTTGTAAGTTCCTCTCGACCCATTGAATTTTTACATATGGATATTTGTGGTCCTATGCGTGTCAAATCTCCCAAAGGTAAATAGTACATCCTTGTTATTGTGGATGATTTTTCTCGTTTTACATGGATATCAATCCTACGGGAAAAATCTGAAGCATTGTTTGAGTTTTCAAAATTGTGTAAGGAGTTGCAAACTTTGAAAAATCTACCAATCGTTTCTATAAGAAGTGATCATGGTAGAGAATTTTATCAACTAAAGTTTGATTTGTTTTGTGCAAAATATGGTATTTCACACAACTTTTCAGCTCCTAGATCTCCTCAACAAAATGGGGTTGTGGAACGTAAGAACCGCACCCTAGAGGATATGTCTAGGACTATTCTTTTAGATAATAGTTTGCCAAAATGTTTTTGGGAAGAAACAGTAAAAACTGCTAATTACATCTTGAATAGATGTTTAATTCGCCCTATTTTGAAAAAGACTCCTTATGAACTCTTTAAGGATTGAAAACCCAATATTTCCTATTTTAAACCCTTTGGATGTACATGCTTTGTCCATAACAATGGGAAATATAACCTTGGTAAATTCGATGCACGTAGTGACGAAACAGTATTCATTGGATATGCTTCAAATAGCAAAGCTGATCGGGTTTATATTAAGCGTACCAAAATTGTTGAGGAAAGTATTCATGTCATATTTGATGAAAGAAATGATGGTACTTTGAGTGAAAGTTTTACAGATCATAATCTGAATCAACGTGAAGATCACAATTCTGATGAAGAAGAAGATCCTAAGGATCAAGAAAAGAATATGCAAGAGAAGATTCAAGATACCGGAGAAAACTCTCAAGACCTTGAAACACATCTTCAAGACCTTAAAATAGAAAACTGCGATGTAAGAACTCCGTTTCAAGGTCTTCAAACCTTACTTCAAGGCCTTGATATAGGATCCAAGGGCAACACTCCAGCGGTACCTGAATCTAGTCAAGCATATGACCCTCATTCGTCAGGATTCATTCCATCTTACAAACGAAGGAAGTTTCAACATTTTTCATACCATCCACAAGAGAATGTGATCTCAGATCCAAATGCGGGAGTTCATGTACACCCCAAATCCATTGGACTCGGGGCCTTACATTGGCTAGGATCTCACAATGGATCTTGACCCTAGCCTAACAACAAGTTCACTTGATCTTACAACAAGGCACAAATAGATAAAAACCAAATACATAAACCGTACAATATTTACATCAAAAGTTTACAACATCATAGCCGAGTACAAAACAGGATCAACAGATCCAAAGAGTACAAAATATCTCATATCCACGAAGAACCTAGTGTACGGAAGCCCTCGGCTGATAACCCATCTGGCTCACTCTGCAGTCCTCCTATCCTGCAGATCAACTACAACACGGTATAAACCGTTAGCTAAAAAAATGAATAAGAATGAAGTAATAGCACAAACACACAACAACACCTCATAACATGCAATGCCACACACACAACCGTTTACTATTTTTAATTAAATGATTCCATACTAATTCAGCTTCTTTTGTGGCACGAGGAGCCTAAAGAACCCCGTCACTTCCCCCATTAACTCAGGTTTTGCATGGGGATCTACCTTCCCCCTAAGCTACTGGCTTCCGAGCACCTCCTTCCACTCTCGGCGAGCTCCCGGCAAGTGGTCACGACCCATTACAGTACACTTGGGCCTTTTAAGGTAATAAAGTTGTAACACCCCAAATTCTGAGAACTCGGGGAGCTACTAGTTAGGACCTCACAATGGGTCCCGACCATAGTTTGACAACAATTTTACTTGGATCTTAAAACAAGGCACAAAAGTATTTAAAACATTTGCAAACTGTAAACAATATATACATCGAAATATGTATCAGCCTTACAAGAAAAGATATTAAAACGACGCTTATGAAGAATAGAAGACATCCCCGTCCCCAACTAAATGAGTACGTGGACCCGGCTGACCATTTCCTCCGAATCTCTCTACAACTGTCTTAACCTGCAAGGCATCTACAAGCGGGGTAAAACCGTTAGCTAACATTCTACGCATAAGTATAAAGGTAAAAGCACAAACACACAACATACACAATCAACATGCACACTCAATCCTTTTATTATCTTTAATTAGGTGATAGGTCATTATTAATGATACTTATTTTGTGACACGAGGGATTCCCAAACCTTGCCCCTGTCCCCGTTTACCAACGCGGAATGGTACTAATGCATTTGACCGTCTACCGGACTTGGCTGGTCTCAAGGAACCTCCTAGACTCTCGCAAGAGCTAGGCAGATGATGTTACGACCCGTTATCATACACTTGGGTCAATTACACAATATACTAAAGTCGGCCTAAATCCGTAAGTGCAGAACTCAGTTGCCTGTCAGAGGAGGCACGTGGGTCAACACATTTCCCTGGATACTTATAAGTCTAAAACTCTTAAGATATACGATTCTCTATGTAGAAGTTATTACAGTGTTTATTTAAGGTAAAATGACTATTTTACCCTTAGTCCCGGAACTTCCAAAAACTCGGAATATGTACTTAAATTATAATTTGAGGCTAACTAACCATATTCTACTCTCTAGGATGATTTTAGGTAACAACTAGAAAAATTACCCATTTTCTATTTCCAGAAAAGTCACTAAAGTCCAACTACAGCTTCAAATATAAAATTCGAATCATCTTATAAAATTTCGAAATAATTCCCTAGATCATCTATGATATCCCATCTACTCATAGGAGAAAGAGTTTCTTAAAACTGTTAAAGCATCGCTTCAACAAAAATTTCTAAAGTTGGTTACAACACTTAACAAGCAACACACTTCTACGACTCAATCTTGGAAAAATCATAAATCATAAATCCCAAACCACTCGCTGGATGCCTCTCAAATTTTAATATATTCTACAAAAATATGTCAACTATATCATATCCAAATTTCAAGCCCAACGGAGATCAAGAGCTTATTCAAAACCATCTCACAAAACAGCATCACTTGCTGTTTTCCCCAACACTCAGCACATATATACAAAACACAATAACTCTCAAACCAAAACTCCGATTCCTCTAAAATTTTCGTATGCTTTACTATGCAATACCGTCTATGACATATCCGAAAACCAGCCAAAAATAATGAGTTTAGCATACCTAAATCTTGTCATCAAGCTGGCTGTTTCTAGTGATAATGTGCTTGCTGTTGCTGTTGCTGTGGTGCAGTTCGTGAAAGGAGCAGAAGCAGTGGAGGCTGGGCTGCTATGGCTCAACAGCAGTGGCTCAGGGACAACAGGATGTGGATCCCGTGGTGCAACAGTAGGGCATTAGACCTTCTCTTGGTGATTTTATCGACAAAAGAGAGAGGTCCGGGAGAAGGAGTCCTTGTCTTGTTCCGGTTTTAGGGAGTACAACAGGGATCAACCTATATGCAGCAAGTTCAAGGGCAGTGGTTTGCACACCACAGGGAAGGGATCGACATTTACCTGTACGGCTGACTTTTGGAGAATCCTTTGCACGCTGGGAAGATGGCGCAACTACACTCTTCAAATCTGGACGTGGTAGGAGGTAGCGTATGTGAGAGATCTATGGGTATGGGTTGTTCAATAAGGAAAGCAAACCGAGAGAGAAGCGGAAGGATAAGTGCTCTGTTGGTAGTGTAACGGCTGTTCTCCTGGACTTCTATCTTCACCGGTTATGGAGGGCAAGGCGCTGCAGCTCGGCTGGCGTGAGGCAAGCGGGCCTGCTGGGCTTCCTACACGAGGGCTGCTCGAGGCTTCCGGGCTTGTCATCCTTCAGGGCATGGGCTGGAGCAAGGAGGCAAAGGTGAGATGAAATAAAAGAGGAAGGGAGTGGGCTGAAAACATAGTCAAAAGGTTGGGCTGAAGTAAGGTAAGAAGAAGTGGGCTGAAAGTTTTGTCAAGACTTGTCAAAACTCGTCATGGCTTTGTCAGGCCCATGCATGACTTCGTCACAGAGTTGTCGGGCTTCGTCATGACCTCGTCTCAGCTCTGTCATGGTCTCGTCACAGCTTTGTCACAGTCTCGTCTCAGCCTTGTCACGATCTCGTCTAAAGTCGTCGTTAAGGATTAATTACAAGAATTGGGGTGTGATATAATTCTATCATTTTATGTGAATTAAATTCTACATAAAATGATAAATAATTATAAGAATTAGAGTTTGATATAATTCTATCATTTTATGTGAATTAAATTCTACATAAAACGATAAATAATTATAAGAATTAGGGTTTGATATAAATCTATCATTTTATGTGAATAAAATTCTACATAAAATGATAAAAATTGTGAAGAAAGAAATTATAGATAGAATGGGAACCGTCAACGGCTCGAAGTCCGAATTCATTCGGAATTAAACAAAATAAAAATTCCGGATATTACATCAGTACCCCCTTAAAATAAGTTTCGTCTCGAAACTTAGAACAAGGTACTTAATGAAACGACTTCCCTAAATAAACTGGTATGTCCTAGTCTCACTAAATTTTTATTCGTTTCCTAAACTTCTCTAACCCTATCAAAGCGTAACGAAAAAAAAACTGATCGTTACATCAGATCCCCCTCAAAATAAGTTTCGTCCTGAAACTTAGGGTAAGACAATCCTTATCGGCCTTTAAGGCACCAAATGGGTGTGTTTGATCACTACAAAAAAGTCTCGTCGTTTCCACCTCTAAGTTTCCCGCACATCAAGATTACCAAAAAAAAACACACATCACTTACTAAACACTAAATCATGAAATAAACAAGCAATCAAACAATATCACACATACAAGGTCAAGCCCTAACTCGCCACTCCCGAGGTTACAACCATCGCTACATAGGTCTTTGAAATGTTACGTCTCTTACTATCCCCAATATCTTAGGTAGCCTTATCGGCTTTTTCATAAAACCACAAAATCTTAAATCTTTTCAGGATATCTCACCGGTATTATCCGGATCAACTGTCTGATCCTCTAATCTGATGACCTAACTCGTGTCTGGTAGGTATCTCTCCAACTGAAATTTGCAAACTCAGTTCCCAAACTTAGTCTCCGTGGAA
This sequence comes from Fagopyrum esculentum, assembly GCA_033239045.1. NCBI lineage: Eukaryota > Viridiplantae > Streptophyta > Magnoliopsida > Caryophyllales > Polygonaceae > Fagopyrum > Fagopyrum esculentum. Next base: position 110,047,259 of record BSUD01000004.1, read on the forward strand.
AACTGAAGCTACACTCTCCAATAGGGTGAGGAATACTAGTCCATCAGTCACTTTTAACCCGCTTTAAAACTTCAAATGGTTGCCTTACACAACTCACTTCCAAATCCTTTGATGACCCTACGGAAACTAATCTATTCAACATTCTTCCCTTCGTTATGACCACTTGCTTCCGGCCATCTGAAAAGGTTCTGACTACCCACTCAGGCCAAAGGTCTTTGACATCCACCAACACTTACCAAGTGCCCAATGCTCTTCGTATCACGACCCACTTGGTCTTGTCTTTTAATATTACTTAGTCATCATGTTCCTCAGGTACGGAATCGTCACCGTTACTCTTTTCAGGTCTAACACTTGAGACAACTAAAAATCAAATCTAGTGGTCATCCTCTTTGTTCACCTGGCATTATTATATTATTTACAGATCTCTAATATATCGTTTGCTCAAACTTAGGTTTATCACGCATTTTCCAAGATCTTAAGTGACCTAAAATACGTCCGGAATGACGGTATTAGACACAAAGTGATCTCCTCTCACCGTTATTTGATCATGACTCCTCAATAATTGTTAACATACCATCAGCATTGCACTCTTTTCTCCACCATGGTTATCAGACCGATAATATCCCTCTGACTCAAAACGCAACTAGGCTCTGTTCCGATATAATATTACACATAAAATCTACTCCGAGATTATGCTTTCTTAAGCACAGTTACTAGGTTGCTAGTATGCTCCTGTCGCTTCTGTTTCTTATGTATCTTCGACTCAGGATGGTAGTTACTCACTTCGAGCTTTCTAGTGCAGGTCATGCACAATACTTTTATTACATCGTTAATTCTTTCCTCAATCCATCAAGAAAACTCACTCTAGCATAGTCCGTTACGTATTGGATTCCGAACTAGTTATCTGACCATATCTGACAAGCCGTCCTTATTAGACACAAAGTGATCTCCTCTCACCGTTATTTGATCATGACTCCTCAATAATTGTTAACATACCATCAGCATTGCACTCTTTTCTCCACCATGGTTATCAGACCGATAATATCCCTCTGACTCAAAACGCAACTAGGCTCTGTTCCGATATAATATTACACATAAAATCTACTCCGAGATTATGCTTTCTTAAGCACAGTTACTAGGTTGCTAGTATGCTCCTGTCGCTTCTGTTTCTTATGTATCTTCGACTCAGGATGGTAGTTACTCACTTCGAGCTTTCTAGTGCAGGTCATGCACAATACTTTTATTACATCGTTAATTCTTTCCTCAATCCATCAAGAAAACTAACTCTAGCATAGCCCGTTACGTATTGGATTCCGAACTAGTTATCTGACCATATCTGACAAGCCGTCATTATTCACTTGAATCCATATTAGGGTACTAATCTCCTTCTATAACCTCTTACATGCACATACTTTCCCGTCTATCTTGATGGTGATAAAATTCTTCCACCAAATTATAGTCGCTCCGCACAGCCCATCTCATGTTTGTTCTCATCAAAACGCATTTCTCCAACTACCATCATCTTAACCTCGACACGTCGTTTTATTTTTTTATTTTTATTTTATTATTTATTTATTTATTTTTTATTTATTTTTACCATTGCTTCCAACTTTGTGGGTTAAGTCCCACCACACTTCCGCTGCGCTACTTTGATAATTCTGTTGTCACTCATTAATCATAAGGACATTTTATGTGAGTCCCAAGTGATTAACTTCAAACTCTTTCTTCCAATTATATCATAAGTCCTAACCGGATGAAGTACCAAATAACTTCCTTAATTGCCTTAAGCAAATAAAACAACGATTGAAAAATAACTCCTTCCGCTTACTTTCTTAATTCTTTTAGCACGGATCCAAACCCCCTGACTCGACCGGAGTTTGATTTTTAATCAACCAAGCAGTAATCTCTAACACGATTCTCTCTATACCTTTAGTTGTCTATGAAGGTTTACGTTGCCTACTTGAGGAAATCCTCTAGAGCATCGGTATAATACCTCAATAATCTTCAATCATAGATATCTCCTCTTAACTATACATAGCTCGTTAATACCAAATAACCCTTGCACGTACTTAGTTGACATCGGTCAGTCTATAATTGACTTATCTCAATTTTATACCTTTACAGGGACCGTCTGTGTTGATGACCTATGTTCTGTTATAATTGGGGGTTACCCTGGACTCTTGAGTCCACCACCCGATTCTCACAAGCACAGGTTCCTTAATCGGCGTTGTTAGTAATATTTCCTTCCAAATCTCTATTGATTATGTTACAGGCCTTCGATCCTTTCGATATTAGGGTTGTGATTCCTCTTAGAATTCTTACCTTTCAAGAAGACAAAATGTCTCCAGGCTTGTGAAGTCTACTTTTTGCTCTTACATTACGTTGTAAGTCTCCATTCCGTGTTAATTGTGATCTGTCAAAATTTTCTTAGCTAGTAGGTAAACAGTCGCTCACCACAATTCTTTTATACTTCTTTAGTTCGTTTGATCTTCCATTCTTCCTCTTCCTTTGGGCTAGCTTCGCTTCTCGAGTCCACCAAGGTCGTTCTCACGTACCCATTTCTACACTGGTATTGGTAGTAACACCGCCTTCATGAAACTCCGTTGACCCTGCTACAGGCCTCCATTCTTTGGATATTGGCGTCGCGACTTCTTTCAACTTCATATATCTTCGAGGAGGTCAAAACCTTCCCACGTTTGTGGGGTCTGCCTTTTCGCTTTTACACTCAATTGTAGGTCTTCATTCTGTGCACCTTAGATTCTCACCCCCGGATTGACACTTTGTCTCTTCTGGTTTCTCGTGCCCCTAATGGTCTATGGGGCATCCGCCTCAATTATAATGTCTTTGATTCCGTAATCTTGGTTGTACTCAATTCTACTTGTCCTGTTCCAATATTGTTATCTCTACTCAGCACTCTAGTAGTCTCTTGCATGGTTCTTCTAATTCCGTCTTTCGGCCTCATATGCCCGAGTTCCTTGTACGACCTTCTATTCCTTCTAACTTAACCGACTCAGGGATTTCTTCCTCATTTGATTGTTCTTTGGATAGTTTGTAAGGATCACCAAGCAGCCTACCCGAGTATAATACTCAATTCAAGGTCCGATTCCATTGCCTCGTGTTGGAGATTCTTCAAGTCCGCAATTGATTTATCATGAGGCGATAATCGCGTCGTGATATCACGACTAAAAGATATAAAATATCCTTTAGGATACTAACAAGCTAAGCCACCACATGTGTATAACATATAATAATAAACATCATAAAAAGTCTATATACTAACTCCTATCGATCCAAGTTGCAGAGATACACGGAGAGCGATGGTGGTCCGACGTACTACTAACCCAACAACCCGACTATGCGTGCGTGTAAAAACATAAATCCGTTTTGAAAATTTAGACCCTTTTCGGGTTCTAGTTATTTTATACAATCGGTCTTTTAGAAGATTTCAAGTGTCATTGTTGCCAACCTAGAGCTCTGATACCACATTGTAACACCCCAAATTTTGAGAACTCGGGGAGCTACTAGTTAGGACCTCACAATGGGTCCCGACCATAGTTTGACAACAATTTTACTTGGATCTTACAACAAGGCACAAAAGTATTTAAAACATTTGCAAATTGTAAACAATATATACATCGAAATATGTATCAGCCTTACAAGAAAAGATATTAAAACAACGCATATGAAGAATAGAAGACATCCCCGTCCTCAACTAAATGAGTACGTGGACCCGGCTGACCATTTCCTCCGGATCTCTCTACAACTGTCTTAACTTGCAAGGCATCTACAAGCGGTGTAAAACCGTTAGCTAACATTCTACACATAAGTATAAAGGTAAAAGCACAAACACACAACATACACAATCAACATGCACACTCAATCCTTTTATTATCTTTAATTAGGTGATAGTTCATTACTAATGATACTTATTTTGTGACACGAGGGATTCCCAAACCTCACCCCTGTCCCCGTTTACCAACGCGGAATGGTACTAATGCATTTGACCGTCTACCGGACTGGGCTGGTCGCAGGGAACCTCCTAGACTCTCGCAAGAGCTAGGCAGATGATGTCACGACCCGTTATCATACACTTGGGTCAATTACACAATATACTAAAGTCGGCCTATTCCGGTTTCGTTATTTATCTTAACTAACAAACACCACTCATACACATCACACACATGCAAGAAGCCAGCTAAGTAAGTCCGTGGACTTACCAGAATCAAATCTCGACTCTCGCGTAACCACCACTAAATCCGTAAGTGCAGAACTCAGTTGCCTGTCAGAGGAGGCACGTGGGTCAACACATTTCCCTGGATACTTATAAGTCTAAAACTCTTAAGATATACGATTCTATGTGTAGAAGTTATTACAGTGTTTATTTAAGGTAAAATGACTATTTTACCCTTAGTCCCGGAACTTCCAAAAACTCGGAATATGTACTTAAATTATAATTTGAGGCTAACTAACCATATTCTACTCCCTAGGATGATTTTAGGTAACAACTAGAAAAATTACCCATTTTCTATTTCCAGAAAAGTCACTAAAGTCCAACTACAACTTCAAATATAAAATTCGAATCATCTTATAAAATTTCGAAATAATTCCCTAGATCATCTATGATATCCCATCTACTCATAGGAGAAAGAATTTCTTAAAACTGTTAAAGCATCGCTTCTACAAAAATTTCTAAAGTTGGTTACAACACTTAACAAGCAACACACTGTCTTAACTTTGAAAAATCAAAACTCCTAAACTACTCGCTGGATTTAACCTAAATTTTGATATATTCTACTATAAAATCTTATCTCTAATATATCCAAAATTCAGACGCAAAGGAGATCAAAATCCTATTTAAAACTATCTCACAAAACCGAATTTCAGCACAACAGAAAAACTTCTTACGACTCAATCTTGGAAAAATCATAAATCCCAAACCACTCGCTGGATGCCTCTCAAATTTTAATATTTTCCACAACAATATGTCAACTATATCATATCCAAAATTCAAGCCCAATGGAGATCAAGAGCTTATTCAAAACCATCTCACAAAACAGCATCACTTGCTGTTTTCCCCAACACTCAGCACATATATACAAAACACAATAACTCTCAAACCGTACCTCTGATTCCTCTAAAATTTTAGTATACTTTACTATGCAATACCGTCTATGACATATCCGAAAACCAGCCAAAAATAATGAGTTTAGCATACCTAAATCTGGTCATCAAGCTGGCTGTTTCTAGTGACAATGTGCTTGCTATTGCTGTTGCTGTGGTGCAGTTCGTGAAAGGAGCAGAAGCAGTGAGGCTGGGCTGCTTTGGCTCAGGGACAACAGGATGTGGATCCCGTGGTGCAACAGTAGGGCATTAGACCTTCTCCTGGGGATTTTATCGACAAAAGAGACAGGTCCGGGAGAAGGAGTCCTTGTCTGGTTCCGGCTGTAGGGAGTACAACAGGGATCAACCAATATGCAGCAAGGTCAAGGGCAGTGGTTTGCACACCACAGGAAAGGGATCGACATTTACCTGTACGGCTAACTTTTGGAGAATCCTTTGCACGCTGGGAAGATGGTGCAACTACACTCTTCAAATCTGGACGTGGTAGGAGGTAGCGTACGTGAGAGATCTATGGGTATGGGTTGTTCAGTAAGGAAAGCAAACCGAGAGAGAAGCGGAAGGATAAGTGCTCTGTTGGTAGTGTAACGGCTGTTCTCCTGGACTTCTATCTTCACCGGTTATGGAGGGCAAGGCGCTGCAGCTGGGCTGGCGTGAGGTGAGGCAGAGTTGGGCTGGCGTGAGGCAAGCGGGCCTGCTGGGCTTCCTACACGAGGGCTGCTCGAGGCTGCCGGGCTTGTCATCCTTCAGGGCATGGGCTGGAGCAAGGAGGCAAAGGTGAGATGAAATAAAAGAGGAAGGGAGTGGGCTGAAAACATAGGCAAAAGGTTGGGCTGAAGTAAGGTAAGAAGAAGTGGGCTGAAAGTTTTGTCAAGATTTGTCAAAACTCGTAATGGCTTTGTCAGGCCCATGCATGACTTCGTCACAGAGTTGTCGGGCTTCGTCATGACCTCGTCTCAGCTCTGTCATGGTCGCGTCACGGCTTTGTCACAGTCTCATCTCAGCCTTGTCACGATCTCGTCTAAAGTCGTCGTTAAGGATTAATTATAAGAATTGGGGTGTGATATAATTCTATCATTTTATGTGAATTAAATTCTACATAAAATGATAAATAATTATAAGAATTAGAGTTTGATATAATTCTATCATTTTATGTGAATTAAATTCTACATAAAATGATAAATAATTATAAGAATTAGGGTTCGATATAAATCTATCATTTTATGTGAATAAAATTCTACATAAAATGATAAAAATTGTGAAGAAAGAAATTCTAGAAAGAATGGGAACCGTCAACGGCTCGAAGTCCGAATTCATTCGGAATTAAACGGAATAAAAATTCCGGATATTACAAAAGTGGCCGTCCTAGTCCGGTTTAGGTTATAAATGCATCAATCATATGAGGACACACACAACCATCAAAACCACTTAAATCCACAACTGCTAGCTAAGTAAGTCCAATGGACTTACCTGAAATACTCGTAATCTTGTACCATGTCACAATTTTGCCTTGAGGAAACGATCAACACCTGCATAAGCAAGACACAATATATATCAAACGCTGCAGAGGGTTAGGAGACGCGCCTCCTACTCATAACCACAACCATCCCATAACCTGGATCTAAACCTAAAAATCCTCAACATAACTCACTTTCAAGGTAGCATCTAATCAACATTCCTCAATCTCAATTCTAATCCTAATTTAATTAATTAACCTTTAATAAATTAATAAAATTTCACCAGAATAACGTTTTGCCCGCAGACAATTTCTAAACCCACAACCTTCCTTTGATCTTTAGAAGCATGAGTCCATTGTCATAATCGGAATTCCGAATCTCTAGAATCCGCTTTCTTACCTCTTATCTTTTATCTTTGTGTTTGTGTGTTTGTGTTACTTGTTTGTGTTGATATATTTGTGATCTTTGTTTGATCACCCAAAACCCTCCAAAAATATTGTGTTTTTGCATTTTCTTTATTCCTCATCTCATCTTAGTTTAGATTTACACTATCTTTGATTGTTGAATGACTTGATTTCACCTTAGTCCTTGTGTTCGACCTCGAAATACTTTCCTTTCTACAAAACGATCCGTACACTGTAGGTTTTGCTAGGTAGTTTAGGATTTTAGATCGAGTTTATAAATGTATAGCTTTTTGTGCTACCTAATTAGTGTAACAAGTTTTTGGCGCCCGTTGTTGGGGACTAGGTCTAGATTGAGTCATTTGATTTTTTATTGTCTTTAGTGTTTATCTTTCTTGTTACTTTTGATCTTGTGTTGTTTTTGACTTTGCCTTTTCATGTTTGCCATGGACGGATTGTACTTCCAAGACGACCTTGACAACATGGAGTATGAGGAGTTGATGGAAAACCAAGATCAAGGACCACTCCATGATGAGTTTGAGTATTGGGAGGAGTTTAATGCCTATCATGAGTCCCATGATCAAGCTTACATGACTACATTGCCTCATGAGGAAACTCACCATCAACCTCACAATGATTGAGTGGAATCAATGCTAGAAGAAATGTTGAGGAAGATGGATGATCTAGAGAGTAACCTTGCTTCCATTTCGAGTTCCCACATGGAGCTTGAAGCGGAAGTATTCCAACAAGAGGAGTTTCACCATGAGGAGATCCAAGAAGTGCCCGAATCAACCATGATCATTAAGGAACTTCAAGAAGAGTTGGATGAAGCTTGGGAGCAAGTGAGGCTAAGGGATTTGGCTCTGAAGGATGAAAGAAGATTGAAGTTCGAGAGAGAAGAACAAATGAGGAGGGAGATTGAGGAGATTAGGAATGCTCTTATGCTAGGAGATCCTACCATCCTTCTAGGCTTACCTCCACCTCCTTTACCTTTGAAGGAGTGCAATGAAGTGCTCTCACCCCTGGACATCCTTGCCATCAAACCCGGAACCACACTTGAAGATCTCACGAGGGAGGAAGAAAACAGAGATTTCCATGGCCTATCTGGCACAACCACGCCCGTGGTTTTGCTCGTGGAAAGCTCTATCTTTGAGAACCCTAAGCTAACTCCAACTCCTTCCAATCATTTCTTGCTTGCCCGGAGTACATACGAAGATTGGAGTCCCTTTCCTAAGGAGTCTCCCATATTGAATGAAGAGGGCAAGCATGATGGATCCATGATGGTTATGAAGCACTTCAATGAAGGATTCTTTCCAAGAATCGGCTTTCTTCTGATCATAGAGGATGAGGATGACAAGCGTTTCACCGGTGTGACCGCGGAGTACAAATTGCCTAAGTATGGGGTGACACCTATGGTTACAACTCCATACTATCATCAAGGAAGCGGTGATGAAGGAGTCTACTACTCACAGGTGAAGAGAGAACTTAAAGCTTATTTGAGCATCAAGTGACCCGTGCTTGTCATCATGGATACCGGAAAGCGATGGTTGCTTGGACTCCTCAAGCAAACAATAGTATTCGAGGTGGATTGACATATCCACAGAGTTTGGTCAAGCTAAAGACCTAAAAGAAGCGCTTAATGGGAGACAACCCATTGGTACAACTCTTTCCCTTTTCTGTTTCGTTTTCGTTTTTGCTTTTGCTTTCGTTTTTGTGTGTTTTTGTGTTTTGTGTTTGTGTGGTAGATTTTAGGTAATAAGGAAGCCTTGCAAGGCGAGTTGATGATGATGATCCCATTTTCAACCATGGGTGGAGCGGACGTGAGACTTGGACGGCATAAGGTGCCTTTGTTGGATGTAAGAGCTCGCATCTCGTATACACCTTGGCACAGGTCTCGATGCTGGAATGACTATGAAGAGCTCTCTACCATGCTTGATCGATCATCCACACCACCACTCCACACGAGTTAACCCAAATACCAAAGACACTACATTTTTACATTGTGAGGACTTCTTTCGCTCTTCTTTACTTGATTTCCACATTGGGACAATGTGTTTTTAAGTATGGGGTGGGATTTTCATGATTCTTAGAATGGCATGATCACATCTAGTATAGTTTCTTTTTATTGTCACACGTCTCTTTTAATGTCTTGCATTGTACATATATATCTCAAAAATTCAAAAAAAAAAATTCAAAAAATTTTAAAAAAATTTCGTGCTTCCTAGTTTGGATATGACCCTTATGATGAGATTGTTTTGTGAATTGGCTATGGATGGCCTTGTGTGTTGAATGGATTTATGCACATGTGGACTTGAAATACTTCTCTTGAATCCTATGCATGATTTGTGATTATGATGCTTGTCTTGATTGGATTGAGAACTGATGGTCGAAATTACATGCTAGTTCTTACACATCATCTAGGAATGATTAAGGAAATTCATCTCTCTTCTTCTCATCTTGATCATGTTGTTTGAGCACCTCACTTGATATGAAATTTGACCTCTTTTGACCCATCCGGGAATAGGAGCATGCTAGTGTGTTGATGTGTGTGAAAAGCAAGTATGGGGTGGTGAAGTTGGTGTATGAATTTTGTGAATAAAGTTGTTGAAAATGTGTTGTGAAAAGTATAGAAAAAAAATAGGTTTGGGGACTTTGGTTTTGATGACGAGTAACTCGGCACCATTCACATAATCGGGTGTTTGTGCCTTGCCAAAGTCGGATAAACCGAATGTCTTAACGAGCCTTGGTATGTGTGCCCGGTGTGAGGCACCTCGGAAAAATCCCGAGGTCCGCTAATCACAAAGGTTTCGGCTTTTGCACACCAATGTCATTGTCTCAAAAATAAGTGAAAGAAAATGAAAAAGAAAAGAAAAGAAAATAAAGAAAAGAAACAGAAAAATACACTTTGGTGGATGGAGTATAAATGTGAAGTTGTGGTTGTTTAGTTCCTTTCCCGAATTTGCACCACATGACCTTAAAAAATTCCCACCTTATCATCACGTTTCTTGGCCTCTTCTTTCCTAAGTCCTTAAGACCTATTTGCATATGTGTATGACTTAGTGATCTAGATTGGATATTCTCATGATCATCTTGACTTCATCATTTTTACCTTTCATGCATGCTTTCGAGTTAAGTATGATTGTCTTTCCGTGCCTTCATTCATTTAATACATGATTTCTTGTCCATTGCCATGAAACATGACTATGAAGGTGATCCATCTTTAGAAGCACAATTCCAAAAATATTTTCTATTTTTCTGCATTCATAAATCATGCCATCTCGTAGCCTATAGTTGGACCTTGCTCGGGGACGAGCAAGTGCTAAGTATGGGGTATTTTGATGACACGATTTATGACACTAGTTTAGGCACTCTTTTTGATAGTTTTCTTTCCCATTCATGCATGTTTCCGCATTAGTTCGTGACGTTTACACTTAATTCATGCATATTGTCGAAATAGACGTCTTCACGAACTCTTGTCGGTTTTGTAGGTATTTTGGGGAGCTTTTGGAGCTTAATCGATACATTCGAGGATCATTCCTTGTGGTGGCACACATCCGGACCCTTTAAGGAGCAAGCTAGGAGCAAATGAGAACACATAGGACCTTGTTGGTGCATGCCTTGCACCAACTCATTGTAACGCTCCAAAATTTTTGACGCGTTTGCGATATTTATTCTTCCGGAATTAACGATAGTTTTATAGCTTAAGTATTTTTACGAGTATTTTCCCGTCGTAAATTATTTTATTTTATTTTTTTAGTTATATATATTATATTTATAAATATATATTCCGTGTTTTATTTTACGGAAAAGTTTAGGAGTTTTCCGTTCCAAAAATCCCGTTCCGAATAACATGTATCTGGTTCTTTTTATTTCTTTTCCCTCCTTCTCTGACCCGGAGGTCACGGTTTCGAGCCTAATCGGGCTGAGTTTTGCTCGTTTTCCCTACCCGCCTTCCCTTGCTTTTCTTTCCTATTTCTTTCTTTTATGTGTGACAGTAGCAGCCTAGCTGCCCCTTGTGCTAGACCCGCCACAGCCGCCCAAGCTACTGCCTAGCTTGGCACCTCATGACTGAAGTGATCCCTCGTTACCCTTTGTCCTTCCCTACCTCAACAAGCAAGCAAAGTCTTCTGCAGCCTCTCCCCCTCTTTCATTTGAGCTCCATGTGACGACCCTCTTCTCCCCGTATCTCTCTCTACTGCTAGTACTTTCTTTTCAGCCTCTCCATCTCTTCATTCCCTGCACAACCCGGATGAGCCCTCATGCTTCCTCTGTCATTCAACCACCTCCTTTCCACATCAAGCCGAACTTCATCCCCGGTTTGTTCCTCTCCTCCTCTTTCAAACGTTGCCGGCGTCTCTAGAGGACATTGGAGTCATCGCCTGCACTGCTGCCCCACTCCATCGGAGGACCACCTATCTGCGCAGCCTGCCCTCTGATTTCCCTTCGTCTCGAACAAATACAACAGGGCGCCGTGTCACTGCCGTCTTCGGCGCTCTGCACCACCGGAGGAAGGCCGTCTCCAGCCTCTACCCTTGCCCGTGCAACCCTCAATCGCCGCCTGCGCAACCCTCAATCGCCGCCTGCGCAACCCTCAACCGCCTCCTGCACAACCAGTGTTGCCCTGTGCTGTTTCCCCTCGCCTGCCCTAGCGCCGGAGTCTACAACCGCCACGAACAGCCCCGCAGCTCCGCCGTCTTGCCTCGCCGCTACTAGAGCCTTGCCGGAGCCAAGGCCGCCGCCCCTGTACTCTGCTTCCACCAGCCGCCTTGCATCTCTCCCTTCCACAGACGAAGATCGATCTGGTTGAGAAGGAAACCCTTTCCCACAATTAAAATCGTGACCCCTATTTTAAGTGTAATTATAAAATGCACCCATACCTTGCGTTTATAGTTTATGCCCCAACATTTGTATGTTGTATGGCGTTTAGTCTTTGGAGTTGTATTTTCGGCTGAAGTCCTTTGTTGTATTCTTTCGGGTTGTTCTTTTCATTACATAAAAATGTATTTTGGTTTTGACCTTTATTTGTGCCTTGTTGCAAGATCCGGTGAAATTGTTGTCAAGCTAAGGGTCGGGACCCATTATGAGGTCCCAACCCGTAGCTCCCCGAGTCCCGCGGATTCGGCGTGTTACAAAAGTGGTATCAGAGCCCTAGGTTGACAACAATGGCACTTGCAATCTTCTAAAGGCCGAATAAGGAATAAACAAAACCCCGCGGGTTCTGAGTTTTCGTTTTCAAAATCACATGCATGAGTCGGGGTAGAATGTACGGACCACCACTCCTTCCGCGGATCTCGGCAACTTAGTTTATTGGATTTTGATATGTATATATAGTAGTATATGTGGATTGTAGTTGCATGATGGACGTGATTATATGTATAGTATATATGTTGACTATAATATATGCTTTGGACTTGTTATGTATAGTAGTGGCATGACCTTATATAGATATTTTCTTATATATGTGGTATAATAGGATTTGATTAGCTTTTGGACCTCGTATTGTTGTAATGGATTTATGGATGTGTTATATTAGTAGTGATATGGACATAGGACCTATATAGTCGTTTATGCGGATTCTTATTATATATAGTAGTAGATAGTATGGGACCTAATAGAAAAGATGATAAGTATAGTATCATCACCTTAAAAGACGATGTGGTCGCCTTGGAATAACGTTCATACGTGGAGGAGTACACTCAAATATCGAGTTGAGCATTTCGTGTTAACGTACACCATGGCGTTTCTCGGAATCCTTTAAGAGGATGTTGAAGAGGAGGTGTAGAGATAACATAAATGACGGACGAACAAGTGGAAGAAAAATTTGGGACGACTTAAGAGAGATCGAGATGGAGCAATACAAGTAAAGAGAGCAACGTTAAGGTATATAAGTGGTTATAACAAAACCGGGATTGTACAACAACGAGATCAATAGTGAAAACAAACTTAAGTTCTTCTAGAAGACGCGTGGACAACTAGAGATACGATTCAAGAAGGAGATGGATACCTTATAGCAAGGTTAAAAGTGGTGTTCTACTAAGAGGTGAAGTTTTCTTTTGGCGCTCCTAAGCATTTGAGTCAAGATGGGAAGAGTGATCGAACCATTTGCTAAAGATTTAAGATACCGTAAGTAAAGCTTACGAGGTACCAAGTGAAGTGTTAACATTACTAGAGATATGAGAAGAAGGGCATGGTGGGGATTCACGTGGAGTTGACCGGTTTCCGTTATGATGATAAGGCTAAGAAACGCCAAGAAGGATGAAGTGTGTATAAATGATGATCCCAAGAAGATGAAAGAAGAAACAAAGAACTTTGATCGAAGGACTAAAGATACCAACCATGAGGAACGTGAGTGTATGCTAATTAAGGTCACAATGTTTGAGAAGTGCTTTTGCAAAATATCATAAAGAGTGGTTAAGCCTTGGAAGGTGGGTCCTATGACACGAAAGAGCTGGGAAGGTATGGTTATCTTACAAAGGCGTGATAGCATGAATTATAGTCTATATTTTGAGGTTGGTTTGGACGTTTTATCTTTCATAATCTGCATGTTTGTATGTATATTATGTGAGTATATAACCAATACATCTACCTTTGCGGGAATCGAGGTCTACACCTAGTTTTGTTGTAACCGTAGGTAAAATGGCACGTTTTGCATCAAAAAGGAGCAAAAGGAGCTATGAAGTCATTGGAGCTACATTGAGGAACATAAGGAACCATCCAGGAAGCATAGCCATGGATTAAAGATTCACCTTGGACCAGTTTTAAGAGATTTCACATTCAGTTGTGACTCACCTCGGTTGACCACAGATTCATCTCGACCGAGGTGATCCAGGAAAGTCGACTCGACCGAGGCGAATACCTAGGACGCGGCGAGAATATTTTATTCTTGGCTGAGATCTTTTATATTTGGAAAGTGATCTTATATTTTTGGGCTTGGCTCCTGGAAGGAAGAAGATATTATAGATCTTATATTTTACCTATTTTTATGGGAAGAGATCTTTCTAAGATATTTTATCTTTGGAGGGTTATTTTCCTATAAAAAGGGTTGGATTTCCACAAATCCAACATCATGCTATACCATCGATCAGGGTTTATACGCAGCAGCAGCCATACTCCAGTTGGGAGACTTGAAGAACCTTTTTGAAGGTTGAAGGAATATTGAAGATCATAGCTTTTATAGCTTTTTGAAGGGTTTTTGTAAGATTATCTTAGATTCCCTTCCTTGTTGTCTTATCTTGTTGGATTGCTATCCAAGGAACGCTTTTGTTGTGATATTTGATTCCGTTATTAAAGTCTTTTCATTAAATTCTTCTTGTTCAAATATTCACCTTTTTCCCATATATTTGATTAATACTTTCATAATGATGATGAGTGGCTAATTTCCTTGTGTGATTCTAGGGTGATTGGCTGAAGGTTGTGGGAAAAACAATGATAGAATAATCTTAGATTCTAGTCGGATCCTGAAAGTTCGAGTCTTTAACCTTAACCCTAAGCATCTCGCTCAATTGATGAACATCTCGGCCGGGGTGGAATTCTTCTAACCGAGGTGACTTATCTGATCCTAAACTGAGAGTTAAGTGTTAGAGTTTGCCAAATCCTATTCTTATTATACCTTTCCTGGTTCAATGCAAGCTTGGGATGAGACTTACCCGGTAATTCCTTAGTTTGTATACCAACGATCATAAGTGTAGGTAATAAAGGTTTATCCTTTATTGGGGTTTGAGTGTGCTTCCATCCCATCTTTGTGAGTTAGCCTGAGACTTACCCGGTAAAGGTTGATTCTATTCCCTTAGATGGTGTGTTAGTTTGAGATTATAATTCTTTATCTTGATTCCTTGAGACTTACCCGGTAATAGGAGTTACGGTTTAGGATTAGTAAGTAGTGAGACTTACCCGGTGATCTATTCCACTTTAGTAACACCTTCCCCATGCAAAAACCTCAGCTTTGTCCGCTTATCTTTAGATCTTGAGTTGGAACCACAACTAAATGCTTTAATCCCTAGAATTGCATGTTTGCTTTATTGACTTCTTATTCATCTTTGATTATTTTAATTGCTCTCGTGGTTAGTATTTACATAAGCATACCGTAACTGGACTTTGTTTCACTAAGTCCCTGTGATCGACCCCTGAAATTCCTTGCTTTTTACTACGATTGACCCGTACACTGCGGGTTCGCATCCTTGTTTTAAGCTTACGTCTAGGGTTATAAATTTAAAGCTTGCACACACCGTTTGGAGCGAACAAGGCGGAAGTAAGAGGGGATCATAATGGGAGCTAACGAAGTGGGAAGTAGAATAAAAAGGAGCTAGTGAAGTTTAAGGTAAAGTACCCCGAGGAGGGTAACCTTCATGAGAATAGTAACATGAGAAGTGTAGTAGAATAATAAGTCGTTGACTTCAGAGAATGTTAGATACAAGTCAATCGGTGACAACTGAGAACGCACATGTGTGGGTTGTCTATTGGTGAGTGTAGAGGGGATAAGTAAACAAGACTATGGGCATATAGAGGATCGACAATAAGAGCTTAAAGTATTCGTGGTGGATCAATGTCAATGGTAAGGAAGTACGTCAATAGAAGTGCATTTGTCTTAAATCAAATAATTTTGAATGAGTTCAAGCAAGTACTTGTTACAAACCTCCTAGGGGAGGCTAGAGATGACCCTTTGCGACCTTCCTAGGTCATGAGAACGACATATGGGAGAACGACCCAGAGTAGAAGTTTTAAGGTTTGATAATGGTAAAAGG
The DNA here is from genome assembly GCA_033239045.1 of Fagopyrum esculentum. Taxonomy (NCBI): domain Eukaryota; kingdom Viridiplantae; phylum Streptophyta; class Magnoliopsida; order Caryophyllales; family Polygonaceae; genus Fagopyrum; species Fagopyrum esculentum. The sequence goes on from BSUD01000004.1 coordinate 110,062,976, forward strand.
AACTAGTAGATCAAGAGGAAGGTGAGGTTTTCTTTGTTCGTGGTGCGTAGACGGGAGTATTATAAGAGGATGCATAGTATATTCGTTCTAATGAAATGAAGGGTATGTTTTCGCGAGCAAAAGATGAGAGAGAGACGTCAAATTCACACAAAAGAGCCATGGTGGCTCTAGTGTGAAAGGGAGGACCTAGATTAGGGTCACGCTACAAGCTTATAGTTATGATGTTAGTGCTTGGAGGAATAATGAGTGGATCTTTCAATGATCGTGGTTGGGAAATTTTGCCTAAAGACACGCTAGTACGGTTGTGAAGTTGCTCATGGATACCAAGAGATACATATGGTGGCCAACAAGGGTAGAAGAAGATTGAAATTTTGAAGTTGATGTCGATATGGGACATACAAAAAGTACATGAAAGATTAGGGTTAGAGCCTCTGTAGTCATTTGACAATTACATAAGAAAATGAAGTATAAATTTCTACGCCTACTTGAAGAAAGGATGTCTATGGTGAAAGCTTATGTAGAAGACGAAGAGCTCCTTAATTATGCTGGAATGTTCGGGAGAGCGAAGAAGATTAGATTGATTTGTTATAAGGCGGGATATGCCCTAGAGTTAGGACACTTATGGCAACACATAAGTATGAGTTCTTAAAAGATTATTACGACCGAGCCCTCAAGGTGAAAAAGGATGGAACAGTGCGGATTCGAGAAAAGGACCCTTGAAAGAGAACCGACACGGTCATAGCTGAAGATGGAACAATACACGAGTCTTAAAGACGTCACCTCAATAGATCGAGGTAGATCAAATGTGTCATGACCACTTGTAAAGTGATAAAACAGGATTGTGTCGGTTATTACGATATGTGATGGGAAGAGAAAAGATGAAACCTGACCAATACGTCAGAATGTGGAATTTCCACTAAAGTCGAGCTTGATTTAATTCCGATGTCTAAGGCACCGTATGAAATAACACTTGTGCAGAGACATGAGTTGTGGAAGCAAGTAAAGGAGAAATTGCAAGAACTTAGTGATAAGATTTCATTAGAATTAGTGAAATGCCATAGAGAACACCAGACATTATCTTGAACTCTTGATTTGAAGTTCATATTAGGATATATCTTAAACTCTTGATTTGAAGTTGTTATGGAGAACACTAGTCTACGAAAAGTGAGACAATTATTTCCGTTTGTACATCGAATACCATGAGCTGAACAAGATACCAATGAAGAACAAGTACCCCTTACCACGTATAGATGATCTACTCGACCGGTTGCAAGGGTCGGTAGTTTCTCCTAAAATTGATTTAAGGGTTGACTACCACCTGAGAATTCGAGACTCGGATGTTGCAAATACGGCTTTCCGGACAAACCATGGTCACTAAGAGTTGTAGTTATTCCATATAGGCTTACTAACGTCCCTGATAAGATATTTTGGTCAACTCTCGGAGAAGAGAGAAGTTTTATGACAAGTTGTCTCGGGATGGCAACCCCCCAAGAACGTGGAAGAATTTACAAGTTTTATTAGATGTGCTGGTCATTACCAGATTTGTGGAGAGATTCTCCAAGTAACACCATTTATGGATAACCTACTCCGGATGACGATGAAGTATTGAGTGAGACGAGATTTGACAATGGAGATGTTGAGAGTTAAGAGGAGATTCATTGGTGCAATTGTTTTGAATATTCCTTGAGGTATAATGAGTTTAAAGTGTACATGCGATTCTCCATGACAAGGCCTTAATGGAGTATTGTAGAACGATGAAAAAAAAATTAATAGCATAAGTGTTTCGTTAGTAGAAGCAGTGTGTAGTAAAGTACTTCATTAGATGGAAATTGCAAAAAGAAGTGGGGGAAACGTAACATCAAAGCTTTGTTTGACAAGAACCAAAGCCAATAGTGTAAATTGGAAGTTCAACCTTCTTTGACGAGACAAGCAAAGGGAAACATAATGAAAATGCTGCATTGGGAAAGACCCGAGAAGGAAGTTGAATTTCCGATGTATCGGACCTTTTTGAGATCATAGCGTAAGTAAGGAGAGTGGTTTAACGGTTGGCGTAGCCGACGAGAGTAGAGAGTGTTCACCTGGTGTTTCATGTGTATCAATCGAGAGGATATGTACACGACTCGAGACATACTGTAAGTCATGATGATCTAGTGACAGACGAGGAACCGATGAGATTAACTAGAAGACGGAGGATAGTATCTTTAGTTGAGTTTTACGCAGATCTAGTAGCATCGATAGAACCGAAGTGTTAGACCTAGTTCTTCCCTTGGTTGAGTTATGTGCATGTGTGATGTTATGTGTAGTTTCTGCCCTGTGCGGGAATGCGTTATAGGACCTGATATATCTTGCGATGGTGGTAGGAGCAGTTTTAGTGTATATAGATTGGAAGGTCTAAGCCTTCCTAGCTATGAGTTTATACCTCGGGCTTAGTGATCGAGAAGTTCGGCGTATAGCAAGTTTCGGGACGAAACTTTTTTTAGGGGGATCTAATGTAACGCTCCAAAATTTTTGACGCGTTTGCGATATTTATTCTTCCGGAATTAACGATAGTTTTTAGCTTAAATATTTTTACGAGTATTTTACCGACGTAAATTATTTTATTTTATTTTTTTAGTTATATATTTTATATTTATAAATATATATTCCGTGTTTTATTTTACGGAAAAATTTAGGAGTTTTCCGTTCCGAAAATCTCGTTCCGAGTGACATGTATCTGATTCTTTTTATTTCTTTTCCCTCCTTCTCTGACCCGGAGGTCACGGTTTCGAGCCCAATCGGGCTGAGTGTTGCTCCTTTCCTTACCCGCCTTCCCTTGCTTTTCTTTCCTATTTGTTTCTTTTATGTGTCATAGTAGCAGCCTAGCTGCCCCTTGTGCTAGACCCGCCACAGCCGCCCAAGCTACTGCCTAGCTTGGCACCTCATGACTGAAGTGATCCCTCGTTACCCTCTGTCCTTCCCTACCTCAACAAGCAAGCAAAGTCTTCTGCAGCCTCTCCCCCTCTTTCATTTGAGCTCCATGTGACGACCCTCTTCTCCCCGTATCTCTCTCTACTGCTAGTACTTTCTTTTCAGCCTCTCCATCTCTTCATTCCCTGCACAACCCGGATGAGCCCTCATGCTTCCTCTGTCATTCAACCACCTCCTTTCCACATCAAGCCGAACCTCATCCCCGGTTTGTTCCTCTCCTCCTCTTTCAAACGTCGCCGGCGTCTCTAGAAGACATTGGAGCCATAGCCTGCACTGCTGCCCCACTCCACCGGAGGACCACCTATCTGTGCAGCCTCCCCTCTGATTTCCCTTCGTCTCGAACAACTACAACAGGGCGCCGTGTCACTGCCGTCTTCGGCGCTCTGCACCACCGGAGGAAGGCCGTCTCCAGCCTCTACCCTTGCCCGTGCAACCATCAATCGCCGCCTGCGCAACCCTCAACCGCCTCCTGCACAACCAGTGTTGCCATGTGCTGTTTCCCCTCGCCTGCCCTAGCGCCGGAGTCTGCAGCCGCCACGAACAGCCCCGCAGCTCCGCCGTCTTGCCTCGCCGCTACTAGAGCCTTGCCGGAGCAAACGCCGCCGCCCCTGTACTCTACTTCCACCAGCTGCCTTGCATCTCTCCCTTCCACAGACGAAGATCGATCTGGTTGAGAAGGAAACCCTTTCCCACAATTAAAATCGGCCCCCCGATTTTAAGTGTAATTATAAAATGCACCCATACCTTGCTTTTACAATTTATTGATAGCATGAATTATAGTCTATATTTTGGGGTTTGTTTGGACGTTTTATCTTTCATAATCTGCATGTTTGTATGTGCATTATGTGATTTTACTACCATTTCATCTACCTTTGCGAGAATCGAGGTCTACACCTAGTTTTGTTGTAATTACAAGTAAAATGGTAAGTTTTGCATCAAAAAGGAGCAAAAGGAGTCATGAGTCATTTGGAGCTACATCCAGGGAGCATAGCCATGGATTAAAGATTTACTTTGGAGCAGATTCGAGAGATTTCATATTCTATTGCGACTCACCTCGGTTGACCAGAGATTCGCCTCGACCGAGGTGATCTAGAGACGCCGACTCGACCGAGGCGAACACCTAGGACGCGGCGAGAATATTTTATTCTTGGATGAGATCTTTTAAAATTGGAAAGTGATCTTATATTTTTGGGCTTGGCTCCTGGAAGGAAGGAGATATGCAGAATCTTATATTTTACCTATATTTATGGGAAAATATCATTCTAAGATTTATTATCTTTGGAGGGTTATTTTCCTATAAAAAGGGTTAGATTTCCACAATTCTAACACCACGCTAGCTCGCTTACACCACGCTATACCGTTGATCTTGCTGACGAGAAGATCTCGCTTATCAAGCATACATCGCAGCAGCTACACTCCAGATTTGGAGATTCGAAGAACCTTTTTGAAGGTTGAAGGAAGATTGAAGTCTATAGCTTTATAGCTTTTTGGAGGGTTTTGTAAGAGTGTCTTTAATTCCCTCATTTGTTGTCTTGTCTTGTTGGATTGTTATCCAAGGAACGCTTTGTTGTGATATTTGATTCAGTTATTGAAGCCTTTTCGTTAAATTCTTCTTTGTTCAAATATTCACCTTCTTCCCATATATTTAATACTTTCATAATGATGATGAGTGGCTAATTTCCTTGTGTGATTCTAGGGTGATTGGCTGAAGGTTGTGGGAAAAAAATGATTATATAATCTTAGATTCCAATAGGATCCTGAAAGTTCGAGTCTTTAACCTTAACCCTAAGCATCTCGTTCGGTTGATGAACATCTCGGCCGGGGTGGAATTCTTCTGACCGAGGTGACTTATCCGATCCAAACAGAAAGTTAAGTGTTAGAGTTTGCTAAATCCTATTCTTATTACACCCTCCTAGTTCAATGCAAGCTTAGGATGAGACTTACCCGGTAATTCCTTAGTTTGTTTACCAACGATCATAAGTGTAGGTAATAAAGGTTTATCCTTTATTGGGGTTTGAGTGTGCTTCCATCCCATCTTTGTGAGTTAGCCTGAGACTTACCCGGTAAAGGTTGATTCTATTCCCTTAGATGGTGCGTTAGTTTGAGGTTATAGTTCTTTATCTTGATTCCTTGAGACTTACCCGGTAATAGGAATTACGGTTTAGGATTAGTGTGTAGTGAGACTTACCCGGTGATCTTCTCCACTTTAGTAACACCTTCCCCACGCAAAAATCTCAGCTTTGTCCGCTTATCTTTAGATCTTGAGTTGGAACCACAACTAGATGCTTTAATCCCTAGAATTGCATGTTTGCTTTATTGACTTCTTATTCATCTTTGATTGTGTTAATTGCTCTTGTGGTTAGTATTCACGAAGCTTACCGTATTGACTTTGTTTCACCGAGTCCCTGTGATCGACCCCTGGAATTTCTTGCTTTTTACTACGATTGACCCGTACACTGCGGTTTCGCATCCTTGTTTTAAGCTTAAGTCTAGGGTTATAAATTTAAAGCTTGCACACACCGTTTGGAGCGAACAAGTTTTTGGCGCCGTTGTCGGGGACTTGGTCTAGACCGAGCCGGTACGGTTTGCTCTTGGGGCGCTTGCCCCGTGTCATCTAACCACTCTACTTGAGTGACTTTTGCAGGTTCTTTCTTAGGTATATGCGAAGAACCCGCACTGGGAAGGAAATCGTTCCTTACGATCCCGAACCAGAAAAGACATACAAGCGACGCTTAAGAGAAGCGAAGATGGCCCAACAAGACGATCGCGATCTTGCGGCCGAATTGAAAGAGGCGCTAGAGCTGCTACGCCTCAGCAAGGAAGAACTAAGGCAAGAGAAAGAAGAGAATCGCACCAAGACTGCAGCAATCGAAGCTGAGATAGCAGTCATACGAAACCAGATTCTACTTCGACCGAGGGAAGATCCCCCTGTTGATCCTCGACCGATGCAGGATCCAGTAGCTGATCTTCGATCGAGGCAGATTCCAGTACCCGACGCCCCGGCCGATGTACTTCCACCTCGGGTGCCAGTCCGAGATGTTCTTCTTGCAGGAATCCCACAAACCCTAGGTCAAAGGATGGACCCTAATCAACAGCTGAGGCGTCCAGAGGTGAACCTAGGAGATCCAGCGGACCATGACTACGAACTTCGACCGCAAGTTCTATCCATGATTCACCAATGCCAATTCGGAAGGCTAGAGAAGGAGTCACCGCATCAACATCTTCAAAACTACGAGATCTTGATGGAAACCTTGCAACCTTCCAGAATTGAAAATAACAACTACAAGCTAAGACCTTTTTACTTTTCTTTAAAAGATAGAGCTCTTACTTGGTATCAATCTCTTCCTCTAGGAAAAATTAGCACATGGGAGGAGATGACTACAGAATTCTTGACCAAATTCTTTCCCCCCTCAAAGACCGCTGAAATGAGAGGGAAGATCAATGCTTTCATTATGAAGGACAAGGAGAGCTTGTCCAAATCTTAGGAGCGGTTCAAGGATATCCTTTTGGATTGCCCACATCATGGGATTCCAAAGATCGAGTTGTTGGAGATCTACTTCAAAGGACTGGACGGAAGCACCCAGTTCAATCTCCAACTACTCTCCGCCGGTACCTTCATGGACATGGTGATTGATGAGGCTTGGGACTTCATTGAGAAGCAAGCCTTGCACATGGAGAAATACACCCACCAAGGAGCTGAAGGTGGAGTTAAAAGAGTCAACTTTCAAGACACTCAATCCAACAACAATCAACTCACGTCTTTGAAGAATGACGTGAAGCAATTGAAGGAACTCTTGATGGCTCAAACTAAGAAGGAAGAGAAAGGGCAAAGGAACAACAACATCAACGGGTACCGTAACAACAACAACGGTCCCCGAAACAACAACTACAACAACAACAATAGAGGATCCAATAGCAACAATTGGAGGGCGAATAACCAAAATCACGGTAACAATCATTCAAACTCCAACTCTAACGATTCCTCTAACCCTTTCCTCTCTCCCCCTTCTTCTTCTTCTACTCCATTAAAGAGCCAAGGGCAAGGATCAAGTTCATCTCAACCAGAAAAGAAAGACGCAGTTCTGGAGGCTATCTTGATCAAGCTTAGCGCTATGGAGAATTCTATGAATTCATTTTCGAGGGCCCAAAAGTCCTTCGAACAACAACTTGCTAGTAGGGTGAATGAAGCGCCAAGAGATCCAGGGAAGCTTCCAACAAAGACGGAAAGCAACCCTAAGGGCCAGTGCATGGCCATAACGACGAGGAGCGGACTCAAAACTGCAGATCCAGTACCTCGCTCGACGCAGACCACCTCGGTCCAGATCCAGTCGAAGAACACCTCGACCGAGATACCAACCGAGGTGGAGCAACAGAAAGCAGGAGGGACGACTGAAACTTATATTCCACCTCCTGCATACAAACCACCACTTCCATTCCCTCAGTCCAGAGCCAGAGCACATCTAGACAAGCACTTTGGTAAGTTTCTTGACTTGATGAATAAGCTACATATTAATATTCCTTTCCTTGATGCTATTTTAGGTATGCCCGCCTATGGGAAGTTCTTAAAAGAAATCTTATCAAGGAAGAGGAAGCTGGAGGATGTTGGTGAAGTTAGGATGACATCTAAATCTTCGGAGCTTATCAAGATCATGAAGGAAAAGATGCCACCTAAGTTGAGAGATCCCGGCTCGTTTTGCATTCCCATTCAAGTTGGGGATGTCACTTGCGAAGCCCTTTGTGATCTAGGAGCCAGCGTGAGCATCATCCCGCTGGAGCTATGCACGAAGATCGGTCTTGGAGAACCCAAACCGGTCAAGATTCGACTTTATATGGCTGATCGCTCCATTACCCATCCCGTGGGCATCTTGGAGGACGTTCCAGTCAAGTTAGGTAACTTCTATCTACCTATAGATTTTGTTGTACTTGACATTCCCGCAGATTATCCTGTTCCTATTATTCTCGGGAGGCCATTTCTAGCAACTTCGGGTTGCAACGTGGATTGCAAGAACGCCAAGTTGAAATTCAACGTTGGTGGCGATGAGGTGGAGTTCGCATTACTTGCGGCGATGAAAGGGGAGCAGCTAACTGATGATATCTTCAACATCTACGATAAAGAAGAATCGAGAGAATTGGTGAGCTCTATCCTTATTAACGATCCACTCGAAAGAGTTATTAGCTTCAGTTTAATGGAGGAAGGTATAGATGCCTCTTGTGATGCAGATATACGGAGCTTGAAGGCACTGGAAGAGGATCCAGGAGCAAAAACTGAAAAGCTAATCCAGGAAATGAAGATCTCCAGTCTCGGTTCCAGTAGCAGTACCTCGACCGAGGCACTTTCTGGACAGAGTGAGGCGACTGAAGAACACCTCGGTCAACGCCTCTGCGCCTCGACCGAGGTCGATGGCGAGATGATGTCAACTGAGATTGCCAAGAATAACAAATTTCTTACTCCCTTCTCTGACATTCACCCACTGTTGGCGGACCATTCCATCCACCAACTTTCTGATAATAAAGGTCCTTGGTATGGTGATATTGTGAATTATCTTGTTTGCCAGGAAACACCGCCCGGATTGACGTACTCTCAAAGAAGAGATTCTTCAAGGAAGTACGACATTACTACTGGGATGAGCCGCTGCTATTCAAGCGCGGACCGGATGGGATGCTTCGAAGGTGCATTCCGGAAGACGAAGTTAATAGCGTCATAAGGCATTGTCATTCACTTCCTTGTGGGGGGCATGCTAGCACCGATAAAACATGCGCTAAGGTATTGCGTTCCGGTTTCTTTTGGCCTACATTATTTAAGGATGTGAAATCTTTCGTTGTCTCTTGTGATACATGCCAAAGAACAGGAAATTTATCAAGGAGAAACGAGATGCCACTTAATAACATCCAAGAAGTGGAAATCTTTGATGTATGGGGGATTGACTTCATGGGACCTTTCCCATCCTCCGGAGGAAACCTCTACATTCTCCTTGCAGTTGATTACGTCTCTAGATGGGTTGAAGCCATTGCTTCTCCCACTAACGACGCCAAGGTGGTTGTGAAGTTCTTGAATAGAACTATCTTTCCATGATTCGGAACTCCACGCATCATCATTAGCGATGGAGGAACGCATTTCATAAACCGGAAGTTCAAGGCACTTCTATCGAAGTATGGGGTAACCCACAAGGTATCAACTGCTTATCACCCTCAAACTAGTGGACAGGTCAAGATCTCGAATAGAGAAATCAAGGCAATATTGGAGAAGACCGTCTCTAGAATGAGGAAGGATTGGTCTATGAAATTGGACGATGCTCTTTGGGCGTACAGGACCGCATTCAAGACTCCCATAGGTACCACTCCTTATAATTTGGTATATGGGAAGTCTTGCCATTTGCCCGTTGAATTGGAACACAAGGCATATTGGGCGATCAAATGGTTGAATTTCGACATCAAGGAGGCTGGGGAGAAGCGACTATTGGAACTCAACGAGTTGGAGGAGCTACGTTTGAACGCTTATGAGAATGCCAAAATCTACAAGGAAAGGACGAAGAGATGGCATGACAAGCGTATCGTCCCAAAGGAGCTTAACGAAGGAGACTTAGTTCTACTCTTCAACTCCCGCCTCCGCCTTTTTCCAGGTAAGTTGAAATCTAGATGGACCGGACCTTATGTTGTGAAACATGTTTTCCCTCATGGTGCAGTTGAGATATGGGGCGAAACTAGCGGAAACTTCAAGGTCAACGGTCATAGACTTAAGAAATACCAACCGGAAACGCCGGTTGAGGAGGTTGCACCGATATACCTCGTTTGAGACGCATCATAGTCCAGCTAGCGACCTTAAACCAAGCGCTTCTTGGGAGGCAACCCAAGGTATTACTTTCTTTTCCCGTTTTCTAGTCTAGCTTAGATAGTTTTTGTTTTTGCTTTGCTTTGCTTTGTTTTTGGCGTTCTGGACAGACAACAGGGAATATCTAAGGAAGGAGCATAACTGGAAGGACAGACGTTCGAGATTTTGAGAAGACAGAAGCATCTCGGTTACTGTCAGAGCACCTCGACCGAGTTGATTCTTGAGCAACCGAGGCGACTAGGGTTTCTGCAGAACCACCTCGGTCCGTACCACCTCGGTCCAGTCGAGACCATCTCGACCGAGGTGACAACAGCTCCAGGAACAGTATAAAAAGGGGAAAAATTTATTTTTTCACTTTTTTACCTTCTTCATCTCGACCGCGGCGACAGTACACTTCGCTCTCTCTCGTCTCTTGCTCGTTTTCGAAGATTTCCGCTTCCAAACTGCGATTGAAGGGTAGAGGAACCTATTGCAACAACAGATCTGCAAAGAAATCGAACGAATCGACCGAAACGAGGTAAAACAAGTCGAAACCCTAATTCGTTCATTCGCTTCGATTTGGGCTTTGGTTGCCCTTGATTCGGCTGAGAAAAGATTTAAGTACCCCATAGGAAGCAATTGTAGTGATTTTTGGGGGAAAAGAACTGAATTTCTAAGAATTGGAATCGCGACTGTTGCGCCTCGGTCCAGTCGAACTGCATCTCGACCGAGGTGATTCTTGAGGGTTGTCAGCGACCGAGGTGTTCTGACAGTGTTGAGAGAGAATGAGTTCCGATCGTCGCCTAGCCCTCAAAGACAGATCCTCACCTTCCCCTTCTTCCTCTTCTTCCCGTCCTTACCGCTCGGTGATCCACGAGAGATGCCGGGTAGACTATGAGCGCATAGCTAGCCGTCCAGTTATCGCACCATGTTTTCTGGACGTGTCAGCTTTTGATTGCCTAGGGTTAGATGGTGACCTTAGGAGGATGATTGCCACTGTTGGGCTGGATCAGTTTACTGAGATCCGAGCCCCAGCCTATTTGGAGCCGACCTTAGAGTTTGTTAGCTCCTTCTCCTACCTTCCCACAGACCAGTCTGTGAAGTACCGGTTGATGAACCGGAACTTCATAGTTCCCCTAGAGGTCTGGAGAGAGATTTTCGGCTTTTCTGAGCCCACCGCCACCGACTTCCCCTCCCGATCCGTAGCTAGGGAGTTTTGGGGGCAGATTGCCCATATTACCGAGCATGCAGACAGATGGCGCCCTGGAGATTCCAGGGAGAAGGTCATCTTCCACCCAGCCTTCAGACTAGCCCATAGGATATTCAGCGAGACACTTCTGGCGCGTACTAAGACGCCCCAGAAGATCCGACAGGGCGAGCTCTTCAGCTTCTACTGTATGGTCACAAGGGGTTTCCTAGACTTTGGCTTGATCTTGGCAGAGGACCTGCACAGAATCAAGGCCAAGGCGAAGGGAGACATTTGCTGCGGAGGTCTAGTCACCCATATTGCTACCTATCACGGGATGGACCTCAGTGTTTGTACGATGGCGGCGGCTCCGAAGCCGCTTGGATTACAGGAGATGATCACACAGAGGATTTTGGTTCCCCGTGGTTTGATCACTCCATATGTTGCTATGCCTTGGGAGCGGACTGCACCACAGGGGATCCGCTGGTCTGCTCAGTTCACAGTTTTTGATCCACATTACTGGCAGACAGCTTGGGCTCCACTGATGGAGGATCATAGAGAGGCAGCAGCTGCCCCGGCTGAGGAGGAGGAGGATGACGACGACGAGGAGACGGTGGATGAGAGAGATGGTGGAGTCCCAATGGATACAGGGATGGATACTGCAGGGATGAGCGCGCCACCGATCATTGATTTGGATGATGAGGAGGAGACGGAGCCTGCACCAGCTGAGACTTCTCCAGTCAGACCTGCTAGACGCAGGAGGCGCGGAGTGAGAGATCGAGCTGCCCACCGACGGATCGATGACCTGACGGATCAGGTTATTGACTCGTATGCTGCACTATCGCTGGATATCCGCGAGATGCAGGAGCGGCAGCACTATCAGCACGTCATGGCCCAGCTTCAGTTCGAGCGTGTCATGGGTTATCCGTTCGACCCGACACAGTATCCGTATGTGCCACCACCACCACCGCCGGATCAGGATTACTGAGGAGCTGCAGGATTTTCTTATTATATTTTTTATGCAGTTCAGCTATTTATCCGGTGAGTACTCTCATTTTCAGACTTTTATTTGACCCACTGGGACAGTGTGTCCCAAGTATGGGGTGTTTGTACTTATTTGACTACTTGATGTTATTTGACTACTTTTGATGTATGACACTTCATCGGATATTTTATTTATGCTTCACTTCTGCATTTATATGATTATCTGATATTACATGCATACCTACAGGTTATTTGATTGAGAAAAACGTCGAAACCAAAAAAAAATGGTTTTAAAAAAAAAAATTTTGACCTCGACCGAGTCTGTCTTGGCCAAACGAGGCATTTCACCTCGGTTGAACCAAGAACACCTCGACCGAGGTGCGTAACAGAAAGTTTTCGAAAACGATTTTGTGCTACTTATCTGGATATGACCTCAGTGAAGATCTTGTTTACTTACTGGTTTTAAATTCTTTATGTGTTTGAAAGGTTTTATAATATGTTTAAGTTGCTAAATGCTTTGTTTGAAATTATTAGCATGTTTAATACTTTGTTTTTATCCAAATTATGTTGAATTTGAAGGTTGACACCGCAGGTTAAGTTCTCTCACTTTCTTCTTGGAAAGACCAAGGCAATTCATTCTCTTCTTCTTCTTCTTCTTGATCATGCTTAGCCCCTCATATACATTTTGCCTCCCTTTACCTATCCGGGAATTTGGAAGCAAGCGAAGTGGTGAAAGCAAGTGGAGTTAAAGTTGAGAAGTGGTTGGAAGTGAAAGTGTTAGAAAGCAATAATAGGTTTGGGGAAGTCAATCATGAAGATGAGTAACTCGGCACCATTCACATAGCCGGGTGTTTGTGTCTTGCCAAAGTCGGATTGAGCGATATTCCTAACGGGTCATGGTATGTGCATCAAGGGTTTGATGCATCTCGAGAAATTGATGATTGCAGATTTCCTAGGCTTCGGTTATTGTGCACCTCTGTCCATGCATCCCAAAAAGTAAAGTAAAAGAAAAAGTGTGAGATAAGCGAAGCTTATTGGTGGAAGATGTTGCAAGTCAAAGTGAAAGTGAAGTTCATCCTTTTCCCGGATTCTAGCACCACATTACCTTACATACATCCCTACCCTACACGTTTCTTGACCTTTTCTTTTGGGAAGCCCTTGAGACCTTGAGCTTGTTGATTGACTTAGTGGTTTAAATCGGATTATACATGATTAATTTTGATAATTGTGATTTATTATACATTCTATGATTTTATGCAAAGATGAACAACTTTCCTATATTTGTAAAATGTTTTGATCATATTGAGTTTTTAATTTCCAGGAAGTACTCTCTTAGAGTGATCTATGATAGTCACACACCATAAATGCTTTTGAAGGACTTTTCATTGATTTTCTTGACTTATAATCCATTCTATCTTGATTTTTATATGAGGAACTTGCTTGGGGACAAGCAAGGGCTAAGTATGGGGTATTTTGATAGCATGAATTATAGTCTATATTTTGGGGTTTGTTTGGACGTTTTATCTTTCATAATCTGCATGTTTATATGTGCATTATGTGATTTTACTACCATTTCATCTACCTTTGCGAGAATCGAGGTCTACACCTAGTTTTGTTGTAATTACAGGTAAAATGGTACGTTTTGCATCAAAAAGGAGCAAAAGGAGTCATGAGTCATTTGGAGCTACATCCAGGAAGCATAGCAATGGATTAAAGATTTACTTTGGAGCTGATTAGAAAGATTTCACATTCTGTCGTGAGATCACCTCGGTTGACCAGAGGTTCACCTCGACCGAGGCGATCCAGAGACGCCGACTCGACCGAGGCGAACACCTAGGACGTGGCGAGAATATTTTATTCTTGGATGAGATCTTTTAAAATTGGAAAGTGATCTTATATTTTTGGGCTGAGCTTCTAGAAGGAAGGAGATATGCAGAATCATATATTTTACCTATATTTATGGGATAATATCTTCTTAAGATTTATTATCTTTGGAGGGTTATTTTCCTATAAAAAGGGTTGGATTTCCACAATTCTAACATCCCGCCTACACCGAAAAACAGGCTGCATACATCGATCAAGATCCAGCATACACCAATCTACATACGCAGCAGCGCATCTTACTCCAATTTGGGGAGAGATTTGAAGAACCTTTTTTGAAGGTTGAAGGAAGATTGAAGACTATAGCTTTTATAGCTTTTTGAAGGGTTTTTGTAAGATTATCTTCAATTCCCTCATTGATTGTCTTGTCTTGTTGGAGGAACGCTTTTGTTGTGATATTTGATTCAGTTATTGAAGTGTTTTCATTAAATTCTTCTTTGTTCAAATATTCACCTTCTTCCCATATATTTAATACTTTCATAATGATGATGAGTGGCTAATTTCCTTGTGTGATTCTAGGGTGATTGGCTGAAGGTTGTGGGAAAAACAATGATAGAATAATCTTAGATTCCAGTAGGATCCTGAAAGTTCGAGTCTTTAACCTTAACCCTAAGCATCTCGTTCGGTTGATGAACATCTCGGCCGGGGTGGAATTCTTCTGACCGAGGTGACTTATCCGATCCAAACAGAAAGTTAAGTGTTAGAGTTTGCTAAATCCTATTCTTATTACACCCTCCTGGTTCAATGCAAGCTTAGGATGAGACGTACCCGGTAATTCCTTAGTTTGTTTACCAACGATCATAAGTGTAGGTAATAAAGGTTTATCCTTTATTGGGGTTTGAGTGTGCTTCCATCCCATCTTTGTGAGTTAGCCTGAGACTTACCCGGTAAAGGTTGATTCTATTCCCTTAGATGGTGTGTTAGTTTGAGGTTATAGTTCTTTATCTTAATTCCTTGAGACTTACCCGGTAATAGGAGTTACGGTTTAGGATTAGTGTGTAGTGAGACTTACCCGGTGATCTACTCCACTTTAGAAATACCTTCCCCACGCAAAAATCTCAGCTTTGTCCGCTTATCTTTAGATCTTGAGTTGGAACCACAACTAGATGCTTTAATCCCTAGAATTGCATGTTTGCTTTATTTGACATCTTATTCATCTTTGATTGTGTTAATTGCTCTTGTGGTTAGCTTTGACATTAGCATACCGTGTTGACTTTGTTTCACCGAGTCCCTGTGATCGACCCCTGGAATTTTCTTGCTTTTTACTACGATTGACCCGTACACTGCGGGTTCGCATCCTTGTTTTAAGCTTAAGTCTAGGGTTATAAATTTAAAGCTTGCACACACCGTTTGGAGCGAACAAGTTTTTGTATTTGTGTATTATTTGACTTATAATGTATGACTCGACATTATCGGATATTTATGCTTCACTTCTGCATTTATATGATTATCTGATATTACATGCATACCTACAGGTTATTTGATTGAGAAAAACGTCGAAACCAAAAAAAAATGGTTTTAAAAAAAATAATTTTGACCTCGACCGAGTCTGTCTTGGCCAAACGAGGCATTTCACCTCGGTTGAACCAAGAACACCTCGACCGAGGTGCGTAACAGAAAGTTTTCGAAAACGATTTTGTGCTACTTATCTGGATATGACCTCAGTGAAGATCTTGTTTACTTACTGGTTTTAAATTCTTTATGTGTTTGAAAGGTTTTATAATATGTTTAAGTTGCTAAATGCTTTGTTTGAAATTATTAGCATGTTTAATACTTTGTTTTTATCCAAATTATGTTGAATTTGAAGGTTGACACCGCAGGTTAAGTTCTCTCACTTTCTTCTTGGAAAGACCAAGGCAATTCATTCTCTTCTTCTTCTTCTTCTTGATCATGCTTAGCCCCTCATATACATTTTGCCTCCCTTTACCTATCCGGGAATTTGGAAGCAAGCGAAGTGGTGAAAGCAAGTGGAGTTAAAGTTGAGAAGTGGTTGGAAGTGAAAGTGTTAGAAAGCAATAATAGGTTTGGGGAAGTCAATCATGAAGATGAGTAACTCGGCACCATTCACATAGCCGGGTGTTTGTGTCTTGCCAAAGTCGGATTGAGCGATATTCCTAACGGGTCATGGTATGTGCATCAAGGGTTTGATGCATCTCGAGAAATTGATGATTGCAGATTTCCTAGGCTTCGGTTATTGTGCACCTCTGTCCATGCATCCCAAAAAGTAAAGTAAAAGAAAAAGTGTGAGATAAGCGAAGCTTATTGGTGGAAGATGTTGCAAGTCAAAGTGAAAGTGAAGTTCATCCTTTTCCCGGATTCTAGCACCACATTACCTTACATACATCCCTACCCTACACGTTTCTTGACCTTTTCTTTTGGGAAGCCCTTGAGACCTTGAGCTTGTTGATTGACTTAGTGGTTTAAACTGGATTATACATGATTAATTTTGATAATTATGATTTATTATGCATTCTATGATTTTATGCAAAGATGAACGACTTTCCTATATTTATAAAATGTTTTGAGCATATTGAGTTTTTAAATTCCATGAAGCATTCTCTTAGAGTGATCTATGATTGTTGCACACCATAAAATGTTTTTGAAAGACTTTTTCATTGATTTTATTGACTTATAATCCATTCTATCTTGTCTTTTATATGAGGAACTTGCTTGGGGACAAGCAAGGGCTAAGTATGGGGTATTTTGATAGCATGAATTATAGTCTATATTTTGGGGTTTGTTTGGACGTTTTATCTTTCATAATCTGCATGTTTATATGTGCATTATGTGATTTTACTACCATTTCATCTACCTTTGCGAGAATCGAGGTCTACACCTAGTTTTGTTGTAATTACAGGTAAAATGGTACGTTTTGCATCAAAAAGGAGCAAAAGGAGTCATGAGTCATTTGGAGCTACATCCAGGGAGCATAGCCATGGATTAAAGATTTACTTTGGAGCAGATTCGAGAGATTTCACATTCTGTTGCGACTCACCTCGGTTGACCAGAGATTCACCTCGACCGAGGCGATCCAGAGACGCCGACTCGACCGAGGCGAACACCTAGGACGTGGCGAGAATATTTTATTCTTGGATGAGATCTTTTAAAATTGGAAAGTGATCTTATATTTTTGGGCTTGGCTCCTGGAAGGAAGGAGATATGCAGAATCTTATATTTTACCTATATTTATGGGAAAATATCTTTCTAAAATTTATTATCTTTGGAGGGTTATTTTCCTATAAAAAGGGTTGGATTTCCACAATTCTAACACCACGCTAGCTCGCTTACACCACGCTATACCGTTGATCTTGCTTACGAGAAGATCTCGCTTATCCAGCATACATCGCAGCAGCTACACTCCAGATTTGGAGATTCGAAGAACCTTTTTGAAGGTTGAAGGAAGATTGAAGTCTATAGCTTTATAGCTTTTTGGAGGGTTTTGTAAGAGTGTCTTAAATTCCCTCATTTGTTGTCTTGTCTTGTTGGATTGTTATCCAAGGAACGTTTTGTTGTGATATTTGATTAAGTTATTGAAGTCTTTTCCTTAAATTCTTCTTTGTTCAAATATTCACCTTCTTCCCATATATTTAATACTTTCATAATGATGATGAGTGGCTAATTTCCTTGTGTGATTCTAGGGTGATTGGCTAAAGGTTGTGGGAAAAACAATAATAGAATAATCTTAGATTCCAGTAGGATCCTGAAAGTTCGAGTCTTTAACCTTAACCCTAAGCATATCGTTCGGTTGATGAACATCTCGGCCGGGGTGGAATTCTTCTGACCGAGGTGACTTATCCGATCCAAACAGAAAGTTAAGTGTTAGAGTTTGCTAAATCCTATTCTTATTACACCCTCCTGGTTCAATGCAAGCTTAGGATGAGACGTACCCGGTAATTCCTTAGTTTGTTTACCAACGATCATAAGTGTAGGTAATAAAGGTTTATCCTTTATTGGGGTTTGAGTGTGCTTCCATCCCATCTTTGTGAGTTAGCCTGAGACTTACCCGGTAAAGGTTGATTCTATTCCCTTAGATGGTGCGTTAGTTTGAGGTTATAGTTCTTTATCTTGATTCCTTGAGACTTACCCGGTAATAGGAATTACGGTTTAGGATTAGTGTGTAGTGAGACTTACCCGGTGATCTACTCCACTTTAGTAACACCTTCCCCACGCAAAAATCTCAGCTTTGTCCGCTTATCTTTAGATCTTGAGTTGGAACCACAACTAGATGCTTTAATCCCAAGAATTGCATGTTTGCTTTATTGACTTCTTATTCATCTTTGATTGTGTTAATTGCTCTTGTGGTTAGTATTCACGAAGCTTACCGTATTGACTTTGTTTCACCGAGTCCCTGTGATCGACCCCTGGAATTTCTTGCTTTTTACTACGATTGACCCTTACACTGCAGTTTCGCATCCTTGTTTTAAGATTAAGTCTAGGGTTATAAATTTAAAGCTTGCACACACCGTTTGGAGCGAACATTTATGCCCCAACATTTGTATGTTGTATGGCGTTTAGTCTTTGGGGTTGTATTATCGGTTGAAGTCCTTTGTTGTATTCTTTCGGGTTGTTTTTTTCATTGCATAAAAATGTATTTCGGTTTTGGCCTTTATTTGTGCCTTGTTGCAAGATCCGGTGAAATTGTTGTCAAGCTAAGGGTCGGGACCCATTGTGAGGTCCCAACCCGTAGCGCCCCAAGTCCCGCGGATTCGGGGTGTTACACTCATTGCTTGATGATCCAAGGAGAGTTTTTGGAGCAAAACCACGACCTATCTAGCAGAACCATGCCCATGGTTTTGACGGTGGTTTCTGTCTGGACCACTTTAACACGTGTCCCACGATCTCTTTGGCCGACTCTTGCTCTTGGTGGGGTATTTAAGTGATCTTGCACGCTGTAAATCAGATCTCTCTCTTCCCTTTTTGACCTAGCTTCTTCCCCAAAACACTTCTCCATTGTAGCCTCTCTTCCAAGCACCCATTGTGGGTGTTCTTGGAAGAGATTAGTGTAGATTTTCGTTTTAAAGTGAGATTAGAGTGGTTTTGAGTGAGGTTTCCATTGTTGACAACTTGGAACAGCTCTTGGAGCCTTTGTAAGATTTGGTAACTTCTATTCTAGCTTTTAATTTTTTTTTTTTGGATTATTCTTCATTTTCTAGCCATGATTTGCAAGCATGCTTTATTTGTGAAGTTTGATCTTGAAATGTATGTTGTTTGATGAATAGTTGTGATTCTAGGGTGAAGGAATGATGTTTATGCTTTGGACTATGAGTGTATGGACTTCCATGTTAGCATGAGATCGATTTGTGTTCGAAACCCCAACTCAGTGGAAAATCACGGCCTGTTCTTCATGGTTCTACGGCCCTGGTTTCCATGATCCTCATGTGGTTCTCTCTGTTGTTCTTGTATTGATGAATCTGGATGTTAGGATGTAGATGTGTTGAAATCCTAGTGTTTGTTGAGCTTAATCTAGCTTAGGGTGACCTAATGTTAGCTATCTTTTTGAGGGATGAGACTTACCTGGTAATTTCCTCTCTTAGATACATAAGATGATGAACTCTAGGTAGAAGTGAGCCAAAAAAGCCACTATTGGATTGAGTGTGCTAGGATCATTGCCTAAGACTTACCTTTTTCGAGACTTACCCGGTAAGGAGGGGTTTGACCTTTAGGTAGTGGCCGGTTTGTGTAGAATTCCCGTCCTTAGGTTCCTTGAGACTTACCCGGTAATAGGACCTTAGGTGCGAGGCTAGTGGATGCATGAGACTTACCCGGTAATTTCTCCCATTAGAGAAACACCCAACTCCGAGCAACCACAACCTTCCTTTGATCTTTAGAAGCATGAGTCCATTGTCATAATCGGAATTCCGAATCTCTAGAATCCGCTTTCTTACCTCTTATCTTTTATCTTTGTGTTTGTGTGTTTGTGTTACTTGTTTGTGTTGATATATTTGTGATCTTTGTTTGATCACCCAAAACCCTCTAAAAATATTGTGTTTTGCATTTTTTTTATTCCTCATCTCATCTTAGTTTAGATTTACACTATCTTTGATCGTTGAATGACTTCATTTCACCTTAGTCCTTGAGTTCGACCTCGGAATACTTTCCTTTCTACAAAACGATCCGTACACTGCGGGTTTCGCTAGGTAGTTTAGGATTTTAGTTCGAGTTTATAAATGTAAAGCTTTTTGTTCTACCTAATTAGCGTAACAAAGAGGAGAAGAAAGTGTACGTAAGGAGAGAGAGAGAGAGTCTGAGAATGTAAACCCTCATCAAAGGTAATGGATGAAGATATTTATAGAGGTAAAAAGGGTAAAGCACAGGTCAAAGGATCAAAGAAGGCGGCTGCAGCACATAGAGCCGCAGGGGCGGACCCTGTGAGCCGCAGTGGCGGCCTAGACAAACCGCAGGGGTGGTTCCAGGCACACGCAGGGGTGGTCCAGGCTAAACTCTTGCCCTCTGGTCACACTCTCAGCAACTCAGCAACCAGGCTCTTACATCTCACCCCCCTAAAAATAAGTTTCATCCCGAAACTTGCAAGATCTCAAAGCCTCTCGGACCCATAAGCCGAGGTATAACTCACTCTCTCTATCGGAGGTATCACATCTCCGCTCAGAAGGTCAAAACTCCATAACGAATCTACAACCTCAAACATCAATATAGAGGAATCATCAACTCCAGAAAACCGGGCCATAACGCTACCCAAAAGCGTAGAAGAATCACATCTCTCGCCATACCACATCTCAGGCCATAGAAGAAGTACATCTCTAGCCGGAACATAGCACATGCATAGAGGAAATACGTCTCTAGTCAAACCATCAACATATACATCGCATGGAGGAATCACATCTCCACTGAAACTATGTCCATCAAAGTAGCATGGAGGAAAGAACCATCTCCAGCTGAATCCTAATCAACTCAGATAGCGTGGAGGAAAGAACCATCTCCAGCTATAAACATAAGTCATACTCAAATAGCACGAAGGGAATAATCATCTCCAGCTATAACATACATCATGCTAGTATAGCAAGATCTAATAAGATCATAAGGCACAATAACGCTAGCATGGAATAAACGCATCAAGGCATGTAAGCACATAAGCACATAATCACATACTCACCAAGATAGCACTAAGATCTACTCATCGATCCTAGATGCATCTATCTCGGCATAAAACTCTGGATAGTTCCTCTGAATACTATCCTCAG
Source organism: Fagopyrum esculentum (assembly GCA_033239045.1). NCBI lineage: Eukaryota > Viridiplantae > Streptophyta > Magnoliopsida > Caryophyllales > Polygonaceae > Fagopyrum > Fagopyrum esculentum. The sequence goes on from BSUD01000004.1 coordinate 110,084,001, forward strand.
TCTCCCATGTAGCCTCCTCAGGTCCACCTCTCGACAACTGTATCCTCATCATAGGAATGTCCTTCGAACGCAAGTGTCTCACACCTCACTCTAGGACAGCAATAGGATGCTCAACAAAGGTGTGGTTTGGTTCTACCACCAAATCATCATGACTCACGATGTGCCTCGGTAAGCATGTCCACGGGTCACGGGTCACCCGTGACCCGGAGGGTACGAGTTCCCCCGGGTCGCGGGTACGGATAAGGGTCATGAGATCCTTACCCGTCGACCCGGCGGGTCAACCCGGGTAACGGTCACATTTAAAAAAAATAATAATTCCCAACGGCTATATAGCCGTTGGGTAGCCGTTGTAACGGCTAGTTTAATAAAAAAAAATTTTTAAAAACAATAAACTATAATAAATCTAACCTAAAATTTTTTTTTATAAATACCCCAAATCCAATTCATTTCATCTCATATCAATTCTCATTCAATCATCTATTCACTCTATCAATCTTTCTATGATTTCCAACTCTTACATTCAAGTACTCTCCTAATCTCATATTCTCATTCTCTTATTATGTGACTCTTACTACTACATTCTATTATAAAAAAAAAATGTATAGCCAAGGAAGACGTTCCGTTAGCGGTGCCGGTCCTTCATCCGGTGGAGGTGTTAGCCGAGGACGTCATTCCGTTAGCGGTCCTCCAACTGGTTCAGATTTATGGCGGAGCTTATTAAATGGAGATCACGAGATCCTCGAGGAGGAGGATATCAACATGGAATCACCTCCTTTCCCTTACAACCAAGAATCCGAGACCCAATTCCCGGAGGAGCCGGAGGAGGAGCCGCCGTTGAACAACACTCAACTAACGACGTCGGTTTTCCGATTTTGGTTTACAAAAGGTGCCCCGATGCCAACGGAGTTTACTATGCCAGATGCAATTTTTGTTTGGCACAATACAAGCACAAAAAGGGACAAGGCTACGGGAACTACAAGAGGCATATTCGGAACAAGCATCCCGAAAAAATGGGATTGGCACGAGGGCAAACACAACTTACCGGGTACACATCTATCTCTAACCAACCTCCTTCTCTATTTACATATGATCATTCTTCATCTATGGATGCATTTTTGGAAATGTTAGCCGTAGATTCTTTGGCATTTAGTTTTGCACAAAATGTTTGTTTTAATGATTGGATGCAAAATCATGCTCAACCCGCATATAAACCGATTTCTTGTCAAACCGCTAAAAGAAAAATGATGCATAAATATAGAATTCGTAAAGAAGAATTGATTAAATATTTTATGGAAAACGGTGATATTCAAGTTTCTATTTGTAGTGATATTTGGACCGACGGTTTTCAAAAAAGTTCATATATGGGTATTACTTGTCATTTTGTTGATAAATTTTGGATTTTAAACAAAAGAGTTTTAGCATTACGAGTTTTCAACGAACAACACACCGCCCAAAACATTGCCCGTTTGATTGCAAATGTTTTGGAAGAATATAGATTAGTTTCACGGTTTTTTCAATCGGTTTTGACAAAGCCTCCGCTAACACGGCTTCCATTAGGGATTTAACCAACTATTGTAAGCCGACGATTGGAGGTAAATTTTTTCACATTAGGTTTGCCGCTCATATTTTAAACTTGTGTGTTCAAGAAGGTTTAGCATATGTTGGAGATTTAGTACAACCTATTCGAAAAATTCTTAATGAACTTTGGTCTAAAAAAAGTATACGTACTAAATGGTATGCATATTGTAAACAAAATGGCGTTTATCCTAAAAAAATTTCCAAAAGATGTTTGTACAAGATGAAACTCTACTTACAAAATGTTTTCCGAATCATATGAATATCGAGATCTTTTAAGTGGTTTTGCCGCACAACATATTGACGGTGATTTTGTTTTTGGTGAATCTTGGGTTTTTGCAATAGATGTAATGGATGTTTTTAAATACTTTTATGATGCTACTCAAACTTTTAGTTATGTTTATACACCAACTTCAAACATATTTTATTATGTAGCAATTAATATTGCATTTGCACTTCAACAAGGTCTTTTAATTGATAATATTTCACAAGCTATTTATACAACGCGAACTAAAAGGTTAGATTATTATACAACTATTCCCGATATTTTTCTTATTGCATTTGTGTTAGATCCTAGACGTAAAATGGATGGTTAAAACAATTTTTCAAAAGTTATTATGAATTTTTAGAATTACAACAAAATCCCGATTGTCATGTTTCTACCATAATTCCTAGAGTTAGAAAATTATTTGATGAATTATTGGTTCAATATCCTGTTTGCGATCAAGGCCAATCTTCTCAACCCCCTCCTCGTCCTTCATCTTCAACTTCATCTAAATTTAAATGAATTTCTAGAGATTTGATTGGCCCGAAAAGGGCAAAAACCACGTCGAGTACCCATTCGGAACTCGACGAATATCTAACCATTTCTTTTGAGTTTTCCAATGACGAAGAAGAAGAGGATTTCAACATATTAGAATGGTGGAGCCAACCGGATAGAATGAGGTTCCATACCCTCTCAGGGATCGGAACAAATTCTCACCGTTCCCGCCTCTCAACGGTAGCGGTTGAGCAAACCTTTAGCCGGAGTGGAAAGGTGCTCGATCCGAAGAGATCAAACATGTTGCCCGAGACGTTGGAGGCACAAGTCCTACTAGCCGATTGGAAGAAAAGCGGAAATGCGAACACAAAAAAAAAACAACCTCTCGGCGGAGGAAGGCGACGAAGATGACGACGAGTGACAACAAACGCCATCGGATGTATCAACGGGAGAGTCCAACGACTAAGGTAAGGGCCAATCGGGGATATAAACAAAGGTAAGAGAAATACGTGGGCTTTGATTCCTCCTCCCCGAGAGGATACGTAGGCAACCGGGATTCCGGTTCAAGCCTAATTCTTCCCTTTTTTTTTATTTAAGTTCAAGCACAATAAATTCTCCTCTCTCTATTTTTTTTAAGTTTAAGTCATATTATTTCTATTTTTTTTAATCTGAGGTGGCCAACCCGCCAACCCACCGGTCGGCCAGTTATACGGGTCCGGGTCCGGGTCACCCTTCCCGGACCCTTGACCCAGCGGGTCCGACCCGTGGACATGCTTATGCTTCGGATCTGGTATGTACTCTCTCAACTGAGACACATGGAACACAGGGTGAAAACCCTCTAACCTCGGAGGCAAAGCTAATCCGTGGGCTGCTGTTCGCCCTAAAACGTGTGTGCAATCAAGTTTTAAATTTATAAAACTAGAATAAAAGCAAGCGAACCCATAGTGTACGGATCAGCGTAGATTAGCAAGTATTCTAGAATATCGATCACAGGGAGTTGGTGAAACAAAATCAGTTTCAAGTAATCAAGCAAGTAAAGTGTAAAGTTTTGCAAATTTTGAGGAAAACAGCAACCCTAAAGATCTAGGTATCTAATTGTGGCAATCGATTCAAGACATACTATAGATATAAGGACAGAGTTGAGAATTGCAAGGGTATGCTAAGGTAAGGTAATGTACGGTGAAGTTCCAAAACATTATATGTCTAACCAAAAGAACTCTCTATAAAGGTTGTTGAGGCTGCAGTATAGAAAGGATTTAAGCATTAGAATTGATCTCAAATACCCAAACTTGTAACCGAATGATCGAGATAAACTCAAACGGTTAAGGTTGTGACACTCGAAACCGAAATAGAGGATGTTGAGTCTCACTACTACCTAGGAAAGGCAAGCCAAGACTAGGTTAAAGTTAATCTTTAACTTTGGATTAAAGTAAAAGCAAAGTTCGTAAACTGAAGTAAATCACGGTTGGATCTTGAGAACCACGGCCGTGGAAACCTAAGAACAGGCCGTGATTTAGGGTGTCGACGATATTTCTGTAACTCTCAGGGTCCAATCAAATTACGGTCGATCTATCATCATCGAAGCCACAACTATCAACCCTTCACCTTAGAATTGCTAAAGGGTTTTAGCCAATAACCATTGTCATGATATCAATATTCAATTTAAGAAGAATGGAAGATGAAAACCCTCGAATACTCAATAAAACTTCAAAACCAATCTCAAATCCGAAACACAAGAAGTAATGTTAATGGATTCAGAATATATAACACAAAATCTCACAATGATCTAAGGCAAGTACGAAGAACGGGATGTCAATCCGTCTTCAAAATCAAAACCTAAGAAAAAGGCTAACCCTTCGCTGTGAGCAATCTCCAATCTTCAACAATCAGGCGTTTCTGCAACTCTTGGCGACTTCCAATCAACCCTAAGAAAGAGTGCTGAAAACAAGGGTAAGCGGCCGTCCTCAAAACTCTCTTTTCCAGCCTTTTTATAAGACGAGAAAGAATTGCCCTCAAGGCCCAATATGTAAATGACGTGGCAAATAATGACACGTCAAAAGATCGCCTAAATCACGGTCTCAAAGCTTTCCACGACCGTGGTTTAGAGCGTGGAAACAGATTACGGTGCCTTGTGACTTCCACGACCGTAGTTTAGGCCGTGTAACTTACTAGAGTGCTCGAAACTCAAGTCCACGTTCATGATGCCAAGTCCACGGCCGTGGTTTAGAGCGTGGACTTCAAATCATCTTCTCCACGGCCGTAATTCAGGGCGTGGAAGTGTATATTGCTTGTTGTTGCTTTTGTTTCGTGTCAATATTCATCCTAGCTCCTTCCTTAGATTCCTTGATGTATCTCCTCATCCTCGAACATGATCGATTACTCCCTTTCCTCTCTCAAATGCTCCGATTCCAGCTCCTATTAACCTATAATCAACACAAAGCTAGTGTAGACTTCCATATCGAGAATATAGATGAATAAGCTAACATTTGCTTTGAAACTTTATCAATGTACACAATAATAAGGGAAAAACAACCAAAATAAGTGCCTAGAATATCGCCATATTTCATGCTAACAAAATACCCCACACTTGTCACTTGCTTGTCCCAAGCAAGGTTTTCAAAAGCTTAGAACACAAGTTAGAATGAAATATGCAGACAATTTCCAAACAAAACCGTTCTTTAGACAAATGTGCTTCTAGTCAATAGATCATCCTCAAACCTTGCTTCATTCATCCTTGAAAGCGCTCATATACATAAACCAAAGAATGTAAAGCAAAGAAACATAATAAATCGCTTAAACTTTAACACAAACATCATAACCTTCAAGTATTGTCAAAATCAAGCATGTGAAATTTCAATTTAGATCACCAAGTCAAATAACACTCTTTTGATCTTAAGGACTTTCAAGTACGGTCTAGAATGAGGAAAGGAGGGAAACTTGTAAGGGATGTGGTGCATGAATCCGGGAAAAGGAATAACCCAACTCTTTTTCTTTTCATTTTGAATTTAAACACCATCAACTTAGAGCTTTGCTCTTTTCTTTTTCACATTATTTTCCGACTATACTTTTTGAAATATGGACAGAGGTGCACAAAAAACGAAGCCTAGGAGATCGGCGTTTCTCAATTTCGAGATGCCTCAAACCCTTGATGCACATACCATAATTCGTTAGGAATATCGCTCAATCCGACTTTGGCAAGACACAAACACTCGGCTATGTGAATGGTGCCGAGTTACTCATCGTCATGATTGACTTCCCCAAACCTATTGGTTCTATTCTTTGAATGCAAAATTTTGCTTTCATGGCCCTCCCACATCAAACATGCCAAATATCAACTCCTCCAAATTCCCGGATAGGTAAGGGAGACAATTACTTTCATTGAGGGGCTAAATGATCAAAGAAAGAAGTAAGAAAATCGAATTGCCTTAATCATATCATAAAGAAGTATAACAACTCATCATGTGATTTCAACCTTAATTTCTCAATATGATTTAGATAAAACTTTCACATTCAGAAACTTGTAAGAAAGGATAAACAACTCATTCAATTTCTTTCCAATTCATAATTCTGTTTAAGCATACAATGGTCATCAAAAACTCATTCAACAAGTGAGAGCTATCATAGAAGTCATCTCTAATCTTAGAAGCACAAGAACTTTTTCAAAATTTTGCAAAATATTCAAATTTTTATGGGTTTTTAAAAGCCTTTTTCATGCAATGCAATAACGAAACGTGTGACTATGGAATGAAATATGCAAAGTGTCATGGATAGAAGCAAGCAAATGTAGTAGAGTTATTACACATAATAGTCACACCCCACCCCATACTTAAAAACATACATTGTCCTCAATGTTTGAAAATAAATAAAGAAAAGAAGAAAAGCAAAATGAACTCACTAGACGGTGGTGGGGCGGCTGAAACTGTCGATCATCAAGCTCGTCACTGCAGAGGAGGCGGTGGTGGAAATGGATGGAGGTCATGGCTATAGTACCGCCTGAACTGCTGGTTGTAGATGTCACTCATCATCTCGTCATGCTCCCGGCTCCGTGTCTCATGGGTCTCCCGGTGGATCTCCAAGTCTCCAACTCTCCTAGAAAGGTCGGTGGCCCATGTCGGTAGCTGCTCGTACCAAGCCGGTGGTTGGCCATACCATGCTGGTGCGTCCTGGGAAGTCGGTGCTGCTGGTGCCTGACTATACGACGGAGGTGGAGCTCCCATCCATGAAGGCTGCTCCCCATACCAAGTGGGAGGAGCGTCCATCCAAGTCGGTCTCTCATTCACACTAGCACGGCGAGGTGAAGAGGCTTCGGAAGGTCCAATAGGTCGTGGGGAACGTCTAGGAGGGTCAAGGAAGTGTGCCAGCTGATCCGGAAAAGTTCCAAAGTCCTGCTCATCACCTCCTCCTAACTCCTCCTCAACATCCTCAGCTGGGACATCATTTGGCACAAACGGAGGTGCTGCCAATCTATTCGCATGTATGGCAGCGAAAGTCTGCTTCTAGTTATGGCGTCCTGCCATAATGGAATACTGGGGGAGCCAAGGGATACCTCTACCTCCTCTCTCCTCCCAAGGCATACCGGCGGTAGGTGGACCGCGGTGTCTAGGAAAGATGATACCTCTAGTCATAAGGCTATTGAGGCCCAAAGGTCTTGCCGCGATCCTAGTGTAGGCAGAATAGTCTATCTCTAGCTGCGAGGCAATTTGTGTGACCATACCACCATATCCTATATTACCGGCTCACTTGTTCTTTAATTTACTCATAGTAGAGGCTAGGAGGGTAGGACAATCAACGGGTCTACCATGGAGCGTAGAATAAAGGAGGAAAAGCTCATCGGTCTTGATCTTTTGAGGGGTTTCGGTCCTAGGAAAAGGCACTCGGAAGGGACCCTATGAGCTATCTTCAAGGCTAAGTGGTAGATGAGCTTAGCCTTGGTGTCGGTCAGCTGCCAACGGTCCTCACTAGCATATATCATCGCGATGTCCTCCCAAAAATCCTTAGCGTATACCCCGCTAGGAAAACGACCATTGAAGGTCTCTTGGAACCCAAAGAAGGCTCCAAACTACAAGATCGAGAAATCATAGTTCTCCTTCATCAACCGAAAAGTAACCGTCCTATCGACGGCATTATGCTCAAAAGAGATGACGAACTTTCGAGTGATCTCCTCATAAGCATCTTCTCTAATAGCGGAGAAGACTATCAAACCAGCTCTATCTAGAAGCCATGTCAAATCATTCACTATGTTCAGCGGTTCAAGCTCCTCAAGTACTAAGTATCGCGGTCCTATGACCGCCCTCTTCTCGATCCTTTCTAAGGTATTGAGGTAATCCTCATGAATGGTTGGAATTCTAGGAGGTGGGGGTGATGGTGGCTCACTAGGGGGGACTTGGGAGGAAGAGGAAGTGTCACCTTTCCTCTTCTTGTTCCTACTCGACTTTCTCCTAAACAAATCCATTTCAGGGGAAAAATCACGGTTTGTTCTAAGAAAACCACGGCCGTGGAACCTTCACGGACCGTGGTTCGGTTCTGTTTCACTCAAATTTCAACCAAATCACACCAAATTCACCAGACACAGTCCTAGACTAATTCCAATTCCAATTCCAATCAGTTATCCTAAAAAATCTTGTAAGAATTGAGCCAAATCTACAAAGTAGAGAAAGAGGAGAAAAACCTAGGTTTTGGATTTTTAAAATCCAAATTCCTTCTTCTGCAGGGATTGTTCACTTGAATTGTTGATCTAATCTTGTAGGTGATCGAAAATTCTTCACTTTAGACTCAAGAATCGTTCGAATCGGACTCCGAACGAAGATTTGTGAGGAGGGGAAGGCTTTCACCGATTAGGTCGTGGAAATGGGGCGTGGTTTTGAGAAATGTGGTGTTTTTGTGAAGAAAGGTGGTTTATATAGTGACCGTAAAAGTTTTGGAAAATCACGGTCACTCGGGGTGTTCCACGGCCGTGGAATTGTACGGAACCGTGGTTTTGGTGATTTTTGTCAGACTTTGGAAAATGTACGGTCACTGTAGCTTCCATGACCGTGGTTTAAGGCGTGGAACTCTCTGTAATATGCCAAAATCCAAGTTTCGTCAATTCCTTCCAACTTTTCCTCCTTCCATTGCCCATTCCATTGCACCTACATCCAAAAACAAGACATACCGGGTGGTATCGAGGGCAAAACAAAGCAAAAACGACTAAACTAATCTAATCTAAGAATGAAAAACAAACACATAAGTGCAATACCTTGGGTTGCCTCCCAAGAAGCGCTTTTTTTAGGTCCGTATCTAGACCGTATTGGGTCTATTCGAGTGTGGTGGGTGCGAAATCCTTAACTTGGAGCTCCAGTGAATACTTCTTAAGTCGTTAACAATTCACCTTGAAACTTCCGCTCTTTTCACCCAATACTTCAACTACACCATGGGGAGAAACATGTTTGATTAGATAAAGTCCAGTCCAACGAGATTTAAGCTTACCTGGAAAGAGCCGAAGTTTCGAATTGAAGAGGAGAACTTGATCTCTTTCTTTGAGGTCCTTTGGAATGATATGCTTATCATGCCAACGCTTCGCTCTTTCCTTATAGATCTTGGCGTTCTCATAAGCGTTTAAGCGGAGTTCTACAAGCTCGTTAAGGTCCAAGAGGCGCTAATCGCCCGCTTCCTTCATGCTGAAGTTCAACTACTTTACCGCCCAATACGCTTTATGTTCCAGCTCCACCGGTAAGTGACAAGACTTCCCATACACAAGGTTGTATGATGTTGTTTCTATGGGAGTCTTGTACGCAGTCCTATACGCCCTCAATGCATCATCTAGTTTCAAAGACCAATCCTTCCTTGTCTTCGAAACTGTTTTCTCTAGGATGCCCTTGATCTCTCTATTCGAAATCTCCACTTGTCCACTCGATTGTGGGTGATAAGGAGTGGCGATCTTGTGAGTCACCCCATACTTAGCTAGTAGAGCTTCGAATCGTCGGGCAATGAAGTGAGAAGTATGTATTGAAGAACTTAACTACTACCATGGCATCATTAGTTGGAGAGGCAATTGCTTCAACCCATCTCGAAACATAATCTACAACTAGAAGTATGTATTGGTTTCCACAAGATGATGGGAAAGGTCCCATAAAGTCTACTCCCCAAACGTCGAAGATCTCTACCTCCTGAATGTTGTTAAGAGGCATCTCGTTTCTCCGGGATATGTTTCCTGTTCTTTGACAAGCATCGCTGCAGGAAACAAAGGTTTGCACATCTTTAAATAAAGTAGGCCAAAAGAAACCAGCTTGTAATACCTTAGCGCTAGTTTTGTTTGAACTAGCGTGTCCTCCATAAGGTAGTGAATGACAATGACGGATGACGCTTTGCATCTCGTCTTCCGGCACACATCTTCGAATGATGCCGTCGGGACCTCTCTTGAAGAGTAGAGGTTCATTCCAAAAGTATTGCCGGACATCCTTAAAGAACTTCTTCCTTTGTACATAGGATAGTCCGGGAGGTATTTCTTGACAAACCAAGTAGTTAACAAAATCAGCAAACCATGGTTTGTTACCTTTAGTTATCTTGTCGATGCACTCCTCTATGATGTGTAAATGCTCGTCCGGAAAGGAGTCATCTATAGGTAGATCGTCGTCTTCTAGATGTGGTAGACGACTCAAATGATCCGCAATAGAATTTTCCGAACCTTTATTGTCATGGATCTCTAGATCGAATTCTTGTAGGAGAAGAATCCTTCTAATCAGCCTTGGTTTTGCGTCCTTCTTGGCTAGTAGATACCGGATCGCAGCATGATCCTTCTTTTTCAGTTGTGGCGTAGTTAAGCTGCGCTTCATCTAGCGTCTTGCTAGCGTAATAGATTGCATGGGTTCGGCCCTCCTTCTTTTGCCCAAGCATAGCCCCAATAGCTACGTCACTTGCATCACACATAACCTCGAACGGGAGATTCCAGTCCGGAGGTTGGATGATCGGGGCTGAGATTAGAGCTTCCCGGATCTTATGAAATACGTCTAAACAATCCTGCGAGAAATCAAAAGCTGCATCTGATAACACGATTTATGACTTAGGTTTAGGTAGTCATTTAGATAGATTTCTCACTCATTCATGCATGGTTTAGCATTAGTTCACGACGTTTGCACTCAATTCACGTATTTTGTCGAGATAGACGTCTACACGGACTTTTGCATTGCTTTGTAGGTATTTTGGGAGATTTAGGAGCTTAATCGATACGTTTGAGGATCGTTCATCAAGATGAAACACTCTCGGACTCATTAGGATGCAAGTTAGAGGCTAAGGAGGACTCATGGAACCTTGTCAACACAAGCCATGCACCAAATCATAGCTTAATGATCCAAGGCGAAGCTGAAGCACCAAACCACGGTTGCTGGCACTTCCACGGCCGTGGAACCAACTGTGATTTTTGCCAGACGGTTGTGACAGCTGTGCCACGATCTCATGGCCCTCTCTAGCAAGGTTGTAGTATAAAAGTGGTCCTGCAAGGCTGAGAGAAGCATCTTCCATCCACCATCCAATTCCACATTCTCTCCCACACTCTCAACAAGAAGATTCTCTCAAGAGGAGAGCTATCATTGGAGGAGGAGAAGAGCTCCATTGGAGAAGAAGAGAAGAACACACCATTGCTAGACTTTGATAGGTTTTGTAGTGAAGATTTTCGGAATCGATTTCTAGAGTTGTAAGAATCGTTTAAACCTTCTTTTGGAAGGGTTGTGAGTCTTTCTAATCTATTTTCAGATTGGTTTGCTTACTTCACTTGTTCATCTCTTTCAGTTCATTATCTTGCAAATGGAACCCATGATTTTATGTTTGATGATTTCGATTGTTAGCATGAATGTTGTAGGCTAAATAGATACGATTCTAGGGTAAGGAAAGGATGGTTATGGCTAGGACCATGATAGGATGGACTTAGATTCACCTTTGGATGACTTGTTTGCTTGAACGAAGCCTCGGTTAGGGTCCACGGTTTGCTCTTGCCAGTCCACGGCCGTGGAAGTGGTAGAACAGCCCGTGATTTCCCTGGTTCGATGGATCTAAGTTCTAGAATGTTTAAGTGTTGAAACCCTAGTGTTGTTGAGTTAAATATATCCTAGGGTGACCTAGTGTTAGCAACTAAGCGTTAGAAGAGACCTACCCGGTGATTCTACTCTTAGATTTCAAAGATGACAAACCCTAGGTAGTGGTGAGCCTCACAAGCCGCCATTGGACTAAGTGTGCTAGGATAGTTGTTTAGGACTTACCCTTCCGAGACTTACCCGGTGAGGATAGGTTAGATTCCTAGGTGACAATCCGGTTTGTGTAGAATTCCGTTCCTTAGGCTCTTTGAGACTTACCCGGTGATAAGACCTTACGAATGGACTAATGGACCATGAGACCTACCCGGTGATTGATCCCAAACTAGAAACACTTATTCCCAACATGTCATAGTTAATTCAAGGAATGATTAGATAGCTTGAGTCCTATGCCATAACCGGAAATTCCAACCCCTAGAATCCGCTTTTCTCTCTTGATTCATATCTCGTTTTAGCTTGTTTGTTTGTGTTGATTGTTTATTTCGCATGATTTGTGATCTTTGATTGATCACCTAAAAACCACCCAAAAACATTGAGATTTCATTTCTTTATTTCTTTCCCTTTTCCCTAACCTAGATCTTCACTAAACTTAATCACTAATCGAATCAGTCTCACCTTAGTCTTTGTGTTCGATCTCGGAATACTATCCCTACTACAAACGTCCCGTACACTGCGGGTCCGTTAGGAGTTAGGAGAAATATAACGAGTTTATAAATTGTAAGACTTTTACGCATCTATTCCTAGACGTGACAGCATCCTTCATCAATAGATTAGTAAGCGGTTTTAATATCTTAGAAAAGTCCTTTATAAAACGTCTATAAAATCTAGCATGACCTAGAAAGCTTCTTATCCCCTTCACCAAAGATGGAGGAGGGAGCTTTTCTATGGTCTCTATCTTAGCCTTAACTACCTGAATCTCTCTATTAGAGATCAAGTGTCCGAGTACAATGCCTTCCTTCACCATGAATTGACACACTTCTCCCAATTAAGAACTAGGTTACTGTCTTCACACCTTTGTAGCACAAGAGATAGGTTAGAAAGACAATTATTAAAAGAGGAACCATAAACAGAAAAGTCATCTATGAAAGCCTTCTTGATCTCCTCTATGTACTCCGAGAAGATAGCCATCATGCACCTTTGGAAGGTGGATGGGGCGTTGCAAAGCCCGAACGGCATTCTCCTATAAGGGAACGTACCCCATGGGCACGTGAATGTGGTCTTCTCTTGATCGTCCGGATGGATCGGAATCTGAAAGAAGCCACTATAACCGTCAAGATAGCAGAAATGAGAATGTTGTGATAACCTTTCAAGCATTTGATCAATAAATGCTAATGGGAAATGATCCTTCCTAGTTGCACTGTTTAGCTTCCGGTAATCAATGCACATCCTCCATTCAATCACGGTTCTTGTAGGAATGAGTTCATTGTTCTTGTTGGTGATAACCGTCATTCCTCCCTTCTTTGGAACAACTTGTATGGGGCTCACCCACTTGCTATCGGAGATAGGATAGATGATACCTGCATCAAGTAGCTTAAGAATTTCCTTCTTGAAAACCTCCTTCATGATCGGATTTAACCGTAGTTGAGGTTGTCGCGAAGGTTTAAAATATTCTTCCATTAGGATCTTGTGCATGCATAATGAAGGTTTAATTCCTACAAGATCCTCTATAGTGTAACCTAAGGCTTTCCTATGTTTCCTTAGAACAACCATAAGTTTACTATGTTCATCTTCATTTAAATCGGAACTAACAACTACCGGAAAAGTAGAATTAGTTCCGAGAAATGCGTACCTAAGATGTGTGGGAAGTGGCTTCAATTCCATCACCATTGGAGTCTCTAATGGCTCCTGAGGAGTGTCCAATGCTTCCTTAGAAGTTTCTAAGGGTGTAAGAGTGGTTGAAGAAGACTCAAGAACATTGGTGGAAAGAACGTAATTGTTCTCAGAATTTCCCAAAATCACGGCACCATTGTTACTTCCACGGCCGTGGTTTAGGGCGTGGAAGTCAATTACGGCACCACTGGAACTTCCATGGCCGCGTTTTTGGCCGTGTAACTTACTGGAGTCTTCTGAATAGCTGATTACTGTCATCCTAGGGGAAACCATGGCCGTGGAATAGCACGACTGGCCGTGATTCCTCACATTCTCTGACCCATCGTAGAGTTTTTCAAACTCTTCTTCATGCACTTCCTTTAGCTCCTCCAAGGCTTCAATTTCCTCATTGCAATCCTCTTCTCTCCTTTCTCCATAATGCTCATGGTGATAACCTTTTGCAATGGATCCTTGAATAGAATCGAGCTAACTTCCTCTCTAGATGCCTCCTTGTCATATATATTGAACATATCTTCTCCAAGAGTTGGCTCTTTCACCAAAGTGGAAAGAACAAATTCTACCTTCTCTTCTCCTATGTCGAAGGCAAGTCTAGCATTCGTGCAATCCACCATACAACCGGAAGTTGCAAGAAATGGTCTTCTGAGTATGATCGGGACCGGACTATCTACAGGAATGTCAAGCACAACAAAATCTATTGCAACATAGAACTTACCAAGCTTGACCGGGACGTCTTCAATGATACCGACGGGACGAGTTATGGATCGATCTGCCATGTATAACATCATTTTCACCGGTTTAGGTTCACCTAAACCGATCTTCCTGCATAAGGCAAGCGGGATGATGCTAACACTTGCTCCCAAGTCACATAATGCATCATAAGTGACTTCTCCCACTCCAATTGGAATACAAAATGACCACGGATCCTTCAACTTTGGGGGCATCTTTTCCTTCATCGTTTTGATGAGGTCCGATGATTCTAAACTCATATTGACTTCTCCAAGTCTTCCAGCTTCCTCTTGTTAGAGAGGATCTCCTTTAAGAAATTCCCGTAAGCGGGCATACCTACAATTGCATGAATGAAAGGTATGTTAATGTACAGTTTGCTCATGAGTTCAATGAACTTATCGAACTGCTTGTCTAGACGTGCTCTTGTTCTAGATTGTGGGAATGGTAGGGGAGGTTTATAAGCTGGAGGAGGAATGTAGATGTCTTTCTTCTCCTTCCTCTTTTCCTTCTCCTTTTCGACGGGAACTTCAACAAACTTAGGTTGCGGGTCGGTAGTTGTTGCTCCGCTCCTAGTTGTGATAGCCATCACCCTTCCCTTTGGGTTGTCCTCCGTCTTTCCGGGAAGCTTTCCTTGGTTTCTAGGAACTTCCTCGGTATTGCTGAACATTTGATTTTCTAAAACCTTTTGAGCTTTAATAACCTTAGCGATGTGGTTCTCCAGTCCTTGAAGCTTTCCCAAGATCGTTTCCAGTATGGGATCGGGTTTCTTCTTTCCCGAATTGCTTCCGCTATTGGATGTTTGCCCCTGGCTTTTCAAAGGAATGGAAGAAGAAGATGGTGGTGTTAGTGAATTTCCTGAATTGGGATAAGAATTACCGGAATTTTGCGGTTGGTTGGAACGCCAATTGTTGTTTGAATTCCTATTGTTGTTCCAATTATTGTTCCAGTTGTTGTTGTTCCAATTGTTCCGGTTGTCGTTCCGGTTGTTGCGGTTGGTGTTCTCATTCCCTTGGTGGTTATTGTTGGTTCCTAAATATCCAACATCGTGCTCCTTAGGCTTTTGAAAGCCAGCTCTAATGACTTCCTTCAACTCTTTAATTTCGGTGTTGACGGAAAAGATTTGAGTTTATGCAGCGTGTGTTAGCTTCGCTCCTTGCTCTACTCGGTTATCTTCCGCCTTCCGGTGGGAGTACTTCTGAATTACTCGGGCTTGCTTCTCAATGAAGTACCAAGCGTCATCTTCCCACATGTCCATGAATGTGCCACATGAAAGGGATTGGAGCTTGAATTGTGTTTCCATATCCAGCCCCTTGTAATATATCTCCAACAACTCTAACTTGGAAATGCCATGGTGTAGGCAATCCAATAATAGATCCTGAAACCTTTCTCAATATTGAAACAAACTTTCATTAGATTTCATAGAAAAAGCATTGATTTTACCTCTCAACTCCGCTGTCTTGGATGGCGGAAAGAATTTGGTTAGGAATTTCGAAGATAGATCCTCTCATGTGTTGAGTCTTCCATTTGGAAGAGCTTGATACCAAGATAAAGCCTTCCCTTCCAAAGAGAAGAAGAATGGCTTGATCTTGTAGTTGTTGGTGGTTGCATTCTTTGGTTTCATTGTCTCCATTAGAATCTCAAAGTATTGTAAATGTTGGTGTGGAGATTCAACACTCGTTCCTCCAAATTGGCTTTGGCGAACGATGGTAATAACTTGCGGGTTAAAGCTAAACCCTTGAATATCTTCAGCTGCGAAGTTCACACCTAGACGGCATGGTTGCTGAATCGGATCCATCATTTGTCCAAGAGTTCTTTGCTCCTCATCTACACGAGCGGCTCTCGCACCCCTAGCTGGGATACGAGGATTGGCGTCCGGTCTTGGATCATTCCGGACGGGATTGATCGTTGGATCAATCTCCTCTAGCGGTGGCATATCATCATCATACTCCTCATCGGATGATTCCACTCCAATGGACTTAGTTGACTTAGCTTTCTTCTTTTTCTTGGAGTTATTCATCTCCAACCTCATGTCCATCATCATAGCTTTGAGCTCATCAATTTGGAATTGATGACGCTCCGCTTCTTCCTCATGAGTTTTCTCACTCAACGTAAATTGGGCTTGAGACTCTTCTAACTCCGCTTGGAGATCCCTCTCTCTATTTTCAGCCATCTTTCTTTCTTTCGCTTTCTTTCTAAGAGTCTTTTCAAGTTCCGGATCAAAAGGTATGAGGTCCTTGTTGGATCGAGAACTGCGCATATACCTAAAAGAACCTGCAAATAGCACTCAAAAGAGATATCAAATAACAAGAGCAAAGCTCCCAAGCTCGACAACCGAAAACCGAAGTTCGGTCATGACCAACTCCCCGGCAACGGCGCCAAAAACTTGTTCGCCCTAAAACGTGCATGCAATTAAGTTTTAAATTAATAAAACTAGAATAAAAGCAAACGAACCCGCGGTGTACGGATCGGCGTAGATTAGCAAGTATTCCAGAATATAGATCACAGGGAGTTGGTGAAACAAAATCAGTTTCAAGTAATCAAGCAAGTAAAGTGTAAAGCTTTGCAAATATTGGGAAAAACAGCAACCCCAAAGATCCAGGTATCCAATTATGGCAATCGATTCAAGACATACTATAGATATAAGGACATAGTTGAAAATTGCAAAAGTATGCTAAGGTAAGGTAATGTACGGTGAAGTTCCAAAACCTTATATGTCTAACCAAAAGAACTCTCTATAAAGGTTGTTGAGGCTGCAGTATAGAAAGGATCTAAGCATTAGAATTGATCTCAAATACCCAAACTTGTAACCCAAGGATCGAGATAAACTCAAACGGTTAAGGTGGTGACACTCGAAACCGAAATAAAGGATGTTGAGTCTCACTACTACCTAGGAAAGGCAAGCCAAGACTAGGTTAAAGCTAATCTTTAACTTTGGATTAAAGTAAAAGCAAAGTTCGTAAACTGAAGTAAATCACGGTTGGAACTTTAGAACCACGGCCGTGGAAACCTAAGAACAGGCCGTGATTTAGGGTGTCGACGATATTTCTGTAACTTTTAGGGTCCAATCAAATTACGATCGATCCATTATCATCTAAGCCAATAACCATTGTCATGATATCAATATTCAATTTAAGAAGAATAGAAGATGAAAACCCTCGAATACTCAATAAAAATTCAAAACCAATCTCAAATCCGAAACACAAGAAGTAATGTTAATGGATTCAGAATATATAACATAAAACCTCACAATGATCTAAGGCAAGTACGAAGAACGGGATGTCAATCCGTCTTCAATATCAAAACCTAAGAAAAAGGCTAACCCTTCGCTGTGAGCAATCTCCAATCTTCAACAATCAGGCGTTTCTGCAACTCTTGGCGACTTCCAATCAACCCTAAGAAAGAGTGCTGAAAACAAGGGTAAGCGGCCGTCCTCAAAACTCTCTTTTCCAGCCTTTTTATAAGATGAGAAAGAATTGCCGTCAAGGCCCAATATGTAAACGACGTGGCAAATAATGACACGTCAAAATATCGCCTAAATCACGGTCTCATAGCTTTCCACGACCGTGGTTTAGAGCGTGAAAACAGATTACGGTGCCTTGTGACTTCCACGACCGTAATTTAGGCCGTGTAACTTACTGGAGTGCTCGAAACTCAAGTCCACGTTCCTGATGCCAAGTCCACGGCTGTGGTTTAGAGCGTGTTTTCAAATCATCTTCTCCACGGCCGTAATTCAGGGCGTGGAAGTGTATATTGCTTGTTGTTGCTTTTGTTTCGTGTCAATCTTCATCCTAGCTCCTTTCTTAGCTTCCTTGATGTATCTCCTAATCCTCGAACATGATCGATTACTCCCTTTCCTCTCGCAAATGCTCCGATTCCAGCTCCTATTCACCTATAATCAACACAAAGCTAGTGTAGACTTCCATATCGACAATATAGATGAATAAACTAACATTTGCTTCGAAACTTTATCCATGTACACAATAATAAGGGAAAAAAAACCAAAATAAGTGCCTAGAATATCGCCATGTTTGATGCTAACAAAATACCCCACACTTGTCACTTGCTTATCCCAAACAAGGTTTTCAAAAGCTTAGAACACAAGTTAGAATGAAATATGCAGGCAAATTCCAAACAAAACCATTCTTTAGACAAATGTGCTTCTAGTCAATAGATCATCCCCAAACCTTGCTTCATTCATCCTTGAAAGCGCTCATATACATAAACCAAAGAATGTAAAGCAAAGAAACATCATAAATCACTTAAACTTCAAGACAAACATCATAACCTTAAAGTATTGTCAAAATCAAGCATGTAAAACTTCAATTTAGATCACCAAGTCAAATAACACTCTTTTGATCTTAAGGACTTTCAAGTAAGGTCTAGAATGCTGAAAGGAGGAAAACTTCTAAGGGATGCGGTGCATGAATCCGGGAAAAGGAATTACCCAACTCTTTTTCTTTTTATTTTGAATTGCAGCACCATCAACTTAGAGCTTTGCTCTTTTATTTTTCACATTATTTTCCAACTTTACTTTTTGAAATCTAGACAAAGGTGCACAAAAACCGAAGCCTAAGAGATCGGCGTTTCTCAATTTCGAGATGCCTCAAACCCTTGATGCACATACCATAATTCGTTAGGAATATCACTCAATCCAACTTTGGCAAGACACAAACACTCGGCTATGTGAATGGTGCCGAGTTACTCATCGTCATGATTGACTTCCCCAAACCTATTAGTTCTATTCTTTGAATGCAAAGTTTTGCTTTCATGGCCCTCCCACATCAAACATGCCAAATATCAACTCCTCCAAATTCCCGGATAGGTAACGGAGGCAATTACTTTTATGAGGGGATAAATGATCAAAGAAAGAAGTAAGAAAATCGAATTGCCTTAATCATCTCATAAAGAAATATAACAATTCATCATGTGATTTCAACCTTAATTTCTCAATATGATTTAGATAAAACATTCACATTATGAAACTTGTAAGAAAGGATAAACAACACATTCAATTTCTTTTCAATTCATAATTCTGTTTAAGCATTCAATTTTCATCAAAAACTCAATCCACAAGTGAGAGCTATCATAGAAGTCATCTCTAATATTAGAAGCACAAGACTTTTTCAAAATTTTTCAAAATTTTCAAATTTTTATGGGTTTTTCAAAGCCTTTTTCATGCAATGCAATAACGAAACGTGTGACTATGTAATGAAATATGCCAAGTGTCATGGATAGAAGCAAGCAAATGTAGTAGAGTTATTACACATAATAGTCACACCCTACCCCATACATAAAAACATACATTGTCCTCAATGTTTGAAAAGAAATAAAGAAAAGAAGAAAAGCAAAATGAACTCACTAGACGGTGGTGGGGCGGCGGAAACTGTCGATCATCAAGCTCATCACTGCGGAGGAGGCGGTGGTGGAAATGGACATAAGTCATGGCTATAGTACCACCCGAACTGTTGATGTCACTCATCATCTCGTCATGCTCTTGGCTCCGTGTCTCCTGAGTCTCCCGGTGGATCTCCAAGTCTCCAACTCTCCTAGAAAGGTCGGTGGCCCATGCCGGTAGCTGCTCATACCAAGCCGGTGGCTGGCCAGACCATGCTGGTACGTCTTGGAAAGTCGGTGCTGCTGGTGCCTGACTATACCACGGAGGTGGAGCTCCCATCCATGAAGGCTGCTCCCCATACCAAGCGGGAGGAGCGTCCATCCAAGTCGGTCTCTCATTCACACTAGCAGGGCGAGATGAAGAGGCTCCGGAAGGTCCAGTAGGTCGTGGGGAACGTCTAGGAGGGTCAGGGAAGTGTGCCGGCTGATCCGGAAAAGTGCCAAAGTCCTGCTCATCACCTCCTCCTCAATATCCTCAGCTCGGACATCATCCGGCACAAAAGGAGTTGCTGCCAATCTATTCGCATGTATGGCAGCGAAAGTCTGCTTCTATTTATGGCGTCCGGCCATAAGGGAATACTCGGGGAGCCAAGGGAGGCCTCTACCTCCTCTCTCCTCCCAAGGCATACCGGCGGTAGGTGGACCGCGGTGTCTAGGAAAGATGATACCTCTAGTTATAAGGCTATTGAGACCCAAAGGTCTTGCCGCTATCCTAGTGTAGGCAGAATAGTCTATCCCTAGCTGCGAGGCAATGTGTGTGACCATACCACCATATCCTATATTACCGACTCTGTTTTTCTTCAATTTACTCATAGTGGCGGCTAGGAGGGTAGCACAATTAGCGGGTCTACCATGGAGCGTAGAATAAAGGAGGAAAAGCTCATCAGTCTTGATCTTTTGAGGGGTTTCGGTCCTAAGGAAAAGGCACTCGGAAAGGACCGTATGAGCTATCTTCAAGGCTAAGTGGTCGATGAGCTTAGCCTTGGTGTCGGCCGGCTGCCAACGGTCCTCACTAGCATATATCATCGCGATGTCCTCCCAAAAATCATTAGCGTATACCCCACTAGGAAAACGACCATTGAAGGTCTCTTGGAACCCAAAGAAGGCTCCAAACTACAAGATAAAGAACTCATAGTTCTCCTTCATCGACCGAAAAGAAACCGTCCTATCGACGGCATTATGCTCAAAAGAGATGACGAACTTCCGACTGATTTCCTCATAAGCATCTTCTCTAATAGCGGAGAAGACTATCAAACCAGCTTGTTACGCTAAGAACGTGACACGCAAAAAGCTTTACATTTATAAACTCGAACTAAAATCCTAAACTACCTAGTGAAACCCGCAGTGTACGGGACGTTTTGTAGAGAGGAAAGTATTCCGAGGTCGAACACAAGGACTGAGGTGAAATCAAGTCATTCAATGATCAAAGATAGTGTAAATCTAAACTAAGATGAGATGAGATGAGGAATAAAGAAATGAAAATCTCAATGTTTTTGGTTTGCTTTTTAGGTGATAAATCAAAGATCACAAATCATGCAAAATCAACAATCAACTAAGCTAACACCACAAGTAAACAAGCAAATTCGAAATATGTAATCAAAGGGAGATAAGCGGATTCTAGGGGTTGGAAATTCTGGTTATGGCATTGGACTCAAGCAATCTAATCATTCCTTGGATTAACTATAGTATGTTGGGAGTGAGCGTTTCTAGATTGGGATCAATCACCGGGTAGGTCTCATGGTCCACTAGTCCTTTCCTAAGGTCTCATCACCGGGTAAGTCTCAAAGAGCCTAAGGATAGGAATTCTACACAAACCGGATGGTATTCTAGGGATCTAACCTCTCCTTACCGGGTAAGTCTCGGGAAGGCAAGTCCTAAACACCTATCCTAGCACACTCAGTCCAATAGCGGCTTGTGAGGCTCACTACTACCTAGACTTCGTCATCTTCGGTATCTAAGAGTAAGAATTACCGGGTAAGTCTCTTCTAACACTTAGTTACTAACACTTGGTCACCCTAGGATAGGTTTAACTCAACAAACAATAGGATTTCAACAATCAAACACCATAGCACTTAGATTTATCATTACAAGCAAGTTCATCAAAATCACGGGGTGTTCATTAAGATCCACGGCCGTGGTTTGTCTAGAACAAACCGTGGTTTCTAACAGTGACTAGGTTCAATCAAACGAATCATCCAAGCATACATTTAAGTCTATTCTATCATAGTCCAAGCCATAACCATCCTTTCCTTACCCTAGAATCGCATCTATTTATCCAACAACATGCATCTTAAAGATCAAACTTAACAAATAAAGCATGCTTGCAAGTCATGGATAGATGATGAAGAATAATCCAAAGGAAAGACATTAAGAGCTAGAATAGAAGTTACCAAATCTTACAAAGGCTCCAAGAACTATTCCAAGTTGTCAACAAATGGAACCTCACTCAAAACCACTCTAATCTCACTCCAAAACAAAAATCTAAACTAATCTCTTCCAAGAACACCCACAATGGGTGTTTGGAAGAGAGGCAACAATGGAGAAATGTTTTGGGGAAAAAGATAGGTCAAAAGGGAGGAAGAGAATCCCAATTACAGCCTGCAAGATCATTTAAATACCCACTAAGAGCAAGAGTCATCCAAAGAGATCGTGGGACACGTGTTAAGGTGGTCCAGGATAAAACCACGGTTAGATTCCACGGTCTAGATTTTTCTCTGGGCCGTGGTTCTCACCAGAAACTCTCCTTGGATCACCAAGTCATGAGTTGGTGCAAGGCATGCACCAACAAGGTCCCGTGTGTTCTCCTTTGCTCCTAACATGCTCCTTAACGAGTCCGTAAGTGTGTCATCACGAGGAATGATCCTCGAATGAGTCGATTAAGCACCTAAATCTCCCAAAATACCTACAAAGCATGCAAAAGTCCGTATAGACGTCTATCTCGACAAAATACATGAATTGAGTGCAAACGTCATGAACTAGTGCTAAACCATGCATGAATGAGCGGGAAAACTATCTAAATGAGTGCCTAATCTAACATCATAAATCGTGTTATCAAAAATACCCCATACTTAAGGTTTGCTCGTCCCCGAGCAAGTCCGCAACTATAGACTAAGAGATGACATGATTTATGCATGCAGAAAAACAACAAAATCTTTTTGGAGTTGTGCTTCTAATATTGGATCACCTTCATAGTCATGTTTCATGGGAATGGACAAGCAATCATGTGTCAAATAAATGAAGGCACGGAAAGACAATTATACTTAAATCGAAAGCATGCATGAAATGTAAAAATGAAGAAGTCAAGATGATCATGATCATATCCAATCTAGATCACTAAGTCTTACACACATGCAAATAGGTCACAAGTGCTTGTGAAATAAAAGGCCAAGAAACGTTGTGATTAGGTGGGAATTTTTAAGGTCATGTGGTGCAAATCCGGAAAAGGAACTAAACAACCACAACTTCACATTTATACTTCATCCACCAAAGTGTATTTTTCTCTTTATTTACTTTCTTTTCTTTTATTTTCTTTTTCATTTTCTTTTTCTTTCACTTATTTTTTTTAGACAACGACATTGGTGTACAAAAGCCGAAACCTTGGTGATTAGCGGACCTCGGGATTTTTCCGAGGTGCCTCACACCGGGCACACATACCAAGGCTCGTTAGGACATTCGGTTTATCCGACTTTGGCAAGGCACAAACACCCGATTATGTGAATGGTGCCGAGTTACTCATCATCAAAACCAAAGTCCCCAAACCTATATTTTTTCTACACTTTTCACAACACATTTTCAACAACTTCATTCACAAAATTCACGCACCAACTTCACCACCCCATACTTGCTTTTCACACACTCAACACACTAGCATGCTCCTATTCCCGGATGGGTCAAAAGAGGTCAAATTTTCATATCAATCGAGGTGCTAAAACAACATGATCAAGATGAGAAGTAGAGGAAAATGAATTGCCTTAATAATTCCTAGATGATGTGGAAGAACTAGCATGTAATTTCGACCATCAATCCTCAATCCAATCAAGGCAAATATTATAATCACAATTCATACATAGGATTCAAGAGAAGTATTTCAAGTCCACATATGCATAAATCCATTCAACACACAAGGCCATCCATAGCCAATTCACAAAATAATCTCCTCATAAGGGTCATATCAAACTAGGAAGCACAAAATTTTTAAATTTTTCGATTTTTTTTTGAATTTTTGAAATGTATATGTACAATGCAAATACATGATAAGAAAAGTGTGACAATAAAACAAAACTATCCTAGATGCTATCATGCCATGCTAAGAATCATGAAAACCCCACCCCATACTTAAAAACACATTGTCCCAATGTGTAAATTAAGTAAAGAAGAGTGAACGAAGTCCTCACAATGTAAAAATGTAGTGTCTTCGGTATTTGGGTTAACTCGTGTGGAGTGGTGGTGATGTAAGATCGATCAAGCATGGTAGAGAGCCCTTCATAGTCATCCTGCGTCGAGACCCGCGCCAAGGTTTGTGCGAGATGGGAGCTCTTCCATCCAACAAAGACACCTCAAGCCGTCCAAGTCTCACGTCCGCTCCACCCATGGTTGAAAACGGGATCATCGTCATCAACTCGCCTTGCAAGACTTCCTCATTACCTAAAATCTACCACACAAACACAAAACACAAAAACAAACAAAAACAAAAACAAAAGCAAAAGAGAAAAGGGAAAGAGTTGTACCAATGGGTTGCCTCCCATTAAGCGCTTCTTTTAGGTCATTAGCTTGACCAAACTCCGTGGATATGTCAATCCACCTCGAATACCATGGTTTGCTTGAGGAGTCCAAGCAACCATCTTTTACCGGAATCCATGATGACAAGCAAAGGCCACTTGATGCCTAAATATACCTTAAGTTCTCTCTTCACCGGTGAGTAGTAGACTCCTCTATCACCGCTTCCTTGATGATAGTATGGAGTTGCAACCATAGGTGTCACCCCATACTTAGGCAATTTACACTCCGCGGTCACACCGGTGAAACGCTTGTCATCCTCATCCTCTATGATCCGAAGAAAGCCGATTCTTGGAAAGAATCCTTCATTGAAGTGCTTCATAACCATCATGGATCCATCATGCTTGCCTCCATTATTCAATACGGGAGATTCCTTAGGAAAGGGACTCCAATCTTCGTATGTACTCTGGGCAAGCAAGGAAGGATTGGAAGGAGTTGAAGTTAGCTTAGGATTCTCTTTGACAAAGCTTTCCACGGTCAAATCCACGGGCGTGGAAGTACCAAATAGGCTGTGGAACTCTCTGTTTTCTTCCTCCCTCGTGAGCTCTTCAAGTATGGTCCCGGGGTTGATGGCAAGGATGTCTAGGGGTGAGAGCACTTCATTGCACTCCTCCAAAGGTGAAGGAGGTGGAGGTAAGCCTTGAAGGATGGTAGGATCTCCTAGCATAAGAGCATTCCTAATCTCCTCAATCTCCCTCCTCATTTGTTCCTCTCTCTCGACATTCAATCTTCTTTCATCCTTCAGGGCCAAATCCCTTAGCCTCACTTGCTCCCAAGCTTCATCTAACTCTTCTTGAAGTTCCTTAATGATCATGGTTGATTCGGGCAATTCTTGGATCTCCTCATGGTGAACCTCCTCTTGTTGTAGCACTTCCGTTTCAAGCACCATGTGGGAACTCGAAGTGGAGGTAAGGTTACTCTCTAGATCATCCATCTTCCTCAACATTTCTTCTAGCATTAATTCCAATCGATCTTCATGAAGTTGATGGTGAGGTTCCTCATGAGGTAATGTAGTCATGTGAGCTTGATCATGGGACTCATGATATTCATTAAACTCCTCCCAATACTCAAACTCATCATGGAGAGGTCCTAGATCTTGGTTTTCCATCCACTCCTCATACTCCATGTTGTCAAGGTCGTCTTGGAAGTACAATCCATCCATGGCAAACATAAAAAGGCAAAGACAAAAACACAAAAGATCAAAAGTAACAAGAAAGATAAACACTAAAAACAATCAAAATCAAATGACTTAATCTTAACCTAGTCCCCGGCAACGGCACCAAAAACTTGTTACGCTAAGAACGTGACACGCAAAAAGCTTTACATTTATAAACTCGAACTAAAATCCTAAACTACCTAGCGAAACCCGCAGTGTACGGGACGTTTTGTAGAAAGGAAAGTATTCCGAGGTCAAACACAAGGACTGAGGTGAAATCAAGTCATTCAATGATCAAAGATAGTGTAAATCTAAACTAAGATGAGATGAGGGATAAAGAAATGAAAATGTCAATGTTTTTGGTTTGGTTTTTAGGTGATCAATCAAACATCACAAATCATGCGAAATCAACAATCAACTAAGCTAATACCACAAGTAAACAAGCAAATTCGAAATATGTAATCAAAGGGAGAAAAGCGGATTCTAGGGGTTGGAAATTCCGGTTATGGCATTGGACTCAAGCTATCTAATCTTTCCTTGGATTAACTATAGCATGTTGGGAATGAGCGTTTCTAGATTGGGATCATTCACCGGGTAGGTCTCATGGTCCACTAGTCCTTTCCTAAGGTCTCATCACCGGGTAAGTCTCAAAGAGCCTAAGGATAGGAATTCTACACAAACCGGATGGTATTCTAGGGATCTAACCTCTCCTTACCGGGTAAGTCTCGGGAAGGCAAGTCCTAAACACCTATCCTAGCACACTCAGTCTAATAGCGGCTTGTGAGGCTCACTACTACCTAGAGTTCGTCATCTTCGGTATCTAAGAGTAAGAATTACCGGGTAAGTCTCTTCTAACACTTATTTGCTAACACTAGGTCACCCTAGGATAGGTTTAACTCAACAAACAATAGGATTTCAACAATCTAACACCATAACACTTAGATTTATCATTACAAGCAAGTTCATCAAAATCACGTGGTGTTCATCAAGATCCACGGCCGTGGTTTATCTAGAACAAACCGTGGTTTCTAACAGTGACTAGGTTCAATCAAACGAATCATCCAAGCATACATTTAAGTCTATTCTATCATAGTCCAAGCCATAACCATCCTTTCCTTACCCTAGAATCGCATCTATTTAGCCAACAACATGCATCTTAAAGATCAAACTTAACAAATAAAGCATGCTTGCAAGTCATGGATAGATGATGAAGAATAATCCAAAGGAAAGACATTAAGAGCTAGAATAGAAGTTACCAAATCTTACAAAGGCTCCAAGAGCTATTCCAAGTTGTCAACAAATGGAACCTCACTCAAAACAACTCTAATCTCATTCTAAAATGAAAATCTACACTAATCTCTTCCAAGAACACCCACAATGGGTGCTTGGAAGAGAGGCAACAATGGGGAAATGTTTTGGGGAAGAAGATAGGTCAAAAAGGAGGAAGAGAATCCCAATTACAGTCTGCAAGATCATTTAATTACCCACTAAGAGCAAGGGTCATCCAAAGATATCGTGGGACACGTGTTAAGGTGGTCCAGGATAAAACCACGGGTAGATTCCACGGTCTAGATTTTCCTCTGGGCCGTGGTTCTCACCAGAAACTCTCCTTGGATCACCAAGTCATGAGTTGGTGTAAGGCATGCACCAACAAGGTCCCATGTGTTCTCCTTTGCTCCTAACTTGCTCCTTAACGAGTCCGTAAGTGTGCCATCACGAAGAATGATCCTCGAATGAGTCGATTAAGCACCTAAATCTCCCAAAATACATGAATTGAGTGCAAACGACATGAACTAGTGCTAAACCGTGTATCAATGAACGCGAAAACTATCTAAATGAGTACCAAATCTAACATCATAAATTGTGTTATCATAGCTCTATCTAGAAGCCATATCAAATCATTCACTATGTTCAGCGGTTCAAGCTCCTCAAGTTCGCGGTCCTATGACGCCCTCTTCTCGATCCTTTCTAAGACATTGAGGTAATCCTCATGAATTGTTGGAATTCTAGGAGGTGGGGGTGATGGTGGCTCACTAGGGGGGACTTGGGAGGAAGAGGAAGTCTCACCTTTCCTCTTCTTGTTCCTACTCGACTTTCTCCTAAACAAACCATTTCAGGGGAAAAATCACGGTCTGTTCTAAGAAAACCACGGCCGTGGAACCTTCAGGGACCGTGGTTCGGTTCTGTTTCACTCAAATCTCAACCAAATCACACCAAATTCACCAAACAGAGTCCTATACTAATTTCAATTCTAATTCCAATCAGTTATCCTAAAAAATCTTGCAAGAATTGAGCCAATTCGACAAAGTAGAGAAAGAGGAGAAAAACCTAGGTTTTGGATTTTTAAAATCCAAATTCCTTCTTCTGCAGGGATTGTTCACTTGAATTGTTGATTGAATCTTGTAGATGATCGAAAATGCTTCACTTTAGACTCAAGGATCGTTTGAATCGGACTCCGAACGAAGATTTGTGAGGAGGGGAAGGCTTTCGGCGATTAGGTCGTGGAAATGGGACGTGGTTTTGAGAAATGTTGTGTTTTTGTGAAGGAAGTGGTTTATATAGTGACCGTAAAATTTTTGGAAAATCACGGTCACTCGGGGTGTTCCACGGCCGTGGAATTGTACGGATCCGTGGTTTTGGTGATTTTTCTCAGACTTTGGAAGAATTACGGTCACTTTAGCTTCCACGACCGTGGTTTAGGGCGTGGAACTCTCTATAATGTGCCAAAATCCAAGTTTCGTCAATTCCTTCCAACTTTTCCTCCTTCCATTGCCTATTTCATTGCTTGTACATCCAAAAACACGACATGCCGGGAGGTATCGAGGGCAAAACAAAGCAAAAATGACTAAACTAATCTAATCTAAGAATGAAAAACAAAAGCATAAGTGCAATACCTTGGGTTGCCTCCCAAGAAGCGCTTTTTTTAGGTCCGTAGCTAGACCGTACTATGTCTATTTGAGTGTGGTGGGTGCGAACTCCTCAACTTGGAGCTCCGGTGAATACTTCTTAAGTCGTTGACCGTTCACCTTGAAACTTCCGCTGTTTTCACCCAATACTTCAACTGCGCCATGGGGAAAAACATGTTTGATTAGATAAGGTCCAGTCCAACGAGATTTAAGCTTACCTGGAAAGAGCCGAAGTCTCGAATTGAAGAGGAGAACTTGATTTCGTTCTTTGAGGTCCTTTGGAATGATATGCTTATCATGCCAACGCTTCGCTCTTTCCTTATAGATCTTGGCATTCTCATAAGCGTTTAAGCGGAGTTCTTCAAGCTCGTTAAGGTCCAAGAGGCGCGTCTCGCCCGCTTCCTTCATGTTGAAGTTCAACCACTTTACCGCCCAATACGCTTTATGTTCCAGCTCCACCGGTAAGTGACAAGACTTCCCATACACAAGGTTGTATGGTTTTGTTCCTATGGGAGTCTTGTACGCAATCCTATACGCCCTCAATGCATCATCTAGTTTGAAAGACCAATCCTTCCTTGTCTTCGAAACAGTTTTCTCTAGGATGCCCTTGATCTCTCTATTCGAAATCTCCACTTGTCCACTCGTTTGTGGGTGATAAGGAGTGGCGATCTTGTGAGTCACCCCATACTTAGCTAGTAGAGCTTCGAATCGTCGGGCAATGAAGTGAGAGCCTCCGTCACTAATGATGGTTCGTATTGTCCCAAACCTTGGGAATATAGTTCTATTAAAGAACTTAACTACTACCATGGCATCATTAGTTGGAGAGGCAATTGCTTCAACCCATCTCGAAACATAATCTACAGCTAGAAGTATGTATTGGTTTCCACAAGATGATGGAAAAGGTCCCATAAAGTCTACTCCCCAAACGTCGAAGATCGATACCTCCTGAATGTTGTTAAGAGGCATCTCGTTTCTCTTGGATATGTTTCTTGTTCTTTGACAAGCATCGCAGCAGGAAACAAAGGTTTGCACATCTTTAGATAAAGTAGGCCAAAAGAAACCAGATTGCAATACCTTAGCGCTAGTTTTGTTTGAACTAGCGTGTCCTCCACAAGGTTGTGAATGACAATGACGGATGACGCTTTGAATCTCGTCTTCCGGCCCACATCTTTGAATGATGCCGTCGGTACCTCTCTTGAAGAGTAGAAGTTCATTCCAAAAGTATTGCCGGACATCCTTAAAGAACTTCTTCCTTTGTGCATAGGATAGTCCGGGAAGTATTGCCGGACATCTTTAAGAAAGACAGCTTAGGAACACGTGTTTTCCGAGCCAATTGCGGATTAATTATCGCTACAATATTCCATATCAGTTATTCCAATTTCGAGCAGTTTGGAGAAGGGGGTTCAATCCACCTTTGGATCGTTTAAAGGATAATTATCGACTTTGCTAAAGGATAATTATCGACTTCGCTAAAGGATAATTATCGTCTTCGCTATAAGTAGCGGAAAATTGTTTATTAATTCATTTCCTTTCACGTTTCCTCGTAAAAGCTCTGAGTTCTGCCAACCTTCAAACTCAGATCTACTCTCCGTTTCTAACCCGATTTTAATTCTGTTTGAGTTTCTGGATTCCTCTTTTCATTCTCTTCATACCGCTACCGAGTTTCTGCATTTCCAAGCATATGACGACCTGGTCGAGCATATATGTCACCATGACGGTTCCGTCGCTCAGATTCCGGTGAGTTTGATGATGTCCATGCGCAGCATGCGTCGTTGTGATTCCGAATCTTCTTTCAGATCGTCAATCGGGTTAGTAAAGAATAAGTTATGAATTTATTCGTTTTCTGTACTACAGTTTTCCCTAGATTGACCTTAGACTTGTCAAAATGGATTATTTGAAATTCCATTATGGTCATTATATTATTCTAGTGTTTATGGGTTGTTTGTTTGATGAAATCTGATGGCAGGTGGGTTTAGAATTTGCCTGCGGGCAAAACGTTATTCTAGTGAAATTTAGTTAATTAATTAAAGGTTAATTAATTAAATTAGGATTAGAATTGAGATTGAGGAATGTTGATTAGATGCTACCTTGAGATTTGAGGATTTGTGAGTTATGTTGAGATATTGAGGTTTGGATTCGAGTTGTGAGTTGAGGATGGTTATAAGGTTTAGGAGGTGGAATCTCCTAACCTTGGGACGATGTTAATATTTTTGTGCGTTGCTGATGCAGGCGCTGATTGATAACAAGATTTATGACTTAGGATTAGGTAATCATTTAGATAGAATTTTCACTCATTCATGCACGTTTTGGCATTGGTTCATGACGTCTTCGCTCAATTCATGCACATTTCTAGAAAAGACGTCTACACCACCTTTTATCGGTTTTGTAGGTAATTCGGGGATCTATTGGACGTTAATCGATACATTTGAGGGCCAAGCCTCATGATGGTACACATCCAAAGCTTTGGAGGAGCATAATTGGAGCAACAAAGGACACAAAGACCACTATTGGTGCAAGCAATGGAGCAACTCATGGCTAGACGATCATAGCATGTTTCTGCTGAAGAAAATCGGACCAACAAGCAGCTAAATCGGCCGATTTATTGCTTTGGGTCGATTTTTAGGCCTTTGACAGCTTAAAGCCACGTGTCCAACGATCTCTTGTCCGTCCTTGCTCTTGGTGGAGAATATAAGTGGTCCTGCAGGTGGTTGTTGAGCATCTCTCCTCTCCCACACTCTCATTCACAGCTCATCAATTTGGGAAGAAAATTGGAGGAGAAGAAAAGCTCTCAAGGATTGAAGGAAGAAGAAGAACACCATTGTAGGAGAATAGTGAGGTTTTGAGTGATTTTGAGTTACTTTTGTAGTCTTGGATTGAAGGACTTTTGCAAGGATTGTTAGGAACGTTTTGGATCTTCATTTAAGAGTTTGTAAGTCTTGGTACAACTTGGATTGGATAAGATTTATTGATTTTGCTTGCTCATCTTTCATTATCCATCTATGAACACCATGTATGCTTGTTTGATGATTTTGGATCTTGATATGCATATTATTGGCTAGTTTATAGTGATTCTAGAGTGATGGATTGATGGTCATGGCTTTGGTGATGATAGGATTGACTTATATCTTAGTTTAGGATGATTTGTATGCACGAAATCCATTCCAGAGACAAAAATCGACCTGTTCATCATGCTAGATCGACCGATTTTTGTATGATCCACCCGATTTTCTTCTCTGTTGCTCTTTAATTGATGAATCTGCATGGTAGGGTATTTGGGTGTTGAAATCCTAGTGTTTATTAAGCCTAATTTAGCTTAGGATCCCCTAATGCTATCAACCTAAGTGAGGGAAGAGATCTACCCGATGATTTCCGATCTTAGATACCTTAGAAGATGAATTCTAGGTAGTAGTGAGCCTCATAAGCCGCTATTGGATTGAGTGTGCTAGGATTATTGCTTGAGATTTCCCTATTCCGAGACTTACCCGGTAAGGAGAGGGTTACCCCTTAAGTAGTATCTAGTTTGTGTGGAATTCCTTAATATAACCCCTTGAGACCTACCCGGTAATAGGAGTTTGATGCGGGATTAGTGAAGTGAGAGACCTACCCGGTAATCGCTTCCATTTGTGAAACATCCTTTCCCCAACACCGCAGCTTGTCCTTAGATTCCTTAGAACCTTGAGTCCAATGCCATAACCGGAAATCTTGACCTCTAGAATCTACTTTCTCTTTTGATCATACACTTGTGCTTTGTGTTACTTGATCGTTTGTTAGCTTGAGTTGTTAATTGTTTTATTTTCTTGCTTGACTTGCGATCTTGTTTGATCACCACAAAAACCAACAAAAACATTGAGTTTTCTATTTTCTTTGCTCCTCATCTTATCTTAGTCTAGATTCACACTATCTTTGATCATTGTTTGACTCGATTTCACCTTAGTCTTTGTGTTCGACCTCGGAATACTTACCTTTCTACAAACGTTCCGTACACTGCGGGTTCGCTAGGAGTTAGGATAAATATAACGAGTATAAATTTAAGACTTATTGCGTGCACATCACATCTATTCCTAGACGTAACAAGTTTTTGGCGCCGTTGCCGGGGACTAGGTCTAGATTGAGTCATTTCGTGATTGTTTATAGTGTAGATCTTTCTTGTTGCTTTTGATCTCTCTTTGGTGTGTGTCTTTGCTTTTCAAGACATCGTCTCTCTCTTTAGGTGTATGCGAAGATCTCGTGGCAAGGATTTAGCTCCATTCGATCCCGAACCGGAGAAAACCCTTCGATCTAGATCCAAGAACATCCGAAAAGAGAAAGAGATGGCCGGAAGAAACCTCCAAGCTGAGTTGGATGAAGCCTTAGAGCAAATAAGGCTAAGAGATGAGCTCTTGGAGGAAGAAAGGAGACTTGCCAATGAGAGGCAAGAGGAAACTAGGAGGGAGATTGAGGAGATTAGGCAAGCCCTTGTTCAAGGAGAGCTTAATCGCCGACAACCTCCACCTCCTCCACCACCGGTGGAGCAACCGCAGCCGGCGGCTAATGTTAGGGTTGTGCCCATTGCCGTTGAAGAGCCACAAACCCTAGGGAGACGTATGGATCCGGCACAAAGAGCACACCGTCCGGGTGTGAACTTAGGAGATCCCGCAGCCCACAACTATGAGCTCCGCCCTCAAGTTCTACAAATGATCCGGCATAATCAATTTGGAGAGATAGAAGGAGAGTCTCCTCACCAACATTTGATGAACTACGAGATTTTGATGGAGACTCTTAGACCGCCAAGATTGGAGAGCAACAACCATAAGCTAAGGGCCTTCTCCTTCTCTCTTAAGGACAAAGCCTTAGCTTGGTATCAATCTATTCCACAAGGGCGAGTTGGTACTTGGGAGGAGATGACAACCGAGTTTTTGACTAACTTCTTCCCACCTTCCAAGACTACCGAGTTAAGAGGGAAGATCAATGCCTTCGTGATGAAGGATAGAGAGAGTTTGTTCAAGTCTTGGGAGAGATTCAAAGACCTTCTCCTAGATTGTCCACACCATGGCATACCGAAAATTGAGCTATTAGAGATCTACTTCAAGGGACTTGATGAAGATAGCCAATTAAAGCTTCAATCCCTTTCCGGTGGGACTTTCATGGAGAAGCATGTGGATGACGCTTGGGAGTTTGTGGAGAAGCAAGCTCTAGTAATTGAGAAGTACTCCCATAGGAAAAGTGAAGGGAGAAAGGCGGGAGCATATGAGGTGAGTGAGGTCACCATGAGCAATTTCAAGCTTGACGCCATCAACAACGAGTTGAAGTCCTTGAGGGAGTTGTGTTCTACAACTTTGAAGAACCAAGTAACCCCTCAAGTGCTTCCACAAGCTAACTTGTCTTCCAAGGAGGAGGATGTGAATTACATGGGAAGGGGCAACTATAACAACTACCAAGACCCAAGGAACTTCAACAACAACCGGCAATTCAACAATTACCGGCCCAACCATAACCATCCCGGGTTTTCTTACTCTAACCCGGATGGAGCCTTGAACCCTCCCGCTTCTACAAGCACGACTCCACCACCAAGAGCTTCACAAGAACCTCCACCCGGATTCACTCAACCTCCAAAGGATAGAACCGAAATGATGTTTGAGCAATTGCTTGGAAGGTTGAGTGGTCTTGAGAGCACGGTGACTTCTATCTCGAAGGCTCAAAAGGTTTTGGAAGCACAAGTGTTCCAAAAGGCGGGTGAAGCACATAGAGATCCGGGAAAGCTTCCCGGTAGAACCGAAGAAAACCCAAGAGGCCAAGTGTTGGCTATTACAATAAGAAGTGGGTTAAGCATGAAGGATCCTTTGCCCAAGGAGAATGCTAAAGGGAAGCAAGTGGTGATAGAGGAAGAGACTTTGCAAGGAGGTGGAGGCAAGAGCAAGGATGTAGAGCCAACCTATGTGGCACCGCCTCCATACAAGCCACCACTACCGTTCCCTCAATCACGAGCAAGAGCTCGCTTGGACAATCATTTTGGTAAGTTCCTTGAACTAATGTCTAAATTGCATATTAACATTCCGTTCATGGATGCTATTTTAGGGATGCCGGCATATGGCAAGTTCTTGAAGGAAATACTCTCCAACAAAAGGAAGTTGGAGGAGTATGGTGAGATAAGGATGACTAAGAGATCCTCGGAGTTGATTCAAACGATGAAGGAGGAGATGCCTCCTAAGCTAAGGGATCCGGGATCCTTTTGTGTGCCAATCGGAGTAGGAGAAGTGAAGTATGATGCCCTATGTGATCTTGGGGCAAGTGTAAGCATCATCCCGCTAGCACTTTGCAACAAGGTTGGGCTAGGAGAGCCAAAGCCGGTCAAGATGACCCTTTACATGGCGGACCGCTCAATCACTCATCCGGTTGGGATCTTGGAAGACATCCCGGTGCAATTAGGGAGGTTCTATGTGCCCATAGACTTCGTTGTCTTGGATATCCCGGCGGACTATCCGGTTCCTATCATCTTAGGGAGACCTTTCCTAGCTACTTCCGGATGTCTAGTGGATTGCAAGAATGGGACTCTCTCCTTCAACATTGGAGAAGAAAACATCAAGTTCAAGCTATCAACAATGATGAAAGGGCCAACCCTTGATGAGGATATATTCAACATAGTTGAAGAAGAGGAGTCTAGAGAGGTTGTGAGCTCAATCTTGCTCAAGGATCCGCTTGAGAGAGTTCTTAGCTCAAGCTTGATGGCTGAAGGAATTGAGGAGAGTAGTAATGAAGTAATCAAGGCCTTGAATGCATTGGACGAGCTACCAAGTGTTGGGTTTGAAGTGCTAGAAGAAGAGGAAAACTGCCAGAAAAATCGGACTGAAGGGCAAAAATCGGCCGATTTTTGTACTTATGCTGAAATTTCAGCCAGTTTTGCCAAAACAGAAACTCAGATCGACCCCCCTTCAGAAAAATCGACCGATTTTTCTTCCTGGGTCGATTTTCCTGAGTCTTTTCAGCATCAACCACTTGAGTGTGAGCAATCATCAAGGGACTTCAAGGAGGCTTCCATGGCTTTGCAATCATCTCAACCTACATTGTATGGATCGTCTCCAACCGAAAAAGGTCCTCCTCAACTTGATCTTAAACCTCTTCCTTCTCATTTAAAGTATGCTTTCCTTGGTTCAAATTCAACTTATCCGGTGATTGTGAATGCATCTTTGAATGATGATGAGCTTAATAGATTGTTGAATGAATTGAAACTGCATAGAAAGGCTATAGGATACACCATTGATGATCTTGTTGGCATTAAGCCCTCTTTGTGCATGCATAGGATAATGATGGAAGATAATCATAAACCCTCTATTGAACATCAAAGAAGATTGAATCCCATAATGAAAGAGGTAGTTAAGAAGGAGATCATAAAGTTGCTAGATGCGGGAATTATCTACCCTATCTCGGATAGTAAGTGGGTTAGTCCCGTTCATGTAGTACCTAAGAAGGGTGGGATGACCGTAGTGACTAATGAGAACAATGAATTAATCCCCACTAGAACGGTTACGGGATGGAGGATGTGTATTTATTATAGAAAGCTTAACATGGCCTCTAGGAAAGATCACTTCCCTCTCCCCTTCATTGACCAAATGCTAGAGAGGTTAGCTCAACATTCCCATTTTTGTTACCTAGATGGCTATAGTGGATTCTTCCAAATCCCTATCCACCCTGATGACCAAGAGAAAACAACCTTTACATGTCCATGGGGTACTTTTGCATATAGGAGGATGCCATTTGGGTTGTGTAATGCACCCGCCACCTTCCAAAGGTGTATGATGGCTATCTTTTCGGAATACATAGAAAATATCATGGAAGTGTTCATGGATGATTTCTCTGTTTATGGTTCTTCTTTCGATGATTGCTTGGCTAACTTGTCACTAGTATTGCAAAGATGTGAGGAGACAAATCTTGTCTTAAATTGGGAAAAATGCCACTTCATGGTAAGTGAAGGTATTGTGTTAGGACACTTGGTGTCTAACCGTGGCATTCAGGTTGATAGGGCCAAGATTGAAACGATAGAGAAGTTGCCACCACCTACCTCGGTGAAAGGGGTAAGGAGTTTCCTAGGGCATGCCGGTTTTTACCGGAGGTTCATTCAAGATTTCTCTAAAATTTCCAAGCCTCTCACTAACCTACTAATGAAGGATGTTGATTTTGTCTTCTCCAAAGATTGTCTTGAGGCTTTTTGTAGGTTGAAGAACGCTTTGATCTCCGCACCCATCATGCAACCTCCGGATTGGAGTCTACCGTTTGAGATCATGTGTGATGCAAGCGATGTAGCCGTTGGGGCTGTCTTGGGGCAAAGGAAAGATGGGCGCACTCATGCCATTTATTATGCTAGCAAGACGCTAGATGATGCCCAACTTAACTATGCCACAACCGAGAAAGAATTGCTAGCGGTGGTGTATGCTTTTGAGAAGTTCCGCTCATATCTTGTCGGAGCGAAGGTCATTGTATATACGGATCATGCTGCGATCCGTTACCTCTTTACAAAGAAGGATGCCAAACCTAGGTTGATTCGGTGGATCCTGCTTCTTCAAGAGTTTGATTTGGAAATCCGGGACAAGAAGGGATCCGAGAACTCCGTGGCGGATCACCTTAGTAGACTACCCCCCTTAGAGATTGAGAGAGATGACATCCCGATTGATGACTCATTCCGGGATGAGCAATTGCAAATGGTGGAGGAGTGCTTGTTCCAAGTGTCTAGAGGAAGTGAGCCGTGGTATGCCGACATAGTGAACTACTTGGTGTGTGAGGAAGTGCCTCCCGGTTTGACATATGCCCAAAGGAAGAAGTTCTTCAAGGATGTGAGGCATGACTATTGGAGCGAGCCACTTTTGTTCAAAAGAGGGCCGGATGGAATGTTTAGAAGATGCATACCGGAAGATGAGGTAGAGAGTGTGATCCGCCATTGTCATTCCTTGCCATGTGGAGGGCATGCTAGCTCACACAAGACATGTGCTAAAGTGTTGCAATCGGGCTTCTTTTGGCCTAGCTTGTTCAAGGATGTGCAAGGCTTTGTGGTAGCTAGTGATGCTTGCCAAAGGACGGGCAACATCTCAAGGAGGAATGAGATGCCCTTGAACAACATACAAGAGGTAGAGATATTTGATGTATGGGGTGTGGACTTCATGGGACCATTCCCTTCTTCATGTGGCAACCTCTATATCCTATTGGCGGTTGACTATGTTTCAAGATGGGTGGAGGCAATCGCCTCTCCTACAAATGACGCCAAGGTGGTGGTGCGGTTCTTCAACCGAGTGATCTTTCCTAGGTTTGGAACACCAAGGGTGATCATAAGTGACGGAGGGAAGCACTTCACAAATAGGAATTTTGGAACACTTTTGGCTATGTATGGGGTGACTCATAAGGTGGCAACACCTTACCATCCCCAAACTAGTGGCCAAGTGGAGATCTCCAACCGGGAGATCAAGGCCATTCTTGAGAAAACGGTATCAAGGACGAGAAAGGATTGGGCTATGAAGCTCAATGATGCCTTGTGGGCATATAGGACCGCTTTCAAGACACCAATCGGCACCACTCCTTACAAGTTGGTCTATGGCAAATCTTGCCACCTTCCGGTAGAGATGGAGCATAGAGCATATTGGGCTATAAGGTGGTTAAACTTTGACCTCAAAGAAGCCGGTGAGAAGCGTTTGCTTGATATAAATGCTCTTGAAGAGATCCGGTTGGATGCTTACGAGAATGCTCGGATCTACAAGGAACGAACCAAGCGATGGCATGACAAGAGGATCATCCCGAAAGAGTTGAGTGAAGGAGACCTTGTCCTTCTCTTCAACTCAAGGCTGCGGCTATTTCCCGGAAAGCTCAAATCAAGATGGACCGGGCCATATGTGGTGAAGAAAGTTTTCCCTCATGGAGCGGTAGAGATAGGAGGAGATCATTGTGGTAACTTCAAGGTGAATGGGCATCGTTTGAAGAAGTACATCCCGGAAGCCCCGGTGGAAGTGATTGCCCCGCTTCACCTTGATTAAAACGCTCCTGAATTTGGTCAAGCTAATGACCTTAAAGAAGCGCTTAATGGGAGGCAACCCATTGGTATATATTTTTCCCTTTTGATTTTCTTGCTTTTGTTTAATCTCACTCTTGGTGTGCTTTGTTTTTCTTTGTGTTTTTGGGTGCTAGATCTTGTTGATTGTCATGAGTTATGAGATGTTGGAGGTCATGTGAAAGCCTCATGGACCCGTTGAAGGTACAAGATCCAAGCACATGGACGAGGAGGAAAGCATTTAGAAAAATCGGACTGTTCATGCATAAAATCGTCCGATTTTCTGGGCAACTGGGCCGATTTTTCCTCTGTAAAGGAAAGTGATGATCTCCAATCAAGTATGGGTGGAGCGGACGTGGAACTTGGACGGCTTGCGGTGCCAAGCGCGGGTTCCGACACCATAATCAACATCAAGAGCTCTCTACCATCCTTGATCGATCATCCACCATCATCATCCAATGAGAACCGAAATACCAAAGCATCACCAATCTTACATTGTGAGAACCCTCTTTCACTTCTTTATTTAGTTTACACATTAGGGACAATGTGTTTTTAAGTATGGGGTGGGGTTTTCATGATCACTTGCATGATTAGCATCTAGGATAGTTTAAAAATTTTTGTGCTCTCTAGGCTTGGATATGACCCTAATGATGAACCTTGTCTTGTGAATTGGCTATGGATAGCCTTATGTGTTGAATAGAGGAATGCATATGTGGACTTGAAATACTTATCTTGAATTCCATGAATGACTTGTAATTATGATGCTTGCCTTGATTTAATTGAGGATTGAAAGTCGAAATTGCATGCTAGTTCTTGCACATCAATTAGGAGTGATTAAGGAAATTCATCTTTCTCTACTTCTCATCTTGATCATGTTGTTTGAGCACCTCAATTGAGATAAATTTGACCTCTTTTGACCCATCCGGGAATAGGAGCATGATAGTGTGTTGATGTGTGTGAAAAGCAAGTGTGGGGTGAAGTTGTTGATGAAAGAATGATGTGAATGAAATGCTGAAATTGTTGTGAAAGTGTAGACAAAAATATAGGGTTGAGGACGTTGGGTTAAATGACAAGTAACTCGGTACACTTCACATAATCGGGTGTTGGTGCCTTGCCAAAGTCAAATAAACCGATAGTCCTAACGAGCTTTGGTATGTGTGCCCGGTGTGGATGCATCTCGAAAAATAGAAAAAGCCCGAGAATGGCTAATCACCAAGGTTTCGGCTTTTGTACACCAATGCCATTGTCTCAAAAATAAAAGAAAGAAAAGAAAATGAAGAAAAATATACACTTGAGGGAAGTTGATAAGAAAATTTGAAGTTGTGGTTGTTTAGTTCCTTTCCCGGATTAGCATCACATAACCTAGAAAATTCCCACCTAATCACAACGTTTCTTGGC
Organism: Fagopyrum esculentum; assembly: GCA_033239045.1. Lineage (NCBI taxonomy): Eukaryota > Viridiplantae > Streptophyta > Magnoliopsida > Caryophyllales > Polygonaceae > Fagopyrum > Fagopyrum esculentum. The sequence continues at coordinate 110,123,590 of BSUD01000004.1, forward strand.
CTTCTATTTTACAAGTCCTTATGACCTACTTGCATGCGTGTAAGACTAAGTGATTTAGATTGGATATGCTCATGATCATCTTGACTTCTTCATCTTTACATTTCATTGCATGCTATCAAGTTAAGTGTAATAGTCTTTCCATGCTTTCATTTATTTGATGCGTAATTGCTTGTCCATTACCATGAAACATGACTATGAAGGTGATCCAATGTTAGAAGCACAACTCCAAAAAGATTTTGCCATTTTTTTCTGCATACATAAATCATGTCATCTCTTAGTCTATAGTTGGGAATTTGCTCGGGGACGAGCAAACCTTAAGTATGGGGTATTTTTGATAACAAGATTTATGACTTAGGATTAGGTAATCATTTAGATAGAATTTTCACTCATTCATGCACGTTTTGGCATTGGTTCATGACGTCTTCGCTCAATTCATGCACATTTCTAGAAAAGACGTCTACACCACCTTTTATCGGTTTTGTAGGTAATTCGGGGATCTATTGGACGTTAATCGATACATTTGAGGGCCAAGCCTCATGATGGTACACATCCAAAGCTTTGGAGGAGCATAATTGGAGCAACAAAGGACACAAAGACCACTATTGGTGCAAGCAATGGAGCAACTCATGGCTAGACGATCATAGCATGTTTCTGCTGAAGAAAATCGGACCAACAAGCAGCTAAATCGGCCGATTTATTGCTCTGGGTCGATTTTTAGGCCTTTGACAGCTTAAAGCCACGTGTCCCACGATCTCTTGTCCGTCCTTGCTCTTGGTGGAGAATATAAGTGGTCCTGCAGGTGGTTGCTGAGCATCTCTCCTCTCCCACACTCTCATTCACAGCTCATCAATTTGGGAAGAAGATTGGAGGAGAAGAAAAGCTCTCAAGGATTGAAGGAAGAAGAAGAACACCATTGTAGGAGAATAGTGAGGTTTTGAGTGATTTTGAATTACTTTTGTAGTCTTGGATTGAAGGACTTTTGCAAGGATTGTTAGGAACGTTTTGGATCTTCATTTAAGAGTTTGTAAGTCTTGCTACAACTTGGATTGGCTAAGATTTATTGATTTTGCTTGCTCATCTTTCATTATCCATCTATGAACACCATGTATGCTTGTTTGATGATTTTGGATCTTGATATGCATATTATTGGCTAGTTTATAGTGATTCTAGAGTGATGGATTGATGGTCATGGCTTTGGTGATGATAGGATGGACTTATATCTTAGTTTAGGATGATTTGTATGCACGAAATCCATTCCAGAGACAAAAATCGACATGTTCATCATGCTAGATCGACCGATTTTTGTATGATCCACCCGATTTTCTTCTCTATTGTTCTTTCTTTGATGAATCTGCATGGTAGGGTGTTTGGGTGTTGAAATCCTAGTGTTTATTAAGCCTAATTTAGCTTAGGATCCCCTAATGCTATCAACCTAAGTGAGGGAAGAGATATACCCGATGATTTCCGATCTTAGATACCTTAGAAGATGAATTCTAGGTAGTAGTGAGCCTCATAAGCCGCTATTGGATTGAGTGTGCTAGGATTATTGCTTGAGATTTCCCTATTCCGAGACTTACCCGGTAAGGAGAGGGTTACCCCTTAAGTAGTATCTAGTTTGTGTGGAATTCCTTAATCTAACCCCTTGAGACCTACCCGGTAATAGGAGTTTGATGCGGGATTAGTGAAGTGAGAGACCTACCCGGTAATCGCTTCCATTTGTGAAACATCCTTTCCCCAACACCGAAGCTTGTCCTTAGATTCCTTAGAACCTTGAGTCCAATGCCATAACCGGAAATCTTGACCTCTAGAATCTACTTTCTCTTTTGATCATACACTTGTGCTTTGTGTTACTTGATCGTTTGTTAGCTTGAGTTGTTAATTGTTTTATTTTCTTGCTTGACTTGCGATCTTGTTTGATCACCACAAAAACCAAAAAAAACATTGATTTTTCTATTTTCATTGCTCCTCATCTTATCTTAGTCTAGATTCACACTATCTTTCATCATTGTTTGACTCGATTTCACCTTAGTCTTTGTGTTCGACCTCGGAATACTTACCTTTCTACAAACGTCCCGTACACTGCGGGTTCGCTAGGAGTTAGGATAAATATAACGAGTATAAATTTAAGACTTATTGCGTGCACATCACATCTATTCCTAGACGTAACACTGATCGTTTCCTCGAGGGGAAGCCGTGACGTGGCATAGATCGACGTTGTGGCAGGTAAGTCCGTGGGGCTTACTTAGTGAGTGGTCATGGGTTTGAGTGTGACTTGTTGTTATGTGTGTGCATATCTTTGTTGCATTTATAATGTAACTTGACTAGGATGATCCTACATGCAGTTATTTGGCCCAAGTGTATGATAGCGGGCAGTGATGACTTGTCTAGCCCAGAATGGGTTGGCTAGGGGAGTTCTTTGCGACCGGTCCTCAAGGTGGTGATGATTGATACCATTCCAAACCTGAGATGAGACGGGGACAGAGGCATCATGAGTTTACTCCGCGTGTCACAAGGAAATGAATTAGTAATGGTATAACTTAATTAACAATAATAAAAGGTTGTGTGTGTGGCATTGCATGCTATGATATGGTGTTGTGATGTGTGTTCTAATGCAGTCTGTTAGCTAACGGTTTCATACCGTGTTGTAGATGATCTGTAGGTTAGGAAGACTGTAGAGTGAGCCAGATGGGTGATCAACCGAGGGCTTCCGTACACTAGGTTGTGCGAGGGTTATAGGATCTTTTGTATACATTTGTGTATGGTGTTGCCATTTTGTACTCGGCTGTATTTTTTAAACCTTTGATGTATATATTTAATACAGTTTTATGTATTTGGTTTTAATCTATCTGCGCCTTGTTGTAAGATCTAGTGAACTTGTTGTCAAGTTAGGGTCAGGATCCACTGTGAGATCCTAGCCCAGTAGCGCCCCGAGTTCCACGGATTTGGGGTTTTACATTAAGCATCTATTTAAGATGTAATTAGCCGTGTTAACAACTTCAGCCCAAAAACTTTTTGGCAAACTATTTTCTAAAAGCATATTCCTAGACATGTCTTCTAGGGTGTGGTTCTTACGTTCCACGACCCCGTTTTGTTGAGGTGTTCTAGGAGCTAAAAAGTTGTGTGAAATACCATATTTTGCACAAAACAAATCAAACTTGAGTTGAACAAATTCACTACCATAGTCGCATCGAATTGAAACGATAGGTAGGTTTTTCAAAGTTTTGCAACTCCTTACAAAATTTTGAAAACTCAAACAAAGTTTCAAATTTTTCCCGTAAGAATGAGATCCATGTAAGACGAGATAAATCATCCACAATGACAAGGATGTAATGTTTTCGCTTGGGAGATTTGACAAGCATAGGACCACATAAATCCATATGCAAAAGTTCAATGGGTCGAGAAGAACTTACAACCTTCTTTGGTTTAAATGAACCTCTTGTTTGTTTACCTTGTGTACAAGCCTTACATAGTTCATAAACCTTGAAGTTTAGGTTTGTTAAACCACGTACCAAATCCTTTGAAAGAAGTTTCTTCATCTTATGCATGCTTACGTGACCAAGTCATTCATGCCAAAGCCTTGGATCGTCAGCCAAGGCCTTGAGACACGTTAGTCTTGTTCTTGAAACTTGGTCACTACTCATTGAATAAACATTGCTACATCTAGGAGTTGTAACCACAATATCACCCGATATTATATCTTGAACTTCACAATTATCCGAATCAAAAATCACCTTGTTTCCTTTATCACGTATTTTAGAGATACTAAGCAAATTGTATTTTAAACCGTCAACAAGATAAACATCATCAATAAAGTTAGATGAATTGTAACCGATTTTACCAATGTCAATGATGCTACACTTTCCTTTATCACCAAGCGTAATGGTTCTAGATGATTGTTTCTTTAGATCTATAAACACTGAGCTTTTTCCACTCATATGTCTTTAGCAACCACTATCTAATATCTATTTATGGTCCTTAACCTTGGTGATATCTTGCAAAATAGTTCAACCTTTCCGGGTAGACCAAAGGGCATATTTTGGTCCATATTCAGGTTCAATCATGTTTGGTGGTCTAGTACCTTTACGAACCCAAGTTTGCTTAACTTGTTTCCTTAGACATAGAGGATAAGTGTTTCTAATGATGTAGGGGTCATTTCTTCTATATGAGCAACTTGATTTTATGTGAGCCTTTTTACAACAATAGAAACTTGTGGGCATATGTGAACTTCCTTTAGCTTTAACAAATGTGGTAGTTGTTTTTCTAGGAAAATTCATGTGATAACCGATACTACTCTTGTTAAGAGAGGATTATTGTTCACCCATCATCCTTTCGATATTGGCCTTTTAATGAGTGAATTAAAAAAGTGCAGCCTTTTGGTCGCTACACGTCACAGTTAGATCAACCTTCTCTTTCTCTAGATTAATATAATCTTGATGTAGAGGAGAGAGGTTGTCCTTAAGAATCGGATTTTCCTATTCCGAGGCCTTGATATTGTCATCAAGGTCTAACTTTTTGGTGTTAAGATTTTCAGCTTCGAGAGACAATTCACTTACCCGTTTCTCTTTTTTGAGAAGCTTTTCTCTTAAGGCACTTATCCTTACCATATGTTCTTTAGCACATATGATAGTATCTTTAAGGAATTGTGTGAGTTTTAGGTTAGATTTCGACATAATATTACTTACCACAACATCAACATAAAAGTTTGGATCCTCTTCATGATCAGCCATTAAGCACAAGCTTGCTTGATGTCTTCTGACTCATTTGTCGAATCTGAGTCACTGCATGATGCTAACATAGCCTTCTTCTTTTGATCATTCTTTCTAAAGTTGTTCCCCTTCTTTTGTGGACAATCCTTTACGAGATGATCTGCTTTACCATATTCAAAATAAGTCAATACTTTAATTTTCTTATTATGGTTAGAAAACTGACCTTGAGGTCTTGATGATTGTGACTATTGTTTGTTGTTTGCGAATTGCTTCTTCATTTGAAGAATTATTGCAACACCTCTTCAAATCAACGCGAACGGATATTCCTCCTCATCATCACTTTCTTCATCATCCGATGACATGTCGTCCTTCTTGGATCTTAGGGCAAGATTCTATGTGTTTGATGGTATCTCTCCTTCTTCTTTACCAAGAACCATTCCATGGGTGATTAATTTTCCAAGAAGGTCGTCGAGAGGTAGTGTTGTGAGATTTTGAGCTTCTTCAACGGCGGTCACTTTTGGTCCCCACTTAGCTTTAGGCAAGCTTCTTAGTACTTTTATTACTTTCTCTTCATTTGTGAAAAGACCTTTCCCAGCGAATCGAGATTGTTCACAATCTCAGTGAATCGTTGTTCGCTCTCAGACGTGTGTGTATGGTGAACGATATAGCTTTAAATTTATAACCTAAAATATAAGCCTGAAACAATATGCGAACCCACAATGTACGGATCAATTGTAACAACAACAAATACTACAGGGTCGAACACAAGGACTATGGTGAAACAAAGATCAGTAATTCAGGTTGTCAATCAAAAACAAGCAACAAAGAAAAGATATTAAAGATGATGTAATAATCAGATAAGGAGAATGCAGATTCTAGAGATGAAAGCTTCCAGTTGTGGTTCCAACTCAAGATCTCAAAAGATAGCGTGGACAAAGCTGAGGTTTGCAATGGGAAGGTGTTTCTAAGGTGGGAATAGATCACCGGGTAAGTCTCACTACTCACTATCCCAAACAAAAGATCCTCTCACCGGGTAAGTTTCAAGGTACTAAGGAAAGGAACTATAATCTCAAACCAACACACCACCCAAGGGGATAAAACTAACCTTTACCGGATAAGTCTCAAGCTAACTCTCAAAGATGGATAAAGGCACACTCAAACCCTAATAAAGGATAAACCTTTATTACCTAACACTCATGATCTTGGGTATACAAGCAAAGGAATCACCGGGTAAGTCTCATCCTAGGCTTATGTATAGGACAAGAAAGGTATAACACGGATAGGATTTGGTTTAGCGGGGAGGGGTAAAAGGCCGATCTAAGAGACGTTCATATCTCTTTTTGTGTTTGGAAAGGGGAGGAGGACGGTTTGACTTAGCGAGGGAAGGTGGTGGTTGTGGGGGAGATGCCTTAGAAGAAGAACCTTCCTTCTTTTTTGCATTTCTGGTGATTCTCTTTAAGGTCTCCATTCTGCACACAAAAATCGACCTGCTCTTGGTGAAAATCGACCGATTTTTCTGGGTTGGGTCGATTTTTCTCACAATTTCAACACAAATCACTAATCTGTAAAGTTCTGATCAATGCAACACCACACACAGCTTCCTAGGGTTGTTTCTAAGCAAAACCCTCTATCAAACTCACCAATCTAACAACTTCTAGGCAAGATTCAAAATCGAACGAAATGCTTAGGTTTTGGAACGAAAAACCTGAAATCCGGATGAATGATCGATTTGCAAAGCTTGTTGATACTAGATCCTTCTTCCTTGTTGAAAATCCTTCAGGTTAGGCTCAAGAATCACTCAAAATGGTTACAAATTGAGGAGATGAGAGGGTAGGCGATTTTCGGCTCTTTGGAGTGAAGGGGGACGAAAAATATGGTAAGTGTTGAATGAAGAATGGAGTGGAGAAGGCTTTATATAGGCCGGCCAAAATATGAAGAAAATCGACCGATTTTTTAGGGCGATTTTTTTCATCGGGCCGATGTTTCATCTCTTTCACACCTCAATAAGGAAATCGACCAATTTTTCCTGGATGGGTCGATTTTTCTCTCAATTTTTCTATCTGTTGCCAAAAATTGTATTGCTATGTAGCTTGAATCGATCGATTAACTTATGGTAAGTCGATTTATTCCCTTACTTTCCTTGAAAAGTGTGTTTGATCCAATTTATGTTTTCTCCATCAATTCCTCAAGATTGCACCTAGTTCGTGTAATTTATGACACAACAAACCGAGAGCACATCGAGGAAAAACAAAGAAAAAACAAAAGCAAACAAGAAACTATCCTAAGCTATCCTAAGGGGAAAAGAAAAGAAAAGAAAAGAACTACACTACCATGAGTTGCCTCCCAAGAAGCGGTTGATTTAACGTCGCTAGCTGGACGTACTCTTTTGGTGATCAATGAAGGAGAATAGGAGCTATCTCCTCAACCGGGACTTCCGGTGTGTACATCTTCAATCGTTGGCTATTCACTTTGAAATTTCCTCTTTGTTCACCCCATACTTCAACTACACATTGTTGAAAACACGTTTAATAACAAAAGGTCCTGTCCAACGGTGACCATCAAGAACAAGTATCCTTAGCCTCGTATTGATGATTTTCTGGATCAACTAAAAGGAGTGATTGTGTTTTCCAAGATTGACTTGCGCTCTGGATATCACCAGTAGAGGGTGAGAGAGCAGGATCTACACAAGACGGAATTTCGGACTCCATACGGTCACTACGAGTTCGTAGTGATGCCATTCAAGCTCACGAATGCGCCCACCGTCTTTATGGAGTTGATGAATGGCATCTTTATTGACTTCCTGGATCAGTTTGTTGTAGTCTTCATAGACGACATCTTGGTGTACTCTTGTAGTAAAGTGGAACACACAAAAAATTTGAAGACTATATTGCGAGTTTTGTAGGATAGAGAACTGTATGCCAAGTTCTCTAAGTGTGAGATCTGAATGCCTGAATTAGCCTTTCAGGGTCACATTATTTTCGCCGAGGGGATCAAGGTTGATCCGACGAAGATCGAGTCTATAGCAGCATGGATGACACTAACGAATGCCAAGGAAGTATGCAGCTTCCTTCGTCTTAGGCATATATTATCGTAGGTTTGTGGAAGGGTTCTCTGTGATTGTCCGACCATTTACTAGTCTGTTGAGAAAGACTACCCGGTTTGTATGGTTCGAGCCGTGTACTCAGAGTTTTGAGGAGCTGAAGAGACGTTTGACTTCCGCTCCCATTTCAAAAGAACCGGAGGGCACATAAGATTTTGTGGTTTATAGTGACGCATACAAGCTAGGCTTGGGATGAGTTTTGATGTAGCGGGGTAGAGCGGTTGCCTATGCGTCTAGACAGTTGAAGACGTATGAGGAGAACTACCCGACTCATGACTTGGAGTTGGTTGCGGTAGTTCATGCTTTGAAGATTTGGAGGCATTACCTGTATGGCGCTACATGCCAAATCTACAAAGACCATAAGAGTTTAAAGTATATTTTAACGCAGCGGAAATTGAATAACCGCCAAAGGAGATGGATTGAGTTGATCAAGGACTTTTACCTTGAGATTATGTACCATCCGGGGAAGGCGGATGTGGTCGTTGACGCCCCACCTCGAGAGAAGGCGATTGCACGACTAACGGTTTAGCCTCAGCTGTAGAGAGATCTAGCGTGGTTAGAGATAGACATTCAGTTCCCTAATGAGGACAACCATGTGTTTGCTTTAGACATTCTACCTGATCTGTTGGGAAAAATCCAACAGAAACAAGAGACATGCCGACGTTAAAGCGGATCCGAGATAGGATGTCTCGTGGTGAGGCCCCACGATTCTCTATAGGAGCATATGGAGTGATGAGATGCCGCCAGCGTGTCTTTGTACCAGCTGATGCGGAGTTGAGACAGAGGATTTTACAAGAGGATCACTCCACACCTTACTCAGTGCACCCAATGCGAGTAAGATGTATCAGGGTGTGAGACGTTCATTCTGGTGGGGCGGGCTGAATCCCGATATGGCAAGATTTGTGGATTTGTGTGTGACTTGTCAACAGGTAAAGATAGAGCATTGTAGACTTGGGGGAGAGCTCCATCCACTGTCAGTACTGTAGTGGAAGTTGTAAGAGCCTTAATCCTTGGAGCCTTGGAGTCCTTGCAGACCTTAGCTGACCCAAACAGCCGCCCCTGCGGACCTAAAGGGTCGCACCTGCGGCTGGCCACCCCTGCGCCTCACAAGATCCGCCCCTACGGCTCTGTGTGGCTGCAGCCGCTTTCGTTGATCTTTGACCCGTGCTTTGCTGCTGGCTTCCTTTATAAGCCATCCATTGCTTCTGATGAGGGGTTTATTCATCTCTTCCCAACTCCTTCTTCCTCCTTACGTTCATCTTCTTCTCTCCTTCTTTCTTCGATCTTGTTCTTGTTGGAACAAGAGTGGATCTTGATTTAGGCTTGTGCTGATTGGATTCTTGATCATGAGCTTGATGCTGAGTGTTGTTGTTGAGGTGCTGAGGTTGTGAGGTAGTGTTGGTTGCTCTTCCTTGATGCTTAGGGTTCTACTGTGGTAAGATCTTCACATCCATCTTCAGTCCTTATTGTTTCCTTGCTTCTTTCATTCTTCTTTATCTTACGATCACAATCTAGGCTTCTGTGATATCCTTTCCTGGACATTTTGATGTTCATCCATGTTTGTATATGTTTGTGGTATGTTGTTGTGTGGTGGAGATGTGAAGAGAGTCGAGAGAAGGATCGAAGAGAAGTCAGGATCAGCTCACTATTGTCCAGCCGCACCTGCACGTGAGTTAGGTCGCCCCTGCACCTGTCTATAAGCCGCCCTTGCACCCTAAGTCATCCGCCCCTACGCCTCACTTGTTCAGCCCCTGCGTCTCTTATTTCCGCTGGTGTGTCCAGGGCATACCTAGTTGGTATGATTCCTTCTTCCCTTTCATTTGGCCTTAGCTTTAGTTGATGGCTAGGCTAGTATGGTTCGGTTGAGCTTGATGAGTTGTATAATCGATATGCGCCTTAGCCACTTATGTTTATGTTGAGGATATGCCTTAGGCATTTGTGAGCATGTTATGATCTCGAGGTTTAGATTGGGGTCATAGGTTAGTTGTGGTTATGGAGACGAGTCTCAAAACCCTTGTAGTATGTAATGATGTGTGCCTTACTATTGCAGGCGTTGATTACTGATGACATGAATTATGTATCATCATATTCATGCATATTGCAGCACATTATCTCTATTTACCTTGCATTTAGAGGAATTTTGCATACCTTTTATGTTCTATTCAACCAATTGTCGGAAATAGAGGTCTACACGAGATTTTGATGGATTGCAGGTAAATAGAGTTGAATTGGAAGCAAAAATGGAGCAAGGAGCAACTAAGGATGTTAAGGAAGCTAAAGGAGTCTTAGAAGGATCACAAAGAGCTAAGGAATTTCAAAGGAGAAGCATAGAAGACGAACCAAATAAAGAGCACTTTCTGTTGAAGAAAATCGTTCTAATGTATACATAAATCGGACGATTTTCACACATTGAAATCGAACGGTTTTGTACCAAAATCGACTGGGTCGATTTTCTTCACGATTCGGCCAAATGAAAAGACGACATAAAGCCCAATTAATTTAGGCTAGATAGGAGTTTTGCCAAACGGCCCATCGGCAAGAAACTATAGAGGAGAACCCTACGAACGAAAACGAGGAGGTGGCATCGGAGAATCTTTACAGGTTTTGGAGAAATCAACGATTCTTGGAGAGAGATTGAAGAGCTTTTGCCGGAAAGTCATTCTTGATCTTTGATTGTGAGATTTATTTATTCCATTGCATTGTTGTGGTTTGTGAGCACGATATTGAGTTGTTTGAGAGATATATTGAATACATTTGACGATTGTTTTACAAATTTGAAAGTTATTGAATTTTTCATTCAAGATTTGGTTTCTTTGCGATATCTTCTTCAATAATTAATTTGATTCGATTTTGAAAATGGTTGGCTAAAAACTTTGTGATTCTGGGGAGAATAGTTGATGGTTAAGGCTTAGATGATGATAGACTGAACTCATTCAAACATTAGGACCCTGAGAATTTAGATCTTAGTTTTGCGACGAACAGGAAAATCGGACTATTCTTGAGAAAAATCGGCCGATTTTTCGTATGAACAGCACGATTTATTCTTCTGACAAACTTTAATTGAATTAATCTTTAATCAAAACTAATCCTTGCCTAAACCCCGATCTTGATTAACCTTCTTACCCTCTAATTGAATGTATGAATGCACTTCAAACCTGTTTCTATATTTAATAGATTAAGATTGCAAGATTTGGGTAATAAAGAGACTCAACATCCTTTATTAAGATTTTAAGTGTGCTTTCTATTCATACTTTGGAGTGTCACATCCTGGAGTTTTAGATAGTTAGTTTGAACATAATTCTTGTCTTTAGATCTTTCTATATCGCAGCCTCAACAACCCTTATAGAGGGAACCTATAGATTAGTTATATGGGTTTCGGAACTTCATCGTACGAACCCTACCTTTGAACAATAAATCTTGGCAATATAAATTCTGTCCTATACCTATAGAAGTGTCTTGAATCGAAAGCCTGAATCGGATACTTGAATCCTTGGAATCATTTCTCTCTTTATCATATCACAAAAGCTTTTATACTTTCGCTAGATAATTGAAATTGGAAACTTTCTCACCAAATCCCTGAGTTCGACTCTGGAATTCTTACCTTTCTACAGCCGATCCGTACACTGCGGGTTCGCTTTGCTTTTGAGTTCTAGATATAAATATTAAGACTTTGACGCACACCCTTTTGAGCGAACAAGTTTTTGGCGCCGTTGCCGGGGATTTGGTCTAGATCAAATCCGGTTTTCGGTTGTCTAGCTTGAGAGCTCTTGCTCTTGTGATTTGATTAGTCTACTTGAGTGATCTTTGCAGGTTCTTTAGGTATATGCGAAAGACTAGATCCACTAAAGATCTAATTCCTTTCGATCCCGAACTAGAAAGAACTTTAAGGAGAAAGTTGAAGGAGAAGAAAATGGCTGAAAACGACGAGAGAAACTACAAGGCTGAACTGAACGAAGCTCAACGCCAACTCCAGTTGAGTGAGAAGGCTCGAAAGGAAGCTGAAATAAGTCATCAATTTCAGATTGATGAACTGAGAGCTATGATGTTGGACATGAAGTTGGAGTTGAACGACTCCAAGAAGAAGAAGAAAGTCAAAACACCAACTAAGTCCATTCGAAATGACTCATCCGATGATGAAGAGATTGATCCGGACATGCCGGAACTAGAAGAGATTGACCCATCACTTCGTCCTACCCGAAACACTCCAACACCTAAGGTCGTCCCTCGCATCACGACTAGGAATGTTAGAGCTGTCAATAGCGAAGATAGACCCCAAACTTTGGGGCAACGGATGGACCCAATTCAGCAACCACGCCGTCTAGGTGTGGATTTTGGAGCTGAAGACATCCAAGAGTTTAGCTTCTCACCACAAGTCATCACTATGGTCCGCCAAAGTCAATATGGCGGAGCAAGTACTGAATCTCCGCATCAACACTTGCAGAATTTTGAGATTCTCATGGAGACTATAAAGCCAAAGAAGGCTACCACAAGCAACTACAAGATCAAGCCGTTCTTCTTCTCGTTGAAGGACAAAGCTCTAGCTTGGTACCAAACACTTCCAGCTGCGAAGTTAGCTACATGGGAGGAATTGTCTTCGGAATTCCTCACCAAGTTCTTTCCGCCATCCAAAACAGCGGAATTGAGAGGTAAAATAAATGCTTTTTCTATGAAACCTAACGAAAGCTTGTTTCAATCTTGGGAAAGGTTTCAAGATCTCTTGTTGGATTGCCCACACCATGGCATTTCCAAGCTGGAATTATTAGAGATCTACTACAAAGGGTTGGATGTGGAAACACAATTCAACCTCCAATCTCTATCTTGCGGCACATTCATGGATATGAGAGAGGATGATGCTTGGGACTTCATTGAGAAGCAAGCCCAAGTGATTGAGAAGTATTCCCACCGGAAGGTGGAATCAAGTAACCGGAATCAAGGCGATCCGGGAGCCAAGTTGAATCAAGCGGCTCAAACACAAATATTCTCCCTCAAAGATGACATCAAGGAATTGAGGGAAGTGCTCAAAACGAGTCTTCAAAAGACTAAAGAGCAAGAAGCCAACTACATGGGGCGAGACAACAATCAAAGGAATGATAACCGGAACTCTAATTGGAGCAACAACAACAATAATAACCGAAACTCCAATTGGAACAACAACAACAACAGGAACTCGAATAACAACAATTGGAGGTCAAATCAGCAAGGTTCAGGTAATCCTTACTCATATGCTGAAAAGGCTCTAACCCCTCCATCTTCTTCTACTCCTTCTACAAGCCAGGGACAATCAAGCGGATCAAACAAACCGGATCCTATACTAGAGACGATCCTAGGCAAGCTACAAGGATTGGAGAGTTACATAACTTCAGTTGACAAAGCTCACAAAGCTTTAGAAAACCAAGTATTCAACAAGGCCGGAGAAGTTCCAAGAGATCAAGGGAAGCTTCCCGGAAAGACAGAAGATAACCCAAAGGGAAGGGTTATGGCTATAACTACTAGGAGTGGGAAGACAACCGCCGACCCTCAACCTAAAGTAGTTGATACCTCAACAAAAGAAGGAGAGGCAAAAGAGAAGGAAGAAGTCTATGTTCCTCCTCCCGCTTACAAACCACCTTTACCTTTTCCTCAATCTAGAGCGCGAGCACGCCTAGATAAACATTTCGGTAAGTTTGTTGAACTTATGAGTAAGCTCCATATTAACATACCTTTTATGGATGCGATATTAGGTATGTCGGCTTACGGGAAATTCCTCAAGGAGATCCTCTCCAACAAGAGGAAGTTGGAAGATATAGGTGAAGTCAAGATGAGTATGGAGTCATCCGAACTCATCAAGACTATGACGGAGAATATGCCACCCAAGCTCCGCGATCCAGGATCCTTTTGCATACCCATCACCTTGGGAGAAGCCACCTATGATGCTCTTTGTGACCTTGGAGCAAGTGTGAGTATCATACCTCTAGCTCTATGCAAGGCAGTTGGTCTAGGAGAGCCTAGACCGGTGAAGATCACACTCTACATGGCTGATCGTTCTACCACTAAGCCGGTGGGAATATTAGAAGACATCCCGGTAAAGCTAGGTAAGTTTTACATACCTATAGATTTTGTCGTTCTTGACATACCTGCAGATTACCCAGTTCCCATCATCCTTGGGAGACCATTCCTCGCCACATCTGGGTGCATGGTGGATTGCAAGAATGGCCAGCTATCCTTCCACATCGGTGAAGAAAAGATAGAGTTCATACTATCTTCCTTAATCAAGGAGCCAGCCTTGAAAGATGACGTTTTTGAAATTGTTGAGGAAGAAGAGTCTAGAGAGATAGTAAGCTCGATCTTAATGAAAGACTCTTCAAAAGGTTCTTAGCATGAGCATCATGGAGGAAGGGATAGAACATGACTTCAATGAGGATGTGAAAGCATTAAATGCTGTGGAGGAAGAGCTAGAAGTAAAAATTGAAGAGCTAGAGTGGACTCCGGAAACTGTGAAGAAAATCGACCTGTCGGAAATAAATCGTCCGATTTCTAAAGATTCAGCACGATTTTTTTCGACAGAAACTAAAATCGACCTACCAGAAATAAATCGTCCGATTTCTGAAGATTCAGCACGATTTTTTTCGACAGAAACTAAAATCGACCCGACGAAAATAAATCGTCCGATTCATGAAGAGCTAGCACGATTTTTTTCGACAGAAATAAAAATCGTGCAGGAGATCGATCGATTTACTACAGAGGGGGTCGATTCACTAGATGATTTTATGGATTCTCCGAACTTCACCGCAGCTGCTTCCGAATCTAATGATGAGGTACCCACACCTATAGAGACCTTCCCCACAACATCCGAAAGTCGCGATTCATCACCAACCAAGGTACCTCCATTACTAGAATTGAAGCAACTTCCCACACACTTAAGGTACGCATTCCTTGGCACTAACTCCACATATCCGGTTATAGTCAATGCAAACTTGAATGATGATGAATTAGAGAAACTCATGCATGTTTTGAAGCAACATAGGAGAGCACTAGGATACACCATTGACGATTTAGTAGGAATAAAGCCTTCTCTATGTATGCACAAAATTTTAATGGAAGAGGATTACAAACCTTCACGCCAACCTCAAAGACGGTTAAACCCGGCAATGAAGGAGGTCGTGAAGAAAGAAATCCTTAAACTTCTTGATGCAGGTATCATCTTCCCTATTTCTGATAGCAAATGGGTGAGTCCAGTACAAGTAGTACCCAAGAAAGGAGGCATTACCGTTGTTGCCAACAAGAACAACGAACTCATCCCCACACGGACAGTTACAGGGTGGCGAATGTGCATCGACTACCGCAAACTGAACGTAGCCACGAGGAAGGACCACTTCCCCCTTCCTTTCATCGATCAAATGTTGGAAAGGTTAGCCCAACATGCCTACTTTTGTTATTTAGATGGATATAGCGGTTTCTTTCAGATACCAATTCATCCGGATGATCAAGAGAAGACAACCTTTACGTGCCCATGGGGTACGTTCGCTTATAGAAGAATGCCATTCGGTTTATGCAACGCTCCAGCCACCTTCCAAAGGTGTATGATGGCAATCTTCTCCGAATACGTAGAGAATATCATGGAAGTCTTCATGGACGACTTTTCGGTATATGGTTCTTCCTTTGATAACTGTCTCTATAACCTTTCACTAGTTCTTAAGAGATGTGAGGACACTAACTTAGTCTTAAACTGGGAAAAGTGTCATTTCATGGTCACCGAAGGAATTGTGTTAGGTCACTTAGTGTCAAAAAGGGGAATAGAAGTAGATCGATCAAAAATAGAGACCATTGAGAAGTTACCTCCCCCTTCATCAGTAAAAGGAATTAGAAGCTTCTTAGGACATGCAGGCTTCTATAGGAGATTCATAAAGGATTTTTCCAAGATTTCAAAACCTTTGACTAATCTTTTGATGAAAGATGCGACTTTCGAATTCTCGAAAGATTGCTTAGATGCCTTTTGCAGGATCAAAGAAGCATTGATTTCAGCACCAATCATCCAACCACCCGATTGGACTCTTCCTTTCGAGGTCATGTGCGACGCAAGCGATGTCGCTATCGGAGCCGTTCTTGGTCAGAAGAAAGATGGTCGCACTCATGCCATCTACTATGCTAGCAAAACGCTAGATGAGGCTCAGTACAATTATGCAACTACGGAGAAGGAGCTTTTAGCCGTAGTATATGCATTTGAGAAATTTCGTTCCTATCTTGTAGGTGCGAAAGTGATAGTCTATACGGATCACTCCGCAATCCGATACTTATTCACGAAGAAGGATGCGAAGCCAAGGCTTCTAAGATGGATCTTACTCTTGCAAGAGTTCGATTTAGAGATCCGTGATAAGAAAGGATGGAGAACTCCGTCGCCGATCACCTTAGTCGTCTCCCGCAGCTCACCGGCAAGTCAGATGAGCTTCCGATAGACGACTCCTTCCCTGACGAGCAGCTGCACGAGATTGAAGAGTGTCTTCAACACATATCACAAGGTAATGATCCATGGTTTGCTGACATTGTAAATTACCTTGTTTGTCAGGAGATTCCACCCGGACTTTCATATGCTCAAAAGAAGAAGTTCTTTAGAGACGTCCGGCAATTCTATTGGAACGAACCTCTTTTATTCAAAAGAGGTCCAGATGGCATCTACAGGAGATGTATTCCCGAAGACGAGATAGATAGTGTCATCCGACACTGCCATTCTCTACCATGTGGTGGACATGCTAGTTCCCACAAGACTTGTGCTAAGGTACTTCGTTCCGGCTTTTATTGGCCTACACTTTTCAAAGATGTGCAAAAGTTTGTTGTTTCTTGTGATTCTTGTCAAAGGACAGGTAATATATCCAGGAGGAATGAGATGCCTCTCAACAACATACAAGAAGTAGAGATCTTTGACGTATGGGGCATCGACTTTATGGGACCTTTCCCATCTTCATGCGGCAACCAGTATATACTTCTTGCCGTAGACTATGTCTCGAGATGGGTAGAGGCAATCGCTTCTCCTACTAATGATGCAATGGTAGTGGTGAAGTTCCTCAACAAAACGATCTTCCCAAGGTTCGGAACTCCCCGAACCATCATTAGTGACGGAGGAACGCATTTCACAGCCCGTCGATTCGAGGCTCTATTAGCTAAGTATGGGGTGACCCATAAGATAGCTACACCTTACCATCCGCAAACAAGCGGACAAGTCGAGATATCCAATAGAGAGATCAAAGGGATTTTAGAGAAGACCGTCTCTAAAACGAGGAAAGATTGGTCAATGAAGCTTGACGATGCACTATGGGCATACAGGACAGCCTTTAAAACACCAATAGGTACGACTCCCTATAATCTCGTTTATGGTAAATCATGTCATCTTCCTGTAGAGCTAGAACACAAGGCTTATTGGGCTATCAAGTGGCTCAACTTCGACATGAAAGAAGCCGGAGAGAAACGGCTCTTAGACATCAATGAGCTAGATGAGCTCCGACTGAACGCGTATGAGAACGCAAAGATTTACAAGGAACGGACAAAGCGCTGGCATGACAAGCACATCATCCCGAAAGACCTGAAGGAAGGAGACCAAGTCCTCCTATTCAACTCAAGGCTGCGTCTATTTCCAGGTAAGCTGAAATCCCGTTGGACGGGACCTTTTGTGATCAAAAGAATTTTCCCCCATGGTGCAGTTGAAGTATGGGGTGAACAAAACGGAAGCTTCAAGGTTAATGGCCAACGGTTGAAGAAATACACACCGGAAGCTCCAGTCGAGGAGATAGCTCCTATCCTCCTCCATTGAACACAACATCATACACCGTCTAGCTAAAGACGATAAATAAGCGCTTCTTGGGAGGCAACCCAATGATAGTATAGTTTTCCCTTCTTTCCCTCGCTTAAGTTAGAATAGATTAATTGTTTTGTTTCTTCGTTTTTCGTTTTTATTTGTTCCTCGATACACTCTTGGTTTGTCATGTCATTAATCGCAGGAAACTAGGCTCAAATGTGAGAGATTTACGGAGAATGGAGCACAATTAAGTTACACCTTCGAGATTCAAGAAAAACAAGGAAGGAAATCGACCTACCACAAAAAGATCGTCCGATTCTGTAACAGAGCAAGACGATTTTTCACAACAGAAACAAAAATCGACCTGGAGATCGACCTGCCAAAATAAATCGTCCGAATTTTTTCGGTCAGAGAGAAAAATCGCCCCGACAAATAAATCGACCAGAAAAATCGGCCGATTTTCTTCAGAAATCGTCGACCCTATATAAGAACCTCACGCTCGATCTTCTTCATTCTCACATCTTCAACTCTCGATTCCCCTCTCTCAAGAACGCCGGAAAATCGCCACACCCCCAAATCCTCATTCCTTAACCATTTCGAGAGATTCTTGACTCCAAATTGAAGCATTTTCAACAAGGAACACGGATCTAACAACAACACGCACGACAATCGACTACTCCACAAGGAATTCAGGTTTTTCTTTCCAAAACCTAAGTTTTCTCACTTGAAATCGAAGTTGCCTAGGAAGTGCTTTGTTGTTGGAATTGATAGAGGAATTTGCTTAGGATTCATTATAGAGAACTGTGTGTGGTGATAGATTGAACAGAACTTTACAGAATTGTGAGAATCGTTGGAATCGAGATAAAAATCGACCCAGCCCAGAAAAATCGGCCGATTTTTGTGAAGAACAGGTCGATTTTTAGGACTTAGAATGGATCTTGTCAAGAGGATAACTAGAAACACGGGGAAGAAGAAGGGATCTTCTTCCAAAGCCCCTGCCCCACCTCCACCACCACCTACCAACATCCCTAAGCTTCCCCCTCCCCTATCCAAGCATAAGAAACACTATGAACGCATTATAGATCGCCCATTCACCCCTCCTCGTTACATAGTGCTCGATGACTTAGATTCGTTATATGTTCGAGAGGATGTTGATATGATGCTTGATAGAGCAGGGTTGAGACAGTTTGCTACGATCAGGGAAGATGCTTATAGGGAGATCACCCTAGAATTCCTTAGCACATTTGAGCACGATCCTAGGGAAAGGATGGTCACTTTCCGCCTCATGAGCCAAGACCACACTTTGTCTATTGATGCTTTTGGCGACTTGTTTGGTTTTTCATATTCAGCTGCAGGCACATTTGCTAGAGGCCTCAGTGCTAGTGATTTTTGGGAGGCCATTTCCGTAGGAGAGTACGGCGGGGATAAGTGGAGACCCGGAAACTCCAAGGAGACAAGCATGTACAACCTTTCCTTCAAGGTAGTACATAGGATACTCAGTGAGAGTTTGTTTGCCAGGACTGAGACCCCGCAGAAGCTCAAGGCTGATGAGCTTTTTATCCTCTACTGCATGACATCTACCACCACTCCCGACATTACCACCATGCTTGCTGACTATCTAGGAAAGATAGCCAACAAAGCTAAGGGCGACATTTGTGCAGGAGGCTTAGTTACTCACGTGGCTAGGACTCTAGGTTATGACTTCTTGGGATGCACTCTAGCTGAAAGTGCCCTCCCTTTAGGCTCACAGAGGTTGGTGGTCCGAGAGGTCTTGATTCCTCGAGGGAGAGGAACTCTTCATGTGCCGATGCCATGGCACAGGGATCCGAAGAAGAAGCCATCCGAGATCATATGGAAATCCGAATACACCATTCGGAATAAGAAGAACTGGAAGGAGACCTTTGAGGCGATGCTTGAGGAGCTCTCACCTCCTACTTATTATGATGATGATGCAGGTGACTCAGATGAGGAGGATGAGGATGGCGGACAGGAGACCATGCT
The DNA here is from genome assembly GCA_033239045.1 of Fagopyrum esculentum. Lineage (NCBI taxonomy): Eukaryota > Viridiplantae > Streptophyta > Magnoliopsida > Caryophyllales > Polygonaceae > Fagopyrum > Fagopyrum esculentum. The sequence continues at coordinate 110,143,163 of BSUD01000004.1, forward strand.
CGAGTTTGAGAGTGATACTCATAGCGGGCACGCTACGGATGCCATGGACACTGACACTCATGGAGTAGGACCGAGCAGGATTAGCAGGCAGGATGAGGAGACGGAGGATGACATGCAGCCACCTCGACACTCCTATGCACATGCTCCAGGACCTAGACGAGGACGCCGAGCTCCGCGCCACTTCAGGGAGCTAGTCACTAGCTTCCAGAGCCTCAGCACCGACTACCGTGCCCTCCGCACCGATTATGACACCCTGAGCACACAGTTCAGGAGCTACAGGGAGGATACGGACGCTAGGCATTCATTCTATGATGGCCAGATGAGGGACATGTACTACCACCAGTTCGGCCACTTCTACGATCCCTCCGCACCGATGTATCCATATCCACCACCTCCACCACCGACAGAGGATTGAGCTTCCACTTCTTTTACATTGTAAGTATTTTTCTCCTTCTTATGCTTGATTTTCACATTGGGGACAATGTGGATGTCAAGTATGGGGTGGGGGTACTTACAATACCTTATTTCTCATTCTAGCACTCTATGTACTTTCCACTACTCTTGACAAATTGGCTTGTAATAACTCTTGCACTACTTGCTTTCTATTATCAACACTTGCATTTGCATGACCTTTTTCAAAACTATGAATTTTCAAAAATTTTAAGTGCTTCTTATATGGAAATGACCTCTGTGATGAATATTGTGTATATGGATAGGCAAAAAGACGCTTAGTTATGTTGAGATCTTGACTATAGCATGAATGAAATTGCTTTTGTTACTTGAATACATGAATAAGTTATATGATTTAGTTGTTTTGATGAGAGAATGAAATAATAATCGAAGCTATATTGCAAGTTCTTTTACACCATTTAAGGATGACTAAGGCAATTCACTTTTTTTTTCTTTTCTCATATCTTGATCATGCTAGCCCCTCAATGAAATATGTAACCCTCCTCTTACCATCCGGGAATTAGGATAGGCGATTGAAAAAAGGCATGTTTGATGTGGGAGGGCCAAGGAAAATGTATTGAAAAAGTGCAAAATTTCATAAGTTTGGGGACGTTGAACATGAGGATGAGTAACTCGGCACCATTCACATAGCCGGGTGTTTGTGTCTTGCCAAAGTCCGATTGAACGACAAGTCCTAACGGGATATGGTATGTGCATCAAGGGTTTGAGGCATCTCGAAATTGAGAAACGCCAATCTCCTAGGCTTCGGTTTTTGTGCACCGCTGTCCATACTCTCAAAAAAGTAAAGTATAAAGAAAGCAAAGCTTTCTACATGCGAAGCATGTGCGGTGAAGAAAATTCTTGAAGGTGTTATGTGTTCCTCTTTCCCGGATTAGCACCACAATTGCCAAAAAGAACTCCTTCCCTTAATACGCTTCTTGAACCTTTCCTTTGATTAGAAGACCTTGAGACTTTTATGTATGTGTTTAAGACTTAATGACTTAGATTTGTTTGACTTTGATTGCCTCTACACCTTTATCATGTTCTTTATTTATGCTTTCAAGGAAGAAAAGGGAATTTGTTCATCTTATAGTCATCATTGATACATTCTTTGCCCTTTTGTGCCTTGAAATATCACTTTGAGAGCAATCCATTGAAAAGGAGCACTACAAAAAAAGGAAAAGTTTTTGAGTTTCATACATGCATAATCCATGACATCTTATATTCTGAATTTAAATCTTGCTTAGGGACAAGCAAGAGGCAAGTATGGGGTATTTTGATGACATGAATTATGTATCATCATATTCATGCATATTGCAGCACATTATCTCTATTTACCTTGCATTTAGAGGAATTTTGCATACCTTTTATGTTCTATTCAACCAATTATCGGAAATAGAGGTCTACACGAGATTTTGATGGATTGCAGGTAAATAGAGTTGAATTGGAAGCAAAAATGGAGCAAGGAGCAACTAAGGATGTTAAGGAAGCTAAAGGAGTCTTAGAAGGATCACAAAGAGCTAAGGAATTTCAAAGGAGAAGCATAGAAGACGAACCAAATAAAGAGCACTTTCTGTTGAAGAAAATCGTTCTAATGTATACATAAATCGGACGATTTTCACACATTGAAATCGAACGGTTTTGTACCAAAATCGACTGGGTCGATTTTCTTCACGATTCGGCCAAATGAAAAGACGACATAAAGCCCAATTAATTTAGGCTAGATAGGAGTTTTGCCAAACGGCCCATCGGCAAGAAACTATAGAGGAGAACCCTACAAACGATAACGAGGAGGTGGCATCGGAGAATCTTTACAGGTTTTGGAGAAATCAACGATTCTTGGAGAGAGATTGAAGAGCTTTTGCCGGAAAGTCATTCTTGATCTTTGATTGTGAGATTTCTTTATTCCATTGCATTGTTGTGGTTTGTGAGCACGATATTGATTTGTTTGAGAGATATATTGAATACATTTGACGATTGTTTTACAGATTTGAAAGTTATTGAATTTTTCATTCAAGATTTGGTTTCTTTGCGATATCTTCTTCAATAATTAATTTGATTCGATTTTGAAAATGGTTGGCTAAAAACTTTGTGATTCTGGGGAGAATAGTTGATGGTTAAGGCTTAGATGATGATAGACTGAACTCATTCAAACATTAGGACCCTGAGAATTTAGATCTTAGTTTTGCGACGAACAGGAAAATCGGACTGTTCTTGAGAAAAATCGGCCGATTTTTCGTATGAACAGCACGATTTATTCTTCTGACGAACTTTAATTGAATTAATCTTTAATCAAAACTAATCCTTGCCTAAACCCCGATCTTGATTAACCTTCTTACCCTCTAATTGAATGTATGAATGCACTTCAAACCTGTTTCTATATTTAATAGATTAAGATTGCAAGATTTGGGTAATAAAGAGACTCAACATCCTTTATTAAGATTTTAAGTGTGCTTTCTATTCATACTTTGGAGAGTCACATCCTGGAGTTTTAGATAGTTAGTTTGAACATAATTCTTGTGTTTAGATCTTTCTATATCGCAGCCTCAACAACCCTTATAGAGAGAACCTATAGATTAGTTATATGGGTTTCGGAACTTCATCGTACGAACCCTACCTTTGAACAATAAATCTTGGCAATATAAATTCTGTCCTATACCTATAGAAGTGTCTTGAATCGAAAGCCTGAATCGGATACTTGAATCCTTGGAATCATTTCTCTCTTTATCATATCACAAAAGCTTTTATACTTTCGCTAGATAATTGAAATTGGAAACTTTCTCACCAAATCCCTGAGTTCGACTCTGGAATTCTTACCTTTCTACAGCCGATCCGTACACTGCGGGTTCGCTTTGCTTTTGAGTTCTAGATATAAATATTAAGACTTTGACGCACACCCTTTTGAGCGAACAATAACTTCCCTAAGGGGAAGATGTGACGTGGTACAAGTTACGAGTATTACACGTAAGTCCATAGGACTTACTTACCGTGCAGTTATGGGTTTGCGTGATTGTAATGGTTGTGTGTGTTCATATGGTTGTTGCATTTACAACTAAATCCTTACTAGGGTGACCACGTATGTACACCTAAATGGCCCAAGTGTATTATAACGGGTCGTGACCACTTGCCTGCGCCTACGGGTAGGAGGAGGTGCCCGGAAACCAGTAATACAGGGGGGACGAGTGATGATGACCCCCATCCAAAACCCCTTCGTGTTACAAAATAAGTTGAATTAGTGATGGAATAACATAATTGAAGATAATAAATGAACGTGTGTGTGGCATTGCATGTGTGATGTGTGCATATGTGTTTGTGATATTACCTTCATTCTTATTCATTAGTGTAGCTAACGGTATATACCGTGTTGTAGATGATCAACAGGTTAAGAAGACTGCAGAGTAAGCCAGATGGGGTGACCAGCCAAGGATTTCCGTACATTAGGTTGCTCGTGGGATATGGGATATTTTGTATGTGGTGTTGTTGATGTTGTTTTGTACTCGGCTTTAATGTTGTAAAACCTTTTGATGTATCCTATACAGTTTTATGTATTTTGCTTTTAATCTGTTTGTGCATTGTTGTAAGATCCCATGAACTTGTTGCCAAGGTAGGGTCAGGATCCATTGTGAGATCCTATCCCAATGTTGCATCCCGAGTCCCGCGGATTTGGGGTGTCATAGAAGTGGGAGGATATCTCCATGGACTTTGTGACTTAATTCAGGGTGAGAAGGAGCTTTGATGCCCATTTGCGTTATTGTTGATAGATTGACGAAGATTGCACATTTAATCCCTATTAGGGAAACGCGACTAGTGAGCCGGTTGGTTGAGGAGTTCACTAGGCAAGTAGTGAGACTCCTCGGTGTGCCGAGGACTATTGTCTCAAATCAAGATGGCAATTTACCTCGAGGTTTCGGAAGCAGATACAAACTGCCCTAGGTACTAGTTTGCATTTTACGACTGCTTTTCATCATCAGACAGACGGTCAGTCAAATATAACTATTCAGACCTTGGAGGATATACTGTGCGCTTGTGTAATGGATTGGGGGCAGGTGTGGTCAGATCATCTCGCATTAGTTGAGTTTTCGAATAACAACAGTTGACATGCATCGATTGGGATGCCGCCGTGTGACGCACTATATGGGAGGAGATGTCATATCCCGTTGTGTTGGGATGAGCCTAGCCGTATCAGTGGTATAGCGCTTGAGCAGATTCCAAATGATATTTTCCGAGTGGCATTGATTAGAGAGCTGATGTTTGTTGCGCAGAGTCGCCAGAAGTCGTATGCAAGAAAGAGGCATCGGCCTCTAGAGTTCAGAGTTGGAGCTCATGTTTGATTGAGTGTATCCTCAACACGTGGCATCAGACGTTTCGGCATTAAGGGGAAGTTGAGTCCCCAATATGTCAAACCTTTTGAGATTCTGGATCGAGTTAGGAGAGTAGTGTACAGACTTGCTTTACCCCTGAGGTTCGAGGGTGTCCACCCCGTGTTTCATGTGTCTCAGCTGAGGGAGTATATACCAGATGCGAGGCACATTGTCAGTTATGATTAATTAGTGGTCGAGCCGAACCACACGTTTGTTGAGCATCCACTAGCCGTCCTAGAGCGGGGTATGAGACTCTTGCACTACAAGGACTATTTTGTTTTCGTGCTAGACTGTGATATGTGTCGTGTGATCTTATCAGATCTTGTTATGCTAGCACGAGTTATGATTATAGTTCGGGATGGTTCTTCCTCCATGATATCGAGATCTGATTATAGTTTAGCTAGAGATTGATCTTCCTCCATGCTATTGTGATACGAGTATGGTTTGGCAGGAGATGGTTTCCTCCATACCACTGTGATGTGATTATGGGTTGGCTAGAGATGGTTTTCCTCTATGCCGATGGGTAGTGATTATGATTATGTTGCTGGAGAGGGTGTTTCCTCCATGCTTGTGTGTTGGGGTTATAGAGTTATAGAGGTTGATGCCTTGTGAGTGGAGATGTGATGCCTCCGATAGAGAAAGTGCGTATACCTCGGCGTACGGGTTCTAGAGGATTTGGATTTTGTTAATGTTTCGGGACAACACTTGTTTTTAGGGGGATCTTATGTAATATCCTTAGTTCCTTTGTGACCCCGCACTTGCACCTTAGCTGGGCCGCAGGAGCTGAGCTGCCCCTCCGGAACTGGTGAGCTGCCCCCGCGGCTTGCAAGGTGAGTGCCGCCTTCTTTGACTGCCTAACTTTTCTATTTCTTCACCTATAAGTATTTTTCTCTTTCATGTGATGAGGGTTTGCTCTCCAAACTTCATCTTCTTCTCCTTACTCTCTTCTTCCCTTCTTCTCATCTCTTAGCTTTCTTCTTGATTTCACCTCTTTGAATTCCTTCAAGTGTGAAGCCTTTGGATGTGTGTTTGATGGCTATGATCTGGATGATGAGAGTATGTGGTGTTTGTTTTGGATGAGTAGCTGAGTGGTAGTTCTTCCTTTGCTTGGTTTTGTAGTGGTAAGTCTCTCCCTTTCTTTCTTCTTTCTTTCCTCTTCTTCTTTTCTTAGTGATAAATCCCACAAGTTGATCACGTGTATGGTTTCGTAGACATTGGTGTTGTGTATGTATATGTATGATGATGGCTGGTTGCCTTTGGCACCATAGAAGAGAAGGGAATCAAGTTGTGGATCAAGAAGAGATCGATCGTGTGCTGAAGTTTTCCCCTTGTAAAGGAGCCGCCCCTGCGCCTGGTGTGGGCCGCCCATGCGGCTGAAGCTGTTTCACCGCCCGTACGCCTCTTTGTTCCGCGGGTGCATCTTTGTCCAAGATATACCAATTATGGTATGTGTCCTTTCCTTCCTTTGTGTTATGGTTTGAATTTGAGAGCATGTTAGTGTTTATGTAGATGAGATTGATGATGTTGTATGGTGAGAAATGCATTTGGCATCTTTGAGTATTGATGAGATATTGAGGATTACTTATGGGTTATGATCTTGTATGAATTAGGGGACTAGGAGGTGGAAACTCCTAGCCCGTGATAGTGATTTGTGTTGTGTGCCTTGCTTATACAAGTAGTGGTCGTTTCTTGTGGGACACTGTGATTGCTGTAGTTAAGACTACCTTGTGATAGGTAAGTACTTTGGGCTTACTTAGCTGGCGTTTATGGATTGGAGTGATTGCAATTGCGGTGTGTGTGTATATATATGTTGCATTGATAACCTAACCGGACTAGGATGACCATATATGTATTAATTGGCCCAAGTGTATGATAACGGGCGGTGATAACTTGTTTATCTCAAAATGGGCAGCTAGGGAGTTCTCTGCGACCATTCCACCAAGTGGTGATGATTGGCTCCAATTCCAAATTTGTGTGGTGAAAGGGGACAGAAGTGAGGTGGTTCTACTCCTCATATCACAAAGAATGAATTAGTAATGTTATAATGTAATAAAGATAATAAAAGGATGATGCGTGTGAGCATTTCATATTATGATGTGATTATGTGATTATGTGTGCTAGTATGTTTATTCTTATTCATGAACTGTTAACTAACGGTTTCATACCGTCCTGTAGATGCTTCGTAGGATAGGAAGACTGTAGATTGATCTGGTGGGGTGATCAGCCGAATGCTTCCGTACATTAGGACGTGTATGGGTTTTGGGGATGTTTGTGCATACATATGTACTGTTGATGTTTTGTATACTCGGCTGTGGTTTTGTATATATTTCGATATATGATTCTACAATTTTATGACTTTGGTTTTATATTTATTTTTGCCTTATTGTAATATCTAATGAACTTGTTGTCAGGCTAGGGTTAGGATCGACTGTGAGATCCTATCCCGTAGCGCCCCGAGTCCCACAGATTTGGGGTGTTCCACCCTATACTCCAACTCTACCAGGATATGGAAAGATTTACAATAAACTAGCTTGTAAAAGGTAGTGCCAATCGGGGTCTTGAAGGCGGTCCTATAAGCCCATAGAGCATCATCAAGCTTCATCACCCCAATTTTTCCTTGTCCGAGAAACCGTCTTCTCAAGTATTCCCTTGATATCTCTATTGGAAATCTCTACTTGGCCACTAATTTGGGGGTGGTAGGGTGTGGCTACCTTGTAAGTCACGCCATACTTGGCCAAACGTGCGTTAAAATTCTGAGTTGTGAAATGCTTGCCTCAATCGCTTATGATGACCCTTGATATCCCAAACCTTGGAAAAATGACTTGATTGAAGAACCACACCACCACCTTGGCGTCATTTGTGGAAAAACAATGGATTCAACCCATCTCAAAAGATGGGCCCATGAGGTTCACACCCCAAATCTCAAAAATATCATCGCCTTGAATATTCTTCAATGGCATCACGTTTCTCCTTGAAATATTGCCCGCCCGTTGACAAGCATCACAAGCCAGTACAAAATTTTGCACATCCTTAAACAAATTAGGTCAAAATAAACCCGATTGAAATACCTTGACACTAGGTTTGTGTGAGCTAGCATGGCCTCTACATGGCAAGGAGTGTCAACGGAGGATTACACTCTCCACATCATCCTTCGGGATGCACCTCCTAAATGTATTATCCGGTCCTCTCTTGAGCAAGAGAGGCTTGCTGATAGGTGATGGAATCACTATCTTATTAAGGTAGTTTAAGTATGTTTTAAGAGTCAAATAGTTGTATTTTGTTGCCAACTGTGTAAATCCAGCTGATGAACTGAGCAATGAAGAAATCAAAAGATTTAGCAAAAGTTGGAAGTAGAAGAAGAAGAAGGGAAGCAAAGAGAAGTCCGACCCCCGCGACGACACTGAGTCGAGAGGCACCTTGTCACGGCACCCGTGACGACATAGTCCCGCCCCGCAGCGACACTGATTCAAGAAGCACCAAGTCACGGCACCCATGGCGACACTATGCCGCCCCCGCGGCGACACTGAGTTCAGAGGCACCCAGTCACCACCCCCGCGGCGATATTGTGCCGCACCCGCAACGATTGTACCTGAAGACCAATGCTAGCAGACCAGAGGAAGCCCAAGCAACTATGTCACCGCCCCCACGGTAACACTGGCCCACCCCGCAGTTTTACACCAAAGGTCAAGAAGATCAACAGTCAGACATTCCAAAGCATTAAAGACCCCGCACCCGCGGCCCTGGCATGCCGCCCCCGCGGGTCAGTTGAATATGGGAGCGTTTTGCACTAAACCGCCCGTGTGGCCCTCTTTCCTGCTCCTGTAATTTAGTAACGGACGACAGAATTGTGGCTATTTAATCCACCTTTATGGCCATAAAGGTGGTTGTTTACACATCCTATTTACTCCCATTTATTACATATTCTACTATAAATAGAGCCCTATTTTGATTTTTAGAATCATTTCATTTTCACCTCATCACATCTAAAACACTCTTATTTTCTTTGTTTTGTTCTCTATGGAGGGCTAAGCACTTTTAGTTGTGCTTGACATTGAAAGCTCTTGACATAGATCTGGTTGTAAGTTTTATAAGTTGTTATTCCATAATGATTTGCGTTATGTTCTTGTGCTTAACTTCTTAATTGTATTTCATCTTTCTATCTAGCTTGATCATCTAGGTACTTGGGTCTTATCCTATGTGCTAGGAATTGTGGTTCCGGGTTCAGGTCACCATTCTAGTAGCAAACACGTTTACATAAGCGGGTTGTAAGTGTAATTCGTGAGTGGAACATAACCACATGATTTTAGTAACGGGTTGTTTCTAATTCATGTGTCTTTGTATGGTTCAAACTCGTGCTACTAATCTCTCTTTTGCACTAGAAGAGAGTGAGAAAAGAAATGGTTGGATCATGGATGACATCAATGGGATAAGACCTCAACATCAACAAATCGATCCCGGAGGAGTCATACAAGCATGATCAAGGACTTACGTCGAGCTAACGACGTAAAGATCATTGTATCAAGGGCTTATACTCCGGAGTCATTCGTAGCAAGGGCTTATATTCCGGAGTCGATCTCAGGGAATCGGTGAGAAAAATCACAGTAAAGAAATCCAATATTGAAATCATGCGATAATATTGATCAAAAGCAAAGGAAAGATTATGAATCAAGATGGGGAAATGCAGATTCTAATGTTCATAGTATCTAGTTGTGGTTTCGACTCAAGATCTCTTCGGATAACGTGGAAAAAGTTGAGGTTTGGTGAGGGAAGGTGTTGCTACTATGGGATAGATCACCGGGTAAGTCTCACTACCCACTTTCCCAAACCAAAGCTCCTATCACCAGGTAAGTCTCAAGGAATTGGGAAAGGTAAAGACGCTCAAACCAACATCACTCACCTAAGGGTACAAAACTAACCATCACCGGGTAAGTCTTAGGTTAACTCTCAAAGGTAGGATGAAGGCACACTCAAACCCTAATAAAAGATAAACCTTTATTACATAACACTCATTATTATAGGTATACAAGCAAAGGAATCACCAGGTATGTCTCATCATAGGCTTGTGTATAAACCAGGAAAGGTGCAAGAAGGATAGGATTTGGCAAAATATAACCTAAATTCAAGATAGGCAATAAAGTGGTCGATCTCGTTCTATTCTATATCAATCTCGGTCGAGATGCTCAACGAACAGCCCGAGACGGGTTTCAGATTAGGGTTAACTTCAAGCTTTTAGGGTCCACAAGGATAAAGGGAACAAAGAAAGAAAAGGTAATAAAGCAAACAATAAAGGTATCTCAATTATCAAAGCAAACAAACCAATCAAAGTATCAATGGCGTGTTCCAAAACAGGATGATAACAACTCACTAGCAATCCCCAAGAAATCCTCACAATATAGGGTTACTCAACCCCAAGCAATCCTTCCTTCAAATCTTCCCTTCCTTTAATCCTTCATAATCCTTCTGACGTCTCTATCTCTAGCATCCAGCCTTCAATCAACCATTGTGGGGCGTCAATCCACGTCGGTAGGGAGTCAAAGGCCAACTTCTATGGGGCATCCCTTTAACGTTGTAGGCTAAAGGATATATTATAGGGAAATAAATCTAGGGTTTACAACATTAAAGATAAACCATAGAACCTTGGGCCAAAAAAAAGAATGTTGAGCCAGCTCGCCGGTATCACAACCCACTCTAGCGGTTCGGAGCCGAATGTAAGTATCTCAGTCGAGATGTGGGTCGAGGTGACTCCATATTATGTCCATCTCGGTTGACATTTGATCAGCTCGGCCTAGATGCGGTATCAAAGCCCACTGCGAGGTATGAGAGAATACTTTGGGGTATCAGATTTCACTCAAGGTGCGTGTTCTTGACTTTCTTAGCTCCTTTTTATGATCCAATGTGGTCTAATTGCTATCTTTCGACTCCTTGCACTTTCATGCTCCCCTTTGATACAAAATGTTCCATATTCCCTACAATTACAATCAAACTTGGTGTAGACCCCGATTCTTGCAAACTAGGTGAATAACAACATAACTGATATGAATTTGTAATAGCTAGGATTTACGAATTTTAATTAATGTTGATTAACTTAATCATTGATAGTAATTGACCCATAACTCGCCAAGATTGCGTAAGTGAAGAGTGTGAGTCTCACCGTTATGTTCTTGGCGTAAATTTGGGCTTATGGGGAATTTTTCACTTTTTCCCCCGGGTAATTATTTTTACCTTCCGGTGTTATTTGGAGCATTTGGAGCTCCAATTAATAAAAATGCAGTTGAGAGAAATGATCAGGACATCGGACATGTCCTAGATATGAAATAATATGGAAAGTGAAGAACCGTTAGGTGAATATAAAGGATAAAAGATACTCTAGAAGGGGGGTTGAATAAATTATGGGTATTTTTCGCATAAACCTATCTCAAGGCTTTGAAACTGATTTCAAAGGCCTTAATGTCGATCTGAGCTCTTTGTGACACACTTTGATTTCAAGGGCTTTGAAACTCATTTCAAGGGTCTTGACTTTGTTCACTTGCAAAACAAAGTTAGTCACAATAAAGCAGATAAAGTGTGGAATGTAAAAGATCGACACGAGGATATGTTTACGAAGTTCGGCTCTAAATATCCTACTCTCCGTCCCAGGGTATAGCCGTAGGATCTAACTATCTATTATTAGCTTCAAATAGTCCTACATACAAACTAGAAGAAATCTCCTTCTTCTCTCACAGTAGCCAACGCTACGATCTAGCTCCAACTCTTCACCTTGTTATAATAACCTAGTTACTTTGCAGAGTAACACAAAATCTAGTATAACACTCTTTAGATATTCCAATGGAGCTCTCGAGTTTTATCTCTCTCTAGGGGATAAAGCCTTTTGTAAAAGAGAGAGAAAAACTTGTATGAACGAATGAAGATTTTTTGGTTCGCTTGAAGACTGTGAATATTTCTGTGTAAGCTTGTTTTTTTTTCTTCTCCAATCGACATCTTCATTTATAGTCTTAGATGGAGATGTCTTCTAGCCGTTGGGAAGATGACCGTTGAAGATAGTTCTTCTTCTCCATGAAAGCCGCTTCTTGGTTGAGATGAGGTAGACATTGTAGATCTTATATCGGCTTCATCTCCTTAAAGCACGTTGATCTTCCTTGTCCGTAATTTTCTCATACTTTTTGTGAAGATATCCGAAATCCTTTGAGAGAAGATCTTTGCGCTTTTGGTTGAGGATCTTTGCGTGATCCTGTTTTGAAACAAATCCACTTGGTCGGTTATGATCTTCCTCTTGTTGAGCATATCTCGGAAGATCTTCTTTTGATACTTGATAGATTTCGTTGTTTAGAGTTTTGAATTCCGTCCAGCAACTTTGTCCTTTGAAACTGACTTCAAGGCTTCAACTTCTGATCCCTTGGAATGGCTTTTAAGGCCTCCGTGTTGAATCTCTTTAACTTGTCGTCTATCCCTTGTATCCGATTTCAAGACCTTCTTTGGTCCCTTGAAATGGCTTTCAAGGCCTGCATACATTCTAGACAAAACACCAAAACAAAATCAAGCAAATAGACATATAGTCGATTATTTGTTAGTATAAAAAACCACTTCATTTGCATTTATGTCTTCCATCTTCACCTATAGAAATATATAATTAAGGTGGAGTTTTCAGTCTCCCCCTTGATGGAAGACAACACAAATATCATACCTGCATTGTAAAATTAGCGAAGCATATACGAATATCAAAACCAACTTAAAAAGCAGAATGCAAAATTATAGAAATGTCAGATCATTAGTTTCTCCCCTTTTGTCTTTCAACAAAGGAGAAAAATAGTTAAAGCAAGGAATTTTTAAACGATTACATCTCCAGAAAAAGTATTTCAAACACCATTATAAAACCATGTCTTTCCAAAACACATAACAAGGCTTTTGTAATAGCTAGGATTTCCGAATTTTAATTAATGTTGATTAACTTAATCAGTGATAGTAATTGACATATAACTTAGGAAGATTGTGTAAGTGCTGAGTATAAGTCCCACCGTTATGTTCCTGGCGTAATTTTAGGCTTATGGTGAAATTTTCACTTTTTCCCCCGGGTAATTATTTTTACCCTCCGGTATTATTTGGAGCATTTGTGAGCTCCACTAATAAAAATGGAGTTGAGAGAAATGATCAGGACATCGGACATGTCCTAGATATGAAATAACATGGAAAGGCAAAACGGATAAAAGAGTCGCTATTTCGTTTCTTAACGGCTAAGAAAGACAGCTTAGGAATACACGTTTTCCGAGGCAATTTTGGAATAATTATCCCTACAATATTCAAGATCTATTATTCCAATTTCGAGAAGTTTGGAGAAGGGGGTTCAACCCACCATTGGATCGGTTAAAGGATAATTATCGACTTCGCTAAAGGATAATTATCGACTTCACTATAAATAGCGGAAAATCGTTTATTAATTCATTTCATTTTCCGTTTCCTCGTCAAAGCTCTGATTTCTCTCAAACTTCATACTCAGATCTACTCTCCGTTTCTAATCCGATTTCAATTCCGTTTGAGTTTCTGGATTCCTCTCTTCATTCTCTTCATATCGGTACCGAGCTTTTGCATTTCCGAGCATATGAAGACCTGGTCGAGCATATATGTCACCAGGATAGTTCCGTCGCTCATATTCCGGTGAATTTGATGTTGTACATACGTAGCCTGCGTCGTTGTGATTCTGAATCTTCTTTCAGATCGTCAATCGGGTTAGTAACGAATAAGTTATGAATTTATTCGTTTTCCGTACTGTGATTCGGCCTAAATTGACCTTAGGCTTTTCAAAAGGGATAATTACAAATTCCATTATGATCATTATATTATTCTGGTGTTTATGGGTTGTTTGTTGATGAAATTTGATGACAGGTGGGTTTAGAAATGGCCTGCGGACAAAACGTTATTCTAGTTAAATTTAATTAATTAATTAAAGGTTAATTAATTAAATCAGGATTACATTTGAGATTGAGGAATACTGATTAGATATATGCTAGGTGTCAGAATGAGTTGAGGACATGATGATGTTATGGATATTGGTTATGGCTTTAAGGATTAGTATGTGTGCGAGTATGATGAGATGTTATGTTGAGGATATGCTTTAGGCATTTATGAATGTGTTCAGGATCTAAGGTTTAGATTTGAGATATAGGTTGGTTGTGGTTAGTGAGACGAGTCTCCTAACCTTTGCAGTATGTGATTGTGTGTGCCTTCCTATTGCAGGCGTTGATTACTTCCCCAAGGGTAAGCTGTGACGTGGTACAGGTTACGAGTATATCAAGTAAGTTCATAGGACTTACTTAGCGTGCGGTTGTGGATTGTATGATGGTGATGGTTGTGTGTGTTCATATGATTATGCATTTAAACCTAAACCGGACTAGGATTACCATTTATTACATTTATTTGGCCCAAGTGTATTATAACGGGCGGTAACCACCGGTCTTCGCCTGCTGGTTAGGAGGAGGTGCCTGGAAGCCAGTAACATTGGGGGGGGGGGGGACGAGTGACGATCACCCCCAATGCAGACCCCTGTGTTAAGGGGGAAAGGGACGAGGTTCTTGAGGCTCCTCGTGTTACAAAAGAAGTTGAATTAGTAATGGAATAACGTAATGAAAGATAATAATTGAATGTGTGTCGAATTGCATGTATGAGATGCTGATGTGTGGTTGTGCTATTACCTTCATGCTTTACATTGCTATAGCTAATGGTTTCATACCGTGTTGTGGACGATTTGCAGGTTAGGAAGACTTACGAGTGAGCCAGATGGTGTGACAAGCCAAGTATTTCTGTACATTAGGATGCGTGGGATGTGGGATCTTTTGTGGTTGTGGTTTATGATGTTGTTTTGTACTCGGCTATGAATTTGTAAACTCTTTTGATGTATCATCCTCAACTTTTATGTATTTGGTTTAATCTACATGTGCCTTGTTGTAAGATCCAATGAACTTTTTGTCAGGCTAGGGTCATGATCCATTGTGAGATCCTAGCCCAATGTGACACTCCATGTCCCGTGGAAATATCAAGAAACCGCGGCGCAATCACAGGGCGTGTGCAGATGCGGTCATAGTCAGCCTGGTGACGCTCGTGGATCACCGGTATAGAAGGTTGGGAAGAAGAAGAGGAAGGTGAGGATCTATCCCTCAGAACTAACTGGGGATCGGACCTGGAACTCATTTTCTCTTTCTGACAGATCACCTCGGTTGCTCTGACAGATCTCAAGAACACCTCAGCCGAGGCGTAGGTCGACTGGACCGAGGCGCGAGGCTGTTCGAATCTAACTCTCTGATTTCCAGTTCTTTTCCCCCCAATTTCACTACAAATTGGTCCTGTGGGGTACTTAAGTCTTTTTCAACACAGATTTATGGCAACCAAAGCCACTAATTTCCGAAATCGGCAAAAATAGAGAAGTTAGGGTTTTCGATTTAATTACCCCAAATTCAGTTGATTCGAGGCGTTTTTGTTGCAGATTCTTGCTTGCAATTGGTTCCTCTAGCCTTTCCATGCAGAATCGAAGCATAAATCGTCGAAAACGAGTGAAAATCGAAGAAACGAGGTGGTTATCGCCGCGGTCGAGAGAGAGATGGGAGGGAAAGAGGGAGAAATTGTTCCCCTTTTATACCCCTCGCCGATTCTACTGTCACCTCGTTCTAGGTGGTCCCGACTGGACCGAGGTGTCTGGACCGAGGTGGATCGTTGTCAGCCGTAGTCGCCTCAGTTGCTCAAGAATCATCTCGGTCAAGGTGTTGTGACTACAACCGAGATGTGTCTCAGTCAAACTCCGTCTTCTCAATTTCTCGAACTTCTGTCCCTCCAGTGTTGCTCCTCGGTTGTATTCCTTCCTTAGAAACTACCTGGTTTCTGTCTATGACGCCAAAAATAAAGCAAAGCAAACAAAAAGCAAACTATCTAAAGCTAGACTAGAAAAGGGAAAAGAAAGCAATACCTTGGGTTGCCTCCCAAGAAGCGCTTGATTTAAGGTCGCTAGCTGGACCGTACGGCATCCCTAAACAAGATATAGTGGTGCAATCTCCTCAACTTGGACTTCCGGTTGGTATTTCTTAAGTCTATGACCATTGATCTTGAAGCTTCCACTTATTTCTCCCCAAATCTCAAATGTATCATAAGGGAACATATGTTTCACAACGTAAGGTCATGTCCATCTAGATTTCAACTTACCAGGAAAGAGGCGAAGGCGGGAGTTAAAGAGTAGAACTAAATCTCCTTCTTTGAACTCGTTAGGAATGATACGCTTGTCATGCCATTTTTTTGTTCTTTCCTTTTAGATCTTCGCATTCTCATAAGCGTTCAAACGCAGCTCCTCTAGCTCATTTATGTCCAATAGCCGCTTCTCACCGGCTTCTTTGATGTCGAAATTCAACCATTTGATTGTCCAACACGCCTTGTGTTCTAGCTCAACGGGCAAATGGCAAGACTTCCCATATACCAAATTATAAGGGGTGGTACCAATGTGAGTCTTGAATGTGGTCCTGTAAGCCCAAAGAGCGTCGTCTAACTTCATGGACCAATCCTTCCTCATCCTAGAGACGGTCTTCTCCAAGATTGCTTTGATTTCTCTATTTGAGATCTCGATGTGTCCACTAGTTTGAGCGTGATAAGGGGTTGCTACCTTGTGGGTTACCCCATACTTCGATACAAGTGCTTTAAACTTCCGGTTGATGAAATGTGTCGCTCCATCGCTGATGATAATACGTGGAGTCCCAAAACGTGGAAAGATAGTCCGATTGAAGAACTTTACAGCCACCATGACGTCATTAGTGGGAGAGGCAATGCACCCATCTAGAGACGTAATCGACAGCTAGGAGGATGTAGAGGTTTCCTCCTAATGATGGGAAAGGTCCCATGAAATCAACTCCTCATACATCAAAAATCTCAACCTCCTGGATGTTATTGAGTGGCATCTCGTTCCTCCTAGATAAATTTCCTGTTCTTTGGCATGCATCACAAGAAACAACAAACATTTGCACATCCTTAAATAATGTAGGCCAAAAGAAAACGGAACGTAATACCTTAGCGCACATTTTGTGACCGCTAGCATGTCCTCCATAAGGAAGTGAGTGGCAATACCGTATGACACTAGTAGCTTCATCTTCCGGAATGCATCTTCGAAGCATCCCATCTGGACCTCTCTTAAACAATAGAGGTTCATCCCAGTAGTAGTGGCGTACATCCTTAAAGAATTTCTTCCTTTGAGCGTACGTCAATCTGGGCGGTATTTCCTGGCAAACAATATAATTAACAATATCAACATACCAAGGTTCTTTATTATCAGAAGCTTGGTGGAGAAAGTGTTCCACCAACTGTGAATGGGTTTCAAAAAAGGGAGTAGGAAGTTTGTTATTCTAAGTTGACGGTATCTCGCTTGCGACCTCGGTCGAGGTCCATAGTGGGTGACCGAGATGTTCTTCAGATAAGAACACCTCGCTTGGTCCAGAAAGTGCCTCGGTCGAGGTACTGGAATTGGGACCAAAACTGGAGATTCTCTTCTCCTGGATTAGTTTTTCAATTTTAGCTCCTGGATCTTCTTCTAGTGCCTTTAAGCTCCATATATCTGCATCACAAGAAGCATCTATTCCTTCCTCCATTAAGCTAAAACTAATAATTCTTTCAAGTGGATCATTAATAAGGATAGAGCTCACCAATTCTCTTGATTCTTCATCATAGATGTTGAAGATATAATCCTCCAGCGGCTCTCCTTTCATTACAGCAAGCAATGTAAACTCCACTTGATCACTGCCAATGTTGAATTTCAACTTGGTGTTCTTGCAATCCACATTGCAACCCGAAGTTGCTAGAAATGGTCTCCCAAGAATGATAGGGACTGGATAATCTGCGGGAATATCAAGCACAACAAAGTCTATAGGTAAGTAGAAGTTACCTAACTTAACCGGAACATCTTCCAAAATACCCACGGGATGGGTAATGGAGCGATCCGCCATATTTAATCTTATCTTCACCATCTTGGGCTCTCCAAGTCCGATCTTCACACATAGCTCCAGCAGGATGATGCTCACGTTGGCTCCTAGATCACACAACGCCTCACAAGTAACATCCCCAAGTTGAATAGGAATGCAAAATGAGCCGGGATCTCTCAACTTGGGTGGCATCTTCTCCTTCATGATTTGAATGAGCTCCGAGGATTTAGATGTCATCCTTACTTCACTAAAATCTTCCAGCTTCCTCTTTCTTGATAGAATCTCTTAAAAGAACTTCCCATAGGCGGGCATCCCTAGAATAGCATCACAGAAAGGGATGTTAATATGTAATTTATTCATCAAGTAAAGGAACTTACCAAAGTACTTGTCTAGATGTGCTCTAGCCCTTGACTGGGGGAATGGAAGTGTGGTTTGTATGCAGGAGGTGGGACATAAACTTCAGTTTGTCCGTCGCTTTCTGAGACTCCACCTCGGATGGTACCTCGACCAAAGTGTTCTTCTTCTGTACCTGGACCGAGGTGTTCTTCGTTTGCACTGACATCGATCGAGGTACTAGATCTACAGTTTTCAGTCCACTTCTCGGTGTCATTTCCATGATCTGTCCTTTAGGGTTGCTCTCTGTCCTTGATGGGAGCTTCCCTGGATATCTTGGCGCTTCATTCGCCTTATTAAAGAATTGTTGCTCTAAGGTTTTTACGCCTTCAAAAAAGAAGTAATGGACGTCTCCATAGCGTTGAGCTTGATCGAGATGGCCTCCAACACTGCATCTTTCATCTCTGGCTGGGACGAACTTGATCTAGGCTCCTGGCTCTTCAATGGAGTAGAAGACGAAGAAGAAGAGGGATTAAAAGAATTATTAGAATTGGAGTTAGAGTAAGGGTTACCCGAATTTTGATTGTTAGATCTCAAATTGTTGTTGTTGGAGCCTCTATTGTTGTTGTAGTTGTTGTGCCGGGAACCATTGTTGTTGTTCGTTGAGCCTTGATATCTTCCCTCTTCCTTTTTGGTGTGAGAAACCAAAAGATCCTTCAATTGCTTCACATCATTCTTGAGGGAAATGAGTTGATTATGATTTGATGGAGCTTCTTGGAAATTAACTCTCTTAACTCCATGTTCAGCTCCTTGGTGTGAGTACTTCTCCATGTGCAAAGCTTGTTTTTCAATTAACTCCCAAGCTTCATCAATCGGCATGTCCACAAATGTGCCGGCGGATAGTAGTTGAAGGTTGAATTGGGTAGCTCCATCCAATCCCTTGAAGTATATCTCCATTAACTCTACCTTTGGAATCCCATGATGTGGGCAATCCAAAAGAACATTTTTAAATCTCTCCCATAACTTGGACAAACTCTCCTTTTCCTTCATGATGAATGCATTGATCTTCCATCTCATTTCAACGGTTTTGGAGGGGGGAAAGAATTTTGTTAAGAACTCTGTCGTCATTTCCTCCCAAGTGTTGATCTGTCCGGAAGGAAGAGACTGATACCAAGTAAGCACCCTGTCTTTCAAAGAAAAGTAAAAAGGCCTTAGCTTGCAATTATTATTTTCTAGCCTTGAAGGTCTCAAAGTCTCCATCAAAATCTCATAGTTTTGCAAACGTTGATGCGGAGACTCCCTCTTTAAAGCTCCAAACTGGCATTGGCGGATCATGGATAGAATTTGCGGTCGAATTTCGTAATCATGCTCCACTGGATCTCCTAGTTTGACTCCTGGAAGCCTCGCTTGCTGGTTTGGGTCCATCCTCTGCCCTAGGGTCTGTGGAATATCTGCAAAAAGAACATCTTGGGCAGGCATTCGAGGTGGAAGTATCTCGGCCGCGGCAACTGGAGCGGGGTCCTGCCTTGGTCGAGGGTCTGGTCAATGCATAATCTGAGCTCGTAACTCAGCCATATCTGCTTCAATCTCTACAGCTCTAGTGCGATTTTGCTCCCTCTCACGCTGCAGTTCTTCCCTATTGAGGCGCAGCTGTTCCATCGCCTCCTTCAATTCGGCTTCAAGATTACGATCGTCTCGATTGGCCATTTTCGCTTCTTTCAAGCGTCGTTTGTATGTCTTTTCTGGTTCGGGATCGTAAGGAACGATTTCCTTCCCAGCACGGGTTCTTCGCATAAATCTAAGAAAAAGAACATGCAAAAGTCACTCAAGTAGAGTGGTTAGTAGCAACAGGGACAATTGCCCCGAAAGACTACCGCAACCGGCTCGGTCTAGACCAAGTCCACGGCAACGGCGCCAAAAAATTGTTCGCTCCAAACGGTGTGTGCAAGCTTTAAATTTATATCCCAAGAAACATGCTTAAAACAAGGAAGCGAACCCGCAGTGTACGGATCAATTATAGTAAAAAGCAAGAATTCCGGGGTGTCGATCTCAAGGACTTAGGTGAAACCTAAGCAAGTATAGGTTGTCAATGCTACTAATAACCACAAAAGCGAAATATGCAAATTCTAGGGATTAAAGCATCTAGTTGTGGTTCCAACTCAAGATCTCAAGATAAGTGGACAAAGGTGAGATTTTGCAAAGGGAAGGTGTTTCTAAAGTGAATAGATCACCGGGTAAGTCTCACTACTCACAATCCCGAACCAAAACTTCCTATTACCGGGTAAGTCTCAAGGTACTAAGGAATGAAATTATAATCTCAAACCAACACACCAACTAAGGGAATAGAATCAACCTTTACCGGGTAAGTCTCAGACTAACTCACAAAGATGGAATGAAGGCACACTCAAACCCCAATAAAGGATAAACCTGTATTACCTACACTTATGATCATTGATAAACAAACTAAGGAATCACCGGGTAAGTCTCATCCTAGGCAATTGAACCAGGAAAGGTGTAATAAGAATAGGATTTGGCAAACTCTAACACATAACTCTGAGTTACGAATCAGAAAAGGTCACCTCGGTCAGTCAAGTTCCACCAAGGCCGAGATGTTCATCGACTGAACGAGGTACTCTAGGGTTAAGGATAAATTCTCGAGCTTTCAGGGTCCTACTGGGATTAAGATTATTCTATCATTGTTTTTCCCACAACTTTTAGCCAATCACCCTAGAATCGCACAAAGAAATTAGCCACTCATCATCATCATGAAAAGCAATAATCAAATATCTGAGAAGGGAATGAATATTTGAACACAAAAACCTTAAGAACAAGGCTTCAATAACTGAATCAAATATCAAACAAATCAGCGTTCCTTGGATCACAAATCCAACAAGACAATCAAACAAATAGGAATCTAAGAAAGTCTTACAAATCCCCTCAAAAGCTATCTCAAAGCTATGAACTTCCTTTCTTCAATCTTCAAACTTCCTTCAAGCTTCCAAAAATCCTTCCTAACTACAGTGTATGTCGGCTTCCAGCCTGCGGTGATGCTGAATTATGGAAAATCTAGCCCGTTTTATAGGAGAATTATCTTCCAAAGATAAGAATATCTTAAAAAGATAATTTCCTAATAAAATATATCCATATCTCTAAAATAGATCTCCTAAATATATGATCTTCCTTCCAGAAATCCAGCCCAAAAATATAAGATCTCTTCCTTCCAAAAATAAAATATCTCAGCCAAATAAAAAATATCTTGCCGCGCCAGGGTGTTCGCCTCGGTCGCGGCGCTCCTCAAGATCACCTCGGTCAAGGTGACACTGTAGCTGACCGAGGTCAATCTCAGCTGAATTTGAAATCTCTCAAATCTAGTCCAAAGTTAATCTTCTTTGTTAATTCATTGCTCGTTGAGTTCTCTTTTAAGCTCCTGAATGTAGCTCCAATGACTCATTTGCTCCTTAGCTCCATTTTGATCCAAAACGTGCCATTTTACCTACGATTACAACGAAACTTGGTGTAGACCTTAATTCTCGTAAAGGTAGATGAAACGACAATATAATCACATAATATACATTGAAACATGTAGATTATTGAAGATAAAACGTATAAACAAGTCCCAAAATATAGACTATAACACATGCTATCAATACAGTAGAAGATAGATCTTCCTTTATAGGATTACGAGTTACGGGTCTTAGGTGCATGAGATTGACTAAGTAGAGGTTTTTCGAGGTTATGACCTTTGAGGAGGTGAGTTGTTTTTAGTGTCATATAAGCAGCGATGTTGATAACACTAGGGGGTGATGTTTTTTTTATGTATTCCGTGAAGGAAAGAGATAGTTCCACGCTGAAGATTATTCCAGTGTTTTATGATCTTATAGACGTGTTACTGAACCGTCTATTCTACCGCCTCAGCAGAGTGAGGACTTTGATATTGCATTGAATTATGGTGCGAGACTGGTTGGGAGAAGGCCTATGAGGTATATGGCTTGTTGAGTTGTTAGAACTTGAAGAAGCAATTTGAAGAGTGGATTGATATAGGCTTCGTTCGCCCTAGTATATTCATCGCTATGTATTGATGACTTGTCGGATCAACTAAGAGAAGCAATTGTGTTCTCAAGATTTCTGTATGCTTAGGATATCATCAGTTAAGGATGAGAGAGCAACGTGGGCATAGGACAGCATTCCATACCTTTTATGGACACTACAAGTTGTAGTGATGTCATCGGAGTTGAAGAGTGCTCTAATGATTTTTATAAGAGTTGATGAATAGTATCTTCATCGACTTCTTCATCAGTTGGCGGTGGACTTTATTGATGACGTTCTGATGTACTCTCACAATGGAAAGGAACGTATCGGTTATTTGAGGACGGAGTTACAGAATCCGAGAGATAGAAGCCTGTATGCTATGCTCCCTATATGTGAGTTGAAATGCAAAAGTTAGCCTTTTTGGTCATGTTTCCCCTGCTAGCGGGATCATAGTTGATGTGACGAGGAGTGAGTATGATGCCTTGTGGATGATGCTGCTGAACATTAAGGGAATGCGTAGTTCTCGGTCCAGCCAATTGGTACCAACGCTTTGAGGAAGGATTTTATGTGATTGTGCATCCAATTACGAGTCTTCTGAGGAAGACCACCATAAGTGTGTGGTTGAAGTAGTATGTCGGAGTTCTGAAGAGTAGAGGAAGCATTTGACCTCTGCTTCTATTCGGTGATAATCAGAAGATTCTGGGAATCACATGACTACGGTGCTGAGAATGTATGAGGAGAATTGCCCGACTCATGATTTTGAGTTAGTAGTGGTAGTTCAAGTGTCATGATTTGAAGGCAATATCTGTGTGATATTTCATGTTAGATTCCCACCGATCATAAGAGTTTGAAGCATATTTTTATGCAACATAAGCTGAATAACCGTCAGCGTCGTTGACTGGAGTTGATCAAGGAGTTTGATCGTGAAGTTTGGTACCATTCTGGCAAGGATAATGTGGTAACTAATACCTTGAACAAGAAGACGCATCGAGAGAAGGAGAATGTTAGAATTGTTGTACAGCCTCGGTTGCAAAATGATCTAGCTTGGTTAGAGTTGGACCTACAATCGTTGATAAGGACGTTAGTTTCATGTTTTAGGGGTTCTACTTGATTTGTTGGATGAGGTCCAACAAAAGAATGGGACTTGCCTGACCTTGAGGGAATTTGATGGAAGGATGTCTCATGGCGAGACACCACAGTTCTTTAACGGAGCAGAAGGAGTATGAGGCGCCGCAACTGCGTTTGTATATCCACTTATGCGGAGTTGAGTGGAGAAGATTATAGTACACTCATAGTACACCTTCTTTAGTACATCCATGTACGAATAAGAGGTACCCTGAAGTAGTAGATCAGGTTAAAGTGTTACTGACCAGGAGATGAGCTCATCCACTACTAGTGTTGTAGTGGAAGTGAGAGGACCTTTCTGTGGACTTGTGATGGGATTGAGACCCAGTAAGAGTTTTGGTGTTATCCAGATTATTGGTAACAGATTTACAAAGTTGACACGTTCCATCACTACTGAGAGACGTGGTCAGTGAATGAAATAACAAAGGAGTACACTAGATAGATAGTGGGACTTCATAAGTATACTGGGGACGATCGACTATGATTGTAGTAGAAGGGTTACTTTGAGGTTTTGGTAGCAGATTTAGACTGCTTGGGGAACGCGTCTACACTTCATGATTGAGTTTCACCTCAGATAGACGGTCAGTCTGAGAGGACCCTCCAGACCGTAGAGAACATGTTGCGAGCTTGTGGGATGGATTGGGAACAAGGACGATCTGTTTATCTCCCACTCGTAGAATTCTTATACCACAACCATTGGCATGCATCTATAGGGATGGTCCCTATGAGACATTGTGTAGACATAGGTGTCATACACCTTTATGCGGGGATGAGCCTGGCAGTACCAGTGTTTTAGCGCCAGAGCAGATTCAGGATGATATAGCTCGAGTAACATTAATCAGAGAAAAGATGATGGTTGCACAGAGTCGCCAGAAGTCGTATGCAGATTGGAGGCGTCGACCTCTTGAGTTCAGGGTAGGAGCTCATGTCTGGTTGAGAGTATCTCCGACGTGAGGCGTCAGACGTTATGGCATAAAGGGAAAGCTGAGCCCCCGATAGGTCGGTCCTTTCGAGATACTGGATAGAGTTGGGAGAGTAGTGCACAGAATGGCTTTGCCACCGAAGTTAAAGGGTGTTCACCCTATGTTTCATGTGTCTCAGCTGAGGAAGTACATACTAGATCTGAGGCACATTGTGAGTCATGATGATCTAGTGGTTGAGCCGGACCACACTTTTGCAGAACAACCTTTTGCGGTTCTAGGTAGAGAGGTGTTGGACGCCTGTATTCGAAGGATATTCCTATGATAAGGCTACGCGGGAGACTGAGGATAGTATCCAGGGGAACTATCCAGATTTTTACGCCGGGAGAAATGCACTTGTAGGATACACGATTAGATTTTGGTACTATCTTAGTGAGTGTGTGTTATGCTATATGCTTATGTGATATGCTGTGTTTTCGTGATGGTTGTGAGTTGTGCATATGATCTGTTAAATCTTGTTTGCTAGTACGAGATAGGTATAGCTGGAGATGGTTCTTTCCTCTATGCTACGGTCTATGTGTTAGGATTAGCAGGAGATGGTTCTTTCCTCCATGCTATCTTTGATGGACATAGTGTGAGTGGAGATGGTTTTCCTCCACGTAGTAGTGTTACGAGTACGATTGGCTGGAGACGGATTTCCTCCATGCCTTGTGACGTGGTTAGTAGTTGGCTAGGGATGATTTTTCCTCTATGCCTTTGGATAGTTTTATGATCTTGTTGCTGGAGTTGGTGATTCCTCCGTGCTGTGTTTTGAGGTTATAGAGTGTTATAGGTTGATACGTTTGAATGGAGATGTGATACCTCCGATAGAGAGAGTGTTTATACCTCGGCGTATGGGTCCGAGAGGATTTGGGAATTGTTCAAGTTTTGGGACAAAACTTTTTCTTAAGGGGTGTGTGATGTAATAGCTAGGATTTCCGAATTCTAATTAATGTTGATTAACTTAATCAGTGATAGTAATTGACATATAACTTGCGAAGATTGCGTAAGTGTTGAGTATAAGTCCCACCGTTATGTTCTTGACGTAATTTTGGGCTTATGGTAAAATTTTCACTTTTTCCCCCGGGTAATTATTTTTACCCTCCGGTACTATTTGGAGCATTAGGGAGCTCCAATTAATAAAAATGCAGTTGAGAGAAATGATCAGGACATCGGACATGTCCTATATATGAAATAACATGGAAAGACAAAACGGACAAAAGAGTCGCTATTTCGTTTCTTAACGGCTAAGAAAGATGGCTTAAGAATACACGTTTTCCGATGCAATTGTGGAATAATTATCCCTACAATATTCAAGATCTATTCTTTCAATTTCGAGAAGTTTGGAGAAGAAGGTTCAACCCGCCATTGGATCGGTTAAAGGATAATTATCGACTTCGCTAAAGGATAATTATCGACTTCACTATAAATAGCGGAAAAGCGTTTATTAATTCATTTCCTTTCACGCTTCCTCGTAAAAGCTCTGATTTCTCTCAAACTTCAAACTCAGATCTACTTTCCGTTTCTAATCCGATTTCAATTCCGTTTGAGTTTCTGGATTCCTCTCTTCATTCTCTTCATATCAGTACCGAGTTTCTGCATTTCCGAGCAGATGAAGACCTGGTCGAGCGTATATGTCACCAGGAAAGTTCTGTCGCTCATATTCCGGTGAATTTGATGTTGTACATGCGTAGCCTGCGTCGTTGTGATTCCGAATCTTCTTTCAGATCGTCAATCGGGTTAGTAACGAATAAGTTACGAATTTATTCGTTTTCTGTACTGGGATTTAGCCTAAATTGACCTTAGGCTTTTCAAAATGAATAATTAGAAATTTCATTATGATAATTATATTATTCTGGTGTTTATGGGTTGTTTCTTGATGAAATTTGATGGCACGTGGGTTTAGAAATGGCCTGCGGGCAAAACGTTATTCTGGTGAAATTTAATTAATTAATTAAAGGTTAATTAATTAAATCAGGATTAAATTTGAGATTGAGGAATACTATTAGATGTATGCTAGGTGTCAGAATGAGTTGAGGATCATGATGATGTTATGGATATCGGTTATGGCTTTAAGGATTAGTATGTGTACGAGTATGGTGCGATGTTATGTTGAGGATATGCCTTAGGCATTTATGAATGTGTTGAGGATCTGAGGTTTAGATTTGAGATATAGGTTGGTTGTGGTTAGTGAGACGAGTCTCCTAACCTTTGCAGTATGTGATTGTGTGTGCCTTGCTAAAAGGCGTTGATTACTTCCTCAAGGGGAAGCTGTGACGTGGTACAGGTTACGAGTATATCAGGTAAGTCCATAGGACTTACTTAGCGTGCAGTTGTGGATTGTATGATTGTGATGGTTGTGTGTGTTCATATGATTGTGCATTTATAACCTAAACCGGACTAGCATGATCATTTATTACATTTATTTGGCCCAAGTGTATTATAATGGGCGGTAACCACCGGTCTCCACCTGCTGGTTAGTGTAACACCCCAAATTTTACAACTTAGGGAGTTACTGGTTAGGACCGCACAGTGGGTCCCGACCTTAGTTTGACAACAACTTAACGAGATCTTACAACAAGGCACAGATAAGGAAAAATAAGAAATCATAAAATAGTCCTTAATAATGCATGAATGTGACCAGATCGACTACAGCCGGAAACGGAATATAACAAAGTACGAAAGGAAACAATGTTCCATTGTAAAATCCACAAATGCAGAAACTGTAAAACGTCCTAAAGTACGACACCCCGGCTGACCACTACTATCTGGATCACTCGGCATCTACTCTAACCTGTGTCAAGTCTAAACAACATATCAACAGTGAGCTAACTATCCAAATATAAGCAAAATGATAACAACACAAACACAAGCAGAAACCAAAATAAACAAACATCATGCTGACACTCAACCAATTATTATCTATTATTTAAGTGATTCACATTATTCAATTTAAGTTGTGGCACGAGAATTATTATTAGTTCTCGCCTCCGTTCCTTATCCAACTGGTGTAGGTCTAGCTGACTTCCATTGGTAGCATCACTACAAACCATGTATGGACTAGTCCCGAAAGAAACCCCCAGCGCCCCGCGAGCTACTGAGCAGAATGCCACCGCCCGTTACTCTTAGGCCAAAATATAGGTCGGTAATTATATATCGCAACCTATCTCTCTAACATGTCAATCACACACCACCATCATCATTTATACTCATATTTAGTAGTCAGCTAAGTAAGCCCAAAGGACTTACCTGTTATAACGCTCGACTCTTTATAAACCACTCGCTCTGTAAACTGTAACCACTCAGTTGCCTGTCAAAGGCGATAAGTGTATTAGCACACTTTCACGTAGATAGAAGTCTAAAACTTCTAAGATCAAATAAGGTATTAAGACGTACTAGTTACAATATTAGTTTTAGGGTAAAATGACCATTTTACCCTTGGTTCCGATTTTCTCGAAAACCTTAAAATTCATGTCTAAACTCCTATTTGAGGTTCTAAAAATATATTCTAACTCCTAAAATTTTATTTGGTTCCAAACTGACATTTTTCCTATGTTTCTATTTTCCGGAAGAATCGAAAAGGTTTAACTTCGGCTCTAAATATAAAATTCTTAACACCTTATAAAATTTCCGAATTAAATCTCTAGATCATCTATGAGGTTCTATCTAACCTTAGAAGATAGAATTTCTCCAAACTGTTCAGCCAATGTTTTTATAATAATTCACAAAGTCGGTTCTTTCACTCTAATTTCCTATACTTAGCCAAAATTTAAGTTTACCAAAACTGCTCAACTACCTAACTTCGGGAGCTCATAACTTTCAATCCGACCGTTCATTTCTTCTCAAATTTTAATATGCTAAACTACATATATCCATCTACAACATATCCAAAATTCAACGGTGGATCTTTATCCAAACGTTTAATAATTGATCGACAAGATGGGCTGTTTGTAACCTAAAAGCTGAAGGAAAAAAATGAATTTACAGCAGCCCCCTTATTTCTATTATTCATACTTACAGCAGTCCTTTGTTCCTATCCTTAGGTCTATATACTCAGCAGCTACACAAGGTCAACCTAACCCATGTTCAAGTCCGACAACAGCAGTTCATCATTCTAGCATTACGGAAATAGTATACATACATAAGATTATACACTAACTTCTAGAGGCAAGGGTTTGGACTGCAGAAACGATGACTCACCTCTTCAACCTCTACTGGCTGAGGCGTCTTCAACACAGTTCCGGATGCCCTTCTGGCTCCCTTGGCGTGACGGTTCAGAAGGAGAAGCAGGTCGGCTTGGCTCTGCTACTACACAGATTGGCCAACTCCTTCCAGCCTTGCTACTGTCACGGAGTGGTCGAGATGGAGTTGTCATCGCAGGTATTCATGAACGACTAATTAAAGAGGTGAAGATGAATGGTAGATTGGTTCTTACCGAAATATACAGAAGCTGCGTGAGGTACGTTGGCTTCTCCTAGGGTGCTTCCTCCGTCTGGAACGGGTGGACGTGTGCAGAAGGTAAGGAACGCAGAATAGAAGCAGAGGTTGGAGCGTGAGTGCAGAAGAAAGGAAACGCAGAAGCGTTGTGTGCACCGGCTGGGACGTGAGGAAGAGCACGTTACGTTGGAGATTTCGATCAGCAAGAGAGGGAAGTGTGGCTTCTGAATGTGGACGTGAAATGGGAGGAAGGTGAGAGGTTATACATCGTGATTCTAGGAGCCTTTTATGGCAACTGCATCAGCTCTCTCCCAGCATTAAATCACACGTTGAAACTGCTATAATACAGCTGGGCTTGCTTCGCCTTTGCTTCCGGTTGGGCCTTAGGAATGGGCTGGAGTTGAGCTGCTGGATTGGCGCTGGCTAGAGTGGCGCTGGGCTGAAGCAGGCGGAACTCCCTTGGGCTGGCGATGGTACTGCTGCTGCTGGGCTGGAAGCGTGAGGCAGCTGGGCGTCTTCTGGGCTGGAGCGGACAAGGCAGCTGGGCGACTTCTGGGCTGGAGGCAACGCTGCTGAAGGCTGCAGAAGGCTGGGCTGCGCATAGGGCTGGGCGGACAGGGCAACGGTTGGACAAGCAGCTGGAGTAGTTCACGGACTGGGCTAGCAAATGCTGGGCTGTTGGAATGAAGGGAATCGTAGCCCGGTACTAATTGTAGTTCGACATCCAGAACCCGAAATTAATGTACGGAATAACCGGATACGGATTATTTTACAATTTAGGATTGGTTACAAAACTCTATCATTTTATGTGAAGGTAAGTCACATAAAATGATAAACTTATAAAAAGTTTTATCATTTTATGTGAAGGAGGTCTACATAAAATGATAATTTTTATCTTAATATGTCTAACTAAGTAGACGGATATGAATTGATGGATCGAGATCTAATTTATAACGGACATAGACGGAATAAAAATTCCGGATTTTACATTAGTACCCCCTTAAAATAAGTTTTGTCCCGAAACTTGGAATAAGATACCTACCCCCCTATATTTCCCTTCGAGAAATATATTCTAGCAAGCAACTACTCACGTCATCAAGCACATAGACATAAACAATTATTTAAACATATAATCACAGAAGTCATATAAGGTCTCGTCTTAGTACTAACCCGTCGGTACTGAGGTAGCGGCTAACTCCGCAAAGAACTCAGGGTAATTACATCTAATACTCTCCTCTGTCTCCCAGGTAGCCTCATCAACTCCTCGTCTAGACCACTGAATCCTCAGCATCGGTATCTCCTTAGAACGCAGGCGCCTAATGCTACGCTCTAGGATGGCTACTGGATACTCCACAAAAGTGTGGTCTAGCTCAACTATCAAATCCTCATGACTGATGATGTGTCTAGGGTCCGGTATGTACTCTCGCAGCAGAGATACATGAAAAACTGGGTGTACTCCCTCTAATCTCGGTGGCAGTGCTAGTCGGTAGGCAACCTCTCCGACTCTCTCTACGATCTCAAATGGACCGACATACCGGGGACTCAGCTTCCCCTTAATGCCGAAACGTCTAACTCCTCTCGTAGGTGACACTCTCAACCACACCTGTGTACCTACTCTAAACTCCAAAGGTCGACGCCTTTTGTCGGCGTAGGACTTCTGACGACTCTGAGCTGCTAACATCCTCTCCCGGACTAAGGCAACCCGGGCGATGTCGTCCTGTATCTGATCTGGTACTACTCCATCAGCCTTGCTAGGCTCATCCCAACATAGCGGTGTACGACATCTCCGCCCGTACAAAGCCTCATAAGGTGCCATCCCAATAGACGCATGCCAGCTGTTATTATATGAAAACTCTACTAGTGGGAGGTGATCTGGCCAGACCTGTCCCCAATCTAGCACACATGCCCTCAACATGTCCTCTAGGGTCTGGATGGTCCTCTCGGACTGACCGTCTGTTTGTGGGTGATAGGCGGTGGTAAAGTGAAGGCTCGTACCCAGAGCGGTATGTACCTGCTGCCAGAACCTCGAGGTAAAACGTCCATCCCTGTCGGAGACGATAGTCCTCGGTACTCCATGGAGTCTCATAATATGCCTGGTGAACTCCTTTGCTAGACGACTTACCGGCCACGTTTCCTTAATCGGAATGAAACGTGCGGTCTTCGTCAGATGGTCTACTACTACCCAAATGGCATCAAAACCTCTGCTGAGCCTCAATCCGGTGACGAAATCCATAGAAATGTCTTCCCACTTCCAATGTGGTACTAGAAGTGGGTGTAGCTCTCCTCCGGATCTACGATGCTTAATATTGACCTGCTGACAGGTCGCACACTGGGCTACATATCGGGCCACATCAGGCTTCAAACCACCCCACCAGAAGGAACGTCTTACGTCCTTATACATCTTACTCGCTCCTAGATGTACGGAGTAAGGGGTAGCATGAGCCTCACCTAGTATCCTCTGTCTCAGCTCACTGTCTGATGGCACACAGACACGGTCCTGTCGTCTCATCACTCCATCGGCACCGATAGTGAACTGAGGTGCCCCATCTCGTGACATCCGGTCTCGGATCCGGGTCAAAGTCGGACAGGTCTCCTGCTTCTGTCGGATCTCAGCCAACAGGTCAGGAAGTAACTCTAAGGTGGCTAACTGATGAGATGTATCGGGGAACTGGATCTCTACCTCCAACCAAGCTAAGTCTCTTTGTAATTGTGGTTGTACTGTCAACCGAGCTATCGCCTTCTCCTGAGGCGTCTTCCGACTCAAAGCGTCAGCAACTACAATCGCCTTTCCGGGGTGGTAAAGTATCTCAAGGTCGAAATCCTTGATCAACTCTAGCTACCGTCTCTGGCGGTTATTCAACTCCCGTTGAGTGAATATGTACTTCAGACTCTTATGGTCTGTGAAGATCTGACAGGTCGCTCCATAGAGATAATGACGCCAGATCTTAAGAGCGTGCACTACTGCTGCTAACTCTAGATCATGAGTGGGGTAGTTCTCTTCATACGTCTTTAGCTGTCGAGACGCATATGCTATGACCTTACCCCTCTGCATCAAGACACACCCCAAGCCCAGCTTGGATGCGTCACTGTACACTACGAAGTCCTCTGTACCCTCAGGCTGTGCTAAGATCGGAGCAGACGTCAACCTCCTCTTCAGCTCATCAAAACTCTGCTGACACGGCTCAGACCATACGAACCGAGTAGTCTTCCGTAGGAGGGAAGTAAGTGGTCGGGCGATCAGAGAAAACCCTTCCACAAACCGACAGTAATAACCTGCCAATCCTAGGAAGCTGCGAACCTCCTTAACATTCTTCGGAGGTTGCCAAGATGACACTAACTCAATCTTCGCTGGGTCGACCTTAATCCCCTCAGCAGTCACTACATGGCCAAGGAATGCCACCTCTGACGTCCAGAACTCACACTTGGATAGTTTAGCATATAGCTGACTATCCTGTAGAATCTGCAGCACTGTCCTCAAGTGTCCGGCATGCTCCTCTCGACTTCTAGAGTAAACTAGAATGTCGTCGACGAAGACCACTACAAACTGGTCTAAGAATTCGATGAAAATCCCATTCATCAACTCCATAAATACTGCTGGCGCATTAGTGAGCCCGAATGGCATCACTACAAACTCATAATGACCATACCTAGTCCGGAATGCCGTCTTAGGTATGTCCTGATCTCTCACCCTCAACTGGTGATAACCCGACCTCAAATCTATCCTCGAGAACACTGACGCTCCATGCAGCTGGTCCAGCAGATCATCTATGCGAGGCAGTGGGTACTTATTCTTGATGGTGACCTTGTTCAGTTCCCTGTAGTCGATACACAACCTCATCGATCCATCTTTCTTCCTCACAAATAACACTGGTGCGCCCCAGGGAGAAACACTAGGGCGTATGAAGCCCTTCTCTGCTAACTCCTCTAACTGCTTCTTCAGCTCAAGCAGCTCTATCGGGGCCATGCGGTACGGGGCCTTCGAGATCGGTCTCGTGCCCGGCTCTAACTCGATGCTAAAGTCCACACTCCTCTGTGGAGGTAGCCCTGGTAAGTCGTCTCTGAAGACGTCTGCAAACTCGCATGCGACTGGTATCTCCTATACTGTCAGGCTCTTGCGCTCCTTCATGGCATAATACCAGAAGGCCTCGCAACCCTGTGCTATCAATCTGGCTGCCCTCACTGCACTGATAACTGTGCCGGACTTTCCAAGGTCCCAACCTCGGAATATAACTCTGTGGCCTTCCTCCGTGGCAACAATCACAGTCCTCCTACCAATATCCAAGACGGCTCCATGTCTAGTCATCCAATCTATTCCTAATATCACGTCCTCATGTGCTAAGGGCATGACTAGAAAATTTACTAACCAGATCCGTCCTCCTAGGTGAATAGGGCAGTCATAAATCTCTCGAGATCCTCTAACCTTACCCCTATCTGGTAACCCAACCACAAAAGGTACACCCTCTACTATAGCTAAGGACAACCTATCTACACATGCATCTGATATAAAGGAGTGCGTGGCACCCGTATCAAATAAAACGCGCACAGGTAAGTCATGGATCCAAATAGTACATGTGGTCGCAAGTGTTGCAGGCTGCTCAGTGTTCCTCAGCTCGAACACTCTCGATGGTCCTCCTCTGGTGTCAGTGGTACTACCACGTCCTCTACCACGACCTGATCCCTGTGCAGTACTGTATGAAGTAGGATGTCCTGGAGCCCGGTACTGCTGCTGCTGCTGACTCGGAGCTCGGTACTGAGGGCGTCTCTGTACACTCTTCTCAGCACCTGCAGGAGAAGATCCCTGCTGAGAAGAAGCCTTGCCCTGACGGCAGAAAGTAGCCCTGTGTCCCGGCTTCCCACAAGTGAAGCAAGTGACCGGTGGTTTCGGGCAGTCCGTCTTAATGTGATCACGGCCACCACAGTTAAAGCACTGTCGATCTCCACTGGGAGTCCGAACTGTAGAGTGGTAGCTGGACCTTCCCTGAGTCTGTCCTCTACCATAACCTACTACTGCTGCAATGCTACCAGCATGTCCTGTCCTCTGCCGCTTATCCGGCCCACTAGACTGAGCTGCTTTCCTAGAAGCTGGCCTATCTCTCTCATAAGCAGAGGCCCTATCCTGATAATCAGACAAGGTCTCACAGCGGAATCCAGCCAGGTAGGATCGGGTACTCTCTCTTAACCTCCTGGAGAAAAGATAAACATGCTGCTCTTCTGGAGGTGCAGATGGTCCAAGCAAAGTCAACTCTTTCTGAAACTTCTTTATGGCTGTAGCAATCGGGATATCCTCAAATCCCGCCTTAATGAAATCCTGGAATCTCTCCCTCCTCAGCGAAACTGGGCAGTACCTGTCTCTAACAATGTTCTTCATCTGCTCCCAGCTGGTGACTCGGCCACGAACGGTACGCCACCATGAATGAGCATCATCTGTGAAGCAGGTCTGTATCAAATCTACCTGTCGATCCACGGGGCAACGTATTGCCTCCAAAGCAGTCTCAATCTTCCCTATCCAGTGCTCCACCTCTGGCCCTATCTCTCCGCTGAAGTTCATTGTTCATCTCTTTTCTTTCATTGTTCATCTCTTTTCTTTCATTATCTTGCAATGGAAGTTATGATTTTATGTTTGCTTGCTTTGATTTCCATCATGAATGTTGTAGGCTAAATTGATGTGATTCTAGGGTAAGGAAAAGATGGTTTTGGCTAGAACTATGATAGGACGGACTTAGATTTACCTTTGGACGATTTTTGTTTATGAACCTAGTTTCTGTTAGAAATCACGGGTAGTTCTTGAAGAAACACGGTCGTGGTTTCTATAGAACAGGCCGTGATTTTCCCTGGATCGAAGGATCTTACCTTAGATCTATATAAATGTTGAAACCCTAATTTTTTGCTAAGTTTAACCTACCCTAAAGTATCCTAGGGTAGAGACTAAGTGTTAGGAGAGACTTACCCGGTAATCCTTGCCCTTAGAATTTAAAATGGCAAAACCTTAGGTAGTGGTGAGCCTCACAAGCCGCCATTGGATTAGATGTGCTAGGAATGTTGATTAGGACTTCCCATTCCGAGACTTACCCGGTAAGGATAGGTTAGATTCCTAATTAACAATTCCGGTTTGTGTAGAATTCCTAACCTTAGGTTCTTAGAGACTTACCCGGTAATGAGACCTTAGGTGTGGACTAGTTGGACCATGAGACCTACCCGGTAATTGATCCCAATTTAGAAACACTTAATCCCAACATATCAAAATCAATCCAAAGAATGAATAGATAACTTGAGTTCTATGCCATAACCGGAATTTCCAATCCCCTAGAATCCATCTTTCCTTTTCCTTGATCAATATCTTGTTTGATTTGTTTATTTGTGCTGATTTTTGGTTTAGTTTAATTGTTTTCTTTGCATGAATTGTGATCTTTGATGTGATCACCTAAAACCAACAAAAACAATTGAGATTTTCTTCCTTTATTTCCTCCCTTTCTTTAGACTTAGATCTTGCTAAATACAATCACAACTTGAATCAATTTCACCTTAGTCTTTGTGTTCGACCTCGGAATACTTATCTTTCTACATACGTCCCGTACACTGCGGGTGCGCTAGAAGTTAGGATAATTATAACGAGTATAAATTTAAGGCTTATTGCGTGCACACACTTTTTAGCGTAACAAGTTTTTGGCGCCGTTGCCGGGGACTAGGTCTAGATTGAGTCTATTTTGTGATTGTTTCTAGTGTAGATCTTTCTTGTTTCTTTTGATCTCTTTTTGGTTTTTGTCTTTGCTTTTCAGGACATCTATTACTCTTTAGGTGTATGCGAAGATCTCGTGGCAAGGATTTAGCTCCATTCGATCCCGAACCGGAGAAAACCCTTCGATCTAGATCTAAGAACATCCGAAAAGAGAAAGAGATGGCCGGTAGAAATCTTCAAGCTGAATTGGATGAAGCCTTAGAGCAAATAAGGCTAAGAGATGAGCTCTTGGAGGAAGAAAGGAGACTTGCCAATGAGAGGCAAGAGGAAACAAGGAGGGAGATTGAGGAGATTAGGCAAGCCCTTGTTCAAGGAGAGCTTAATCGCCGACCACCTCCACCACAACCGCAGCCGGCGGCTAATGTTAGGGTTGCACCTATTGCTATTGAGGAGCCACAAACCCTAGGGAGACGTATGGATCCGGCACAAAGAGCACACCGACCGGGTGTGAATCTAGGAGATCCCGCAACCCACAACTATGAGCTCCGCCATCAAGTTCTACAAATGATCCGGCACAATCAATTTGGAGGGATGGAAGGAGAGTCTCCTCATCAACACTTGATGAATTATGAGATCTTGATGGAGACTCTTAGACCACCAAGATTGGAGAGCAACAACCATAAGCTTAGGGCTTTTTCCTTCTCTCTTAAGGATAAAGCCTTGTCTTGGTATCAATCTATTCCACCAGGACGAGTTGGTACTTGGGAGGAGATGACAACCGAGTTCTTGACCAAGTTCTTCCCACCTTCCAAGACCACCGAATTAAGAGGGAAGATCAATGCCTTCGTGATGAGGGATAGAGAAAGTTTGTTCAAGTCTTGGGAGAGATTCAAAGACCTTCTCCTAGATTGTCCACACCATGGCATACCGAAAATTGAGCTATTGGAAATCTACTTCAAAGGACTTGATGAAGATAGCCAACTCAAGCTTCAATCTCTTTCCGGTAGGACTTTTATGGAGAAGCATGTAGATGATGCTTGGGAGTTTGTGGAGAAGCAAGCTCTAGTGATTGAGAAGTACTCTCATAGGAAGAGTGAAGGAAGAAAGGCGGGAGCATATGAGGTGAGTGAAGTCACCATGAGTAATTTCAAGCTTGACGCCATCAACAACGAGTTGAAGTCCTTGAGAGAATTGTGCACTACCACCTTGAAGAGCCAAGCAACTCCTCAAGCACCTCCACAAGCTAACTTGTCTTCCAAGGAGGAAGATGTGAATTATATGGGAAGGGGCAATTTCAACAATTACCAAGGTCCAAGAAATTTCAACAACAACCGGCAATTCAACAATTACCGGCCAAACCACAACCATCCCGGGTTTTCTTACTCTAACCCGGATGGAGCCTTGAACCCTCCCGTTTCCACAAGTACAACTCCACCACAAAGAGCTTCACAAGAACCTCCACCCGGCTTTACTCAACCTTCAAAGGATAGAACCGAAGTCATGTTTGAACAATTGCTAGGAAGATTGAGTGGACTTGAGAGCACCGTCACTTCAATTTCTAAGGCTCAAAAGGTCTTGGAAGCACAAGTCTTTCAAAAGGCGGGTGAAGCACATAGAGATCCGGGGAAGCTTCCCGGAAGAACCTAAGACAACCCAAGAGGCCAAGTTTTGGCTATCACAACGAGGAGTGGGTTGAGTATGAAGGATCCTTTGCCCAAGGACCAAGCTAAGGGAAATCAAGTAGTGGTAGAAGAGGGAAGAAAGCAAGAAGATGGAGGGAAGAGCAAAGATGTAGAGCCAACTTATGTGGCACCGTCTCCATACAAGCCACCACTACCGTTCCCACAATCAAGAGCAAGAGCTCGTTTGGACAATCACTTTGGTAAGTTCCTTGAACTAATGTCCAAGTTACATATTAACATTCCGTTCATGGATGCCATCTTAGGAATGCCGGCATATGGGAAGTTTTTGAAAGAAATACTCTCCAACAAAAGGAAGTTGGAGGAGTATGGGGAGATAAGGATGACCAAGAGATCCTCGGAGTTGATCCAAACGATGAAGGAGGCAATG
Organism: Fagopyrum esculentum; assembly: GCA_033239045.1. Classification (NCBI taxonomy): domain Eukaryota; kingdom Viridiplantae; phylum Streptophyta; class Magnoliopsida; order Caryophyllales; family Polygonaceae; genus Fagopyrum; species Fagopyrum esculentum. The sequence continues at coordinate 110,180,541 of BSUD01000004.1, forward strand.
CCTCCCAAGCTAAGGGATCCGGGCTCTTTTTGCGTCCCAATAGGAGTGGGAGATGTGAAGTACGAGGCCCTTTGTGATCTTGGGGCGAGTGTAAGCATCATACCGCTTGCACTTAGCAACAAGGTCGGGTTAGGAGATCCAAAACCGGTCAAGATGACCCTCTATATGGCGGACCGCTCTATTACTCATCCGGTTGGGATTCTAGAGGACATTCCGGTGCAATTGGGAGGATTCTATGTACCCATCGACTTTGTAGTGTTGGACATTCCGGCGGATTATCCGGTTCCCATCATTCTAGGAAGGCCTTTCCTAGCCACTTCCGGATGCTTAGTGGATTGCAAGAATGGGACTCTCTCCTTCAACATTGGAGAGGAGAACATCAAGTTCAAGCTGTCCACGATGATGAAAGGGCCAACCCTTGATGAGGATATCTTCAACATAGTCGAGCAAGAAGAATCTAGAGAAGTTGTAAGCTCGATCTTGATCAAGGACCCCTTGGAGAAGGTTCTTACCTTGAGTATGATGGAGGAAGACATTGAGGAGGAATGCAATGAAGAGATCAAGGCCTTGGAGGCCTTAGAAGAGGAGCCAAGAGTTGGATTTGAGAGCCACGAAGAGGTTGTGAACAGCTGCAAGTTCCACGGTCGAAATTCAAGTTCCACGGCCGTCAAACTCTCTGGACAACTCCGAGAAGCAGGCTTGGCAAGAACCACGGCCGTGGAAGATGAACAAGCCGTGTTTCCGACCGTGGTTTTTCCTGAATCAACTCTTGATGATGATCGAGCTTCTAGGAGCCAAGGAAAGTCTTCTTTTGCCTTGGATTCATCTCATCCAATCTTATTTGGATCATCTCCAACCGATAAAGGTCCTCCCTCACTTGAACTTAAACCCCTTCCCTCTCATTTAAAGTATGCATTCCTTGGTGATAATTCTACATATCCGGTGATTGTTAATGCATGCTTGAGTGATGACGAACTTGCTAAATTGCTACATGAACTAAGATTGCATAGGAAAGCCATTGGTTACACTATTGATGATTTGGTCGGCATTAAGCCATCTTTGTGCATGCATAAGATAATGATGGAAGATAACCACAAACCCTCTATTGAACATCAAAGGAGATTGAATCCTATAATGAAAGAGGTGGTCAAAAAGGAAATCATTAAGTTTCTAGACGCGGGAATTATCTACCCTATCTCGGATAGTAAGTGGGTTAGTCCCGTTCATGTAGTACCTTAGAAAGGGGGGATGACGGTAGTAACTAATGAGAACAATGAACTAATACCGACTAGAACGGTCACGGGATGGAGAATGTGCATAGATTATAGGAAGTTGAACATGGCCTCTAGGAAAGATCACTTCCCTCTCCCCTTCATTGACCAAATGCTAGAAAGGTTAGCTCAACACTCTCATTTTTGCTATTTAGATGGGTATAGTGGATTCTTCCAAATCCCTATCCACCCCGATGACCAAGAGAAAACGACTTTTACATGTCCATGGGGTACCTTTGCATATAGGAGAATGCCATTCGGGTTGTGTAATGCACCCGCCACCTTCCAAAGGTGTATGATGGCTATCTTTTCGGAATACATAGAAAATATCATGGAAGTGTTCATGGATGATTTCTCTGTTTATGGTTCTTCTTTCGATGATTGCTTGGCTAATTTGTCATTAGTGTTTCAAAGATGTGAAGAGACAAATCTTGTCTTAAATTGGGAAAAATGCCACTTCATGGTAAGTGAAGGTATTGTGTTAGGACACTTGGTGTCTAACCGTGGCATTGAGGTTGATAGGGCTAAGATTGAAATGATAGAGAAGTTGCCACCACCTACCTCGGTGAAAGGGGTAAGGAGTTTCTTAGGGCATGCCGGTTTTTACCGGAGGTTCATTCAAGATTTCTCTAAAATCTCTAAGCCTCTCACTAACCTACTAACGAAGGATGTTGATTTTGTCTTTTCCAAAGATTGTCTTGAAGCGTTTTGTAGGTTGAAGAACGCCTTGATCTCCGCTCCTATCATGCAACCTCCGGATTGGAGTCTACCATTTGAAATCATGTGCGATGCAAGTGATGTGGCCGTTGGGGCCGTTTTAGGGCAAAGGAAAGAAGGGCGCACTCATGCTATTTACTAAGCTAGCAAGACGCTAGATGATGCCCAACTCAACTATGCTACCACCGAGAAGGAGTTGTTGGCGGTGGTATATGCATTTGAGAAGTTCCGCTCGTACCTTGTTGGGGCGAAGGTCATAGTTTATACGGATCATGCGGCGATCCGTTATCTACTTACAAAGAAGGATGCCAAACCAAGGTTGATTCGGTGGATCCTTCTTCTTCAAGAGTTTGATTTGGAGATACGAGATAAGAAGGGATCCGAGAACTCCGTGGCGGATCACCTTAGTAGACTCCCACCATTGGAGCTTGGGAAAGACAACATCCCGATAGATGATTCATTCCGGGATGAACAATTGCAAATGGTGGAAGAATGCCTTTTCCAAGTGGCTAGAGGAAGTGAGCCATGGTACGCCGACATCGTGAACTACTTGGTGTGTGAGGAAGTGCCTCCCGGATTAACATATGCACAAAGGAAAAAGTTCTTCAACGATGTAAGGCCCTACTATTGGAGTGAGCCACTTCTATTCAAGAGAGGCCCGGATGGGGTGCTTAGGAGATGCATACCGGAAGATGAAATGGAAAGTGTGATCCGGCATTGTCACTCCTTACCATGTGGAGGCCATGCTAGCTCACACAAAACGTGTGCCAAGGTATTGCAATCCGGTTTTTATTGGCCTAACTTGTTTAGAGATGTGCAAGGTTTTGTAGCGGCATGTGATGCTTGCCAAAGGACGGGCAACATTTCAAGGAGGAATGAAATGCCCTTGAATAACATCCAAGAAGTTGAGATTTTTGATGTGTGGGGTGTAGACTTCATTGGACCATTCCCTTCTTCATGTGGCAATCTCTACATCCTATTGGCGGTGGACTATGTGACAAGATGGGTAGAGGTCATCGCCTCTCCTACAAATGATGCCAAGGTGGTGGTGCGGTTCTTCAACCGAGTGATCTTCCCTAGGTTTGGAACACCAAGGGTGATCATTAGTGATGGAGGGAAGCACTTCACAAATAGGAATTTCGGAGCACTTTTGGCTAAGTATGGGGTGACTCATAAGGTGGCAACACCCTATCACCCCCAAACTAGCGGTCAAGTGGAGATCTCCAACCGAGAGATAAAGGCCATCCTCGAGAAGACGGTATCTAGGACAAGGAAGGATTGGGCTATGAAGCTCAATGACGCACTATGGGCATATAGAACCGCCTTCAAGACACCTATTGGCACCACTCCTTACAAGTTGGTCTATGGCAAGTCTTGCCATCTTCCGGTGGAAATGGAGCATAGAGCTTATTGGGCCATTAAGTGGCTAAATTTTGACCTCAAGGAGGCGGGAGAGAAGAGATTGCTTGATATCAATGCCCTTGAGGAGCTCCGGTTGGAAGCCTATGAGAATGCCCGGATCTACAAGGAGAGAACCAAAAGATGGCATGACAAGAGGATTATTCCAAAGGAGTTGAGTGAAGGAGATCTTGTCCTTCTCTTCAACTCGAGGCTAAGACTTTTCCCCGGAAAGCTCAAATCAAGATGGACCGGGCCATATGTGGTAAAGAAGATCTTTCCCCATGGAGCTATTGAGATAGGAGGGGAGCATTGTGGAGATTTCAATGTGAATGGGCATCGCTTGAAGAAGTATATTCCGGGAACCCCGATAGACATGATTGCCCCGCTTCACCTTGCATAAACGCTCCCGAGTTTGGTCAAGCTAATGACCTTAAAGAAGCGCTTGGTGGGAGGCAACCCATCGGTAACATTTTTCCTTCATTTTTGCTTAGATTTTTCTGTTTTTGTGTGCTTTGTGTGTTTTGTCTACTTCATGTGTATGCTAGAAGCATTAATGGCGTTGGAAGCCTTTCTCGGAAATGATGATGATGAAACCCTCACCAATTATGGGTGGAGCGGACACGGAACTTGGACGGCTAGCGGTGCCTAGCGCGGGTTTCAAAGCTTGAAAGATGCTTAGAGCTCTCTACCATAATTGAAAGGATCATCCAACATCAATTCACCCAACATCAATTCACTTGAGAATTCCCAAATACCATAGCAAACCATTTTACATTGTGAGAACCTTCTTTCACTCTCTTTACTTGTATACCACATTGGGGACAATGTGTTTCTAAGTATGGGGTGGGGTTCCCATGATCCTTTGCATGATGAGCATCTAGGATAGGTTAATATTTGCACATGTCTTGCATTGTACATACTTAAACCAAAAATCCCATAAAAATCAGAAAATTTAAAAATTTTTTGTGCTTTCTAGGCTTGGATATGATCCTAATGATGAAACTCGTCTTGTGATTGGCTATGAATGGCCTTATGTGTTGGATTGATAAATGCATATGTGGACTTGAACTACTTCTCTTGAATTCCATGAATGACTTGAGATCATGATGATTGCCTAGAATGGATTGAGTATTGAAAATCGAAATTACATGATAGTTCTTGCATACCATCTAGGAATGAATAAGGCATTTCATCTTTCTTTACTTCTCATCTTGATCATGATTGCTTGAGCACCTCAATTGATATAAATTCGACCTCCTTTAAAACCCATCCGGGAATAGGAGCATGCTAGTGTGTTTGAATGTGTAAAAGCAAGTGCGGGGTGAAGATGTAATGAAAAGAATGTCGTGAATGAAATGCTGAAATTATTGTGGAAGTGTAGCCAAAATAGGTTTGGGGGCGTTGGTTTAAATGATAAGTAACTCGGTACACTTCACATAATCGGGTGTTGGTGCCTTGCCAAAGTCAAATGAGCCAATAGCCCTAACGAGCTTTGGTATGTGTGCCCGGTGTGGATGCACCTCGAAAAAGAGAAAAAGCCCGAGGATGGCTAATCACCGAGGTTTCGGCTATTGTACACCAATGCCATTGTCTCAAAAATGAGTTAAAGAAAAAGAAAAGAAAGTAAGATAGGGAAAAATATACACTTGGGGGAAGTTGATCGAGGACAAGGAAGTGATGTTAGTTCCATTCCCGGATTAGCATCACATACCTAGAAAATTCCCCTCCCAAATTACAACGTTTCTTAGCCTTTTATGTCACAAGCCCTTATGACCTACTTGCATATTTGTAAGACTTAGTAATCTAGATTGGATAGACTCTTGGTCTTCTTGACATCTCCGTCCTCCCATCTCATGCATGCTTTTGAGTTAAGTACAATTGTCTTTCCATGCCCTTATTGTTTGATACATAATTGCTTATCCAATTGACATTGATCATGACTATGAAGGTGATCCAATAGTAGAAGCACAAAACCCAAAAAGATTTTTGCACTTTTCTGCATACATAAATCATGTCATCTCTTAGTCTATAGTTGGGAATTTGCTCGGGGACGAGCAAACCTTAAGTATGGGGTATTTTGATAACACGATTTATAGCATAGTTTTAGGTGTACATTTAGATAGAATTCCCGCTCAATCATGCATGATCTAGCACTAGTCCAAGACGTTTTGCACTCAAAACATGTATTTTGTCGAGATAGACGTCTACACGGACTTGTGTGCGTTTTGTAGGTATTTCGGGAAGTTTAGAGCTAAAACGATGCGTTTAAGGATCGTTCATTTAGATGACACGTCCTCGGACTCATTACAACACAAGCAAAGAGCTAAGGAGGACTCATGGAACCTTGCCAACACTAGCCATGCACCAAACCACAGCTCAATGATCAAAAGCGAAGTTTCTGCATAAAATCACGGTTCTCTGAAGAACCACGGCCGTGGAAATGACCGTGGATTTTGCCAGATTCTCGTGACAGCTGTGCCACGACTCTCATGGCCAGCTCATGCACAATTTGTTATAAAAGTGGTCCTTGATGGGTTGTTTGAGGCAGCTGGAGTAGTTTGGGAGCAGCTCATCCATTATCCATTTCTCTAACAAATATATTCTCAAAAGAAGAAGATTTTTTCTAGGAAGGAAAGTGCCAAAGAGAAGAAGAAAGGTTCCATTGAAGAGGAGAGAAAAACACACCATAGCTTTCTTGTATTTCGGATTTTATTTCTGGAGTTGTAAACCCTTGAAACCTTCTTTTGGAAGGGTTGTAAGTAGCTCTAATTCCATTCTCGGATTTGTTTGTTCTTGAAGTTCATTGTTCATCTCTTTTCTTTCATTATCTTGCAATGGAAGTTATGATTTTATGTTTGCTTGCTTTGATTTCCATCATGAATGTTGTAGGCTAAATTGATGTGATTCTAGGGTAAGGAAAAGATGGTTTGGCTAGAACTATGATAGGACGGACTTAGATTTACCTTTGGACGATTTTTGTTTATGAACCTAGTTTCTGTTAGAAATCACGGGTAGTTCTTGAAGAACCACGGTCGTGGTTTCTATAGAACAGGCCGTGATTTTCCCTGGATCGAAGGATCTTACCTTAGATCTATATAAATGTTGAAACCCTAAGTTTTTGCTAAGTTTAACCTACCCTAAAGTATCCTAGGGTAGAGACTAAGTGTTAGGAGAGACTTACCCGGTAATCCTTGCCCTTAGAATTTAAAATGGAAAAACCTTAGGTAGTGGTGAGCCTCACAAGCCGCCATTGGATTAGATGTGCTAGGAATGTTGATTAGGACTTCCCATTCCGAGACTTACCCGGTAAGGATAGGTTAGATTCCTAATTAACAATTCCGGTTTGTGTAGAATTCCTAACCTTAGGTTCTTAGAGACTTACCCGGTAATGAGACCTTAGGTGTGGACTAGTTGGACCATGAGACCTACCCGGTAATTGATCCCAATTTAGAAACACTTAATCCCAACATATCAAAATCAATCCAAAGAATGAATAGATAACTTGAGTTCTATGCCATAACCGGAATTTCCAATCCCCTAGAATCCGTCTTTCCTTTTCCTTGATCAATATCTTGTTTGATTTGTTTATTTGTGCTGATTTTTGGTTTAGTTTGATTGTTTGCTTTGCTTGAATTGTGATCTTTGATGTGATCACCTAAAACCAACAAAAACAATTGAGATTTTCTTCCTTTATTTCCTCCCTTTCTTTAGACTTAGATCTTGCTAAATACAATCACAACTTGAATCAATTTCACCTTAGTCTTTGTGTTCGACCTCGGAATACTTATCTTTCTACATACGTCCCGTACACTGCGGGTGCGCTAGAAGTTAGGATAATTATAACGAGTATAAATTTAAGGCTTATTGCGTGCACACACTTTTTAGCGTAACAAGTTTTGGCGCCGTTGCCGGGGACTAGGTCTAGATTGAGTCTATTTTGTGATTGTTTTCTAGTGTAGATCTTTCTTGTTTCTTTTGATCTCTTTTTGGTTTTTGTCTTTGCTTTTCAGGACATCTATTACTCTTTAGGTGTATGCGAAGATCTCGTGGCAAGGATTTAGCTCCATTCGATCCCGAACCGGAGAAAACCCTTCGATCTAGATCTAAGAACATCCGAAAAGAGAAAGAGATGGCCGGTAGAAATCTTCAAGCTGAATTGGATGAAGCCTTAGAGCAAATAAGGCTAAGAGATGAGCTCTTGGAGGAAGAAAGGAGACTTGCCAATGAGAGGCAAGAGGAAACAAGGAGGGAGATTGAGGAGATTAGGCAAGCCCTTGTTCAAGGAGAGCTTAATCGCCGACCACCTCCACCACATTGTTGAAGGTTCTTGGAGATTGAAGGAAAGGAACAAGAAGTCAAGATTAAAGGAATTGTGAGATCTTTTGTTTCGCTTTGATTCTTGTGACTTGTGAACACATTGTTGAGTGTTTTGAGAGATTCATTAAAAGATTTTAAGGTTTGATTACAAATTTAGAGATTCTTTGGTTTTTATGGTTCAATCTTGATTTAAGGTTTGAATACAGATTTGGAGATTCTTTTGTTTCCCTTCTGATTCAATCTTGATTTTGATTTGAATATGAAAATGGTTGGCTAAAAACCTTGTGATTCTGGGGAGAAGAGTTGACGATTGAGGCTTAGATAATGATAGACTGAACTCATTTAACCATTTGGACCCTGACAGTTGAGAATTAACTTTGCGACACCAGATAAATCGACCTATTCTTGAGTAAATCGACCGATTTTATAAAGAACATGGCGATTTTTCTTTCTGACGTTCTTTTATCGATTTATCCTTTAACCAAAGTTAATCCTTTCCTAAATCCTAACCTTGCTTAACCTTTTTAACCCTTATTCAAGTGTGAGAAAAGACTTCATCATTGATTCTTCATTTGATAGCTAAAGTTTGTAAGATTTGGGTAATAGAGAGACACAACATCCTCTATTAAGGTTTGAGAAGGCTTTCCATCTTTACCTTTGAGAGTCGTATCCTTGGTTTTGGGTGGTTAGTTTAAGTGTTAATCTTATGCTTCAATCCTTTCTATATTGCAGCCTCAACAACCTTTATAGAGACAACCTTTGGGTTAGACATATAGGTTTTGGAACTTCTCCGTACAATACCTTCTTTTGAAACACGTAACATTTGCAACGCCAAATCTGTCCTTTGATCTTTAGAAGTGTCTTGAATCGAAAGCCACAGTCGGATACTTGAATTCTTGCAATTATTTGTCTCCTTATTAATTATAAAAGCTTTTGCACTTTGCGAGATAATTTGAAATCGATTTTATTCTCACAAAATCCCTGAGTTCGACTCTGGAATTTCTTGCCTTACTACAGCTGATCCGTACACTGTGGGTTTGCTTTTGCATAGGTTCTAGATATAAATTTTAAGACTTTGATGCACACTCTCGAGTGAACAAGTTTTTGGCGCCATTGCCGGGGATTTGGTCTAGACAAAATTCGGTTTTTGGTTGTCTAGCTTGGGAGCTTTTGCTCTTGTGATTTGTTCTATCTACTTGAGTGATTTTCGCAGATTCTTTAGGTATATACAAAGGTCTAGATCTACCAAAGACATCGTTCCTTTTGATCCCGAATTAGAGAAAACTTTAAGGAGAAAGCTAAGAGAGAAAAAGATAGATGAAAATAATGAGAGGAACATCCAAGAGGAGTTGGATGAAACTCGAGCTCAACTCAAATTGAGTGAGAAGGCTCGCTTGGAAGAACAAGAGCGTAATCAATTTCAGATAGATGAGCTTAAGGCCACGATTCTAGACATGAAATTGGAGAGGAATGACGCTAAGAAGAAGAAGGCTAAGGCGTCTAAAGCAGAATCATCTAATGATGATGAGATGCCGGAATTGGAGGATATACTGCCATTTAATCATCGGGCTCATGTTGATCCTCGCCCTCGTGCTAGAGAGGTGAGAGTTGCTGATGTCGTGGCTGAACCATGAACCTTTGGGCAACGAATGAACCCAATTAAACAACCACCCCGTCTAGGTGTGAATCTTGGAGATCAAGATGATCATGACTTTGGGATGCGTCCACAAGTCATCACTTTAATCCGCCAAAATCAGTTTGGTAGAACGGAAGCTGAATCTCCGCATTAACACTTGCAAAATTTTGAGATTCTCATGGAAACTTTGAAACTTCAAAGGGTTAACAACAACAACTAAAAGTTGAGACCGTTCTTCTTCTCTTTGAAGGACAAAGCCTTTGTTGGTATCAAGCACTTCCAGCTGCAAAGCTCAACACATGGGAGGACTTGACATTGGAATTCCTCACTAAGTTCTTTCCGCCATCCAAAACGGAGGAATTGAGAGGTAAGATAAACGCGTTTTCTATGAAACCTAACGAAAGTTTGTTTCAATCTTTGGAAAGGTTTCAAGATCTTCTATTGGATTGCCAACACCATGGCATTTCAAAGCTGGAATTGTTGGAGATCAACTACAAAGGATTGGATGTGGAGACACAATTCAAACTTCAATCTCTTTCTTGTGGTACATTCATGGATATGAGAGAAGATGGCGCTTGGGACTTCATTGAGAAGCAAGCCCAAGTAATTGAGAAGTATTACCATAGGAAGATTGATGGTGGAAATCGAAATTCGGGAGATCTAGGAGCAAAGCTAACTCAAGCTGCACAAACTCAAATATTATCCCTCAACAATGAGATCAAGAAGTTGAAGGAAGTCATAAAATCTAGTCTTCAAAGAACGAAGGAGCAAGATGTTGGCTACCAAGGAAGGGACAATAACCAAGGCAATAGGAACAACTACCGGAACAATAATTGGAACAACAACAACAACAGGAACTCCAACAACAACAATTGGAGATACAACCAACAAAACCCCGGTAATCCATATTCACATGCTGAAAATGCACTAATGTTCGCCATTTAGCGTGCGTGCAAATAAGTCTTAAATTTATAAAACTAGAATCAAGCAAGCGAACCCGCAGTGTACGGATCGATATAGTTAAGCAAGAATTCCAGAGTATCGAACACAGGGATTTGGGGGGTTAAATCCAATTATAGAATTGTCAAGCAAGTAAATGTATGAGCTTTTGTAAATATTGGGAAAACAACAATCCTAAAGATCCAGGAATCCAGTTGTGGCAATCGATTCAAGATATACTAAAGATATAAGGACAGAGTTAAGAGCTGCAAAGGTATACTAATGCAAAGCAATGTACGGAGAAGTTCCAAGGTGATGCGCCCTTGGATGCCCCTTTTACGTTGACCATGGACGAAGAGGACGAGGCTCTTAGAGTTCGCTCAGATGGACCGATCACCCGATCCCGAGCTAAGGCCATTGCTCGAGCCACCGGCTCCATCATCACCCGCACTACTTCTTCACTTGGTCCCATTACCGGCGTGCCTTGTCTCTACACCACCATGGCATAGGCTACCGGTTCCGTTAGCGGCATGTCCCGTCTTTCCGACTCCATGGCATGAAGCTAGCTTATCTTCGGACTATATTTTCATGTTTTCCTTTTTATGTAATAAAGGGATATTCCATATAGGAATATTCCCTTTTTGACCTTATCCGTTTAGGGTTTGCTTGGATGCTTTTAGGTTTTCCCCTTTTGGGCTTTTTCTTCATGTATTCTTGTTTGGCCCGTTGGCCCATAGGTAGGCAAGTTTCTCTATATAAGAGATATCTTGCCTCACTTATTTTTCATGTTCAATATTACTAAGTTTTGAGAAGAATTTCCTCCACTTAGCTTGGGCATCAAAATCTCTCTTCTAACCCTCAAACTTCTTCCTTGAATCTCGTCTTTGATTCAAGAAATCCATATTCGAGGATTCTTTTTAAGAATCAACCTTCGCTCCACACAAAAAGGTTCCTTCGATCTCTCTAGATCGAAGTAACCCTAGTTTCTTCATCGCTTCCGCCCCTTTGGATCCGAAACGATACAACGTTGCACAAAGAATCAAGGAGTAGTTGGAGTTTTGCTTGATCTAGATCCGGAGTTATCCTTGGTTACCTCCAAGGACGCATCAAATTGGTATCAGAGGAAGGGATCAAAGCTAAGTTCTCTTTACTCTTGTTTTTGTGCGTTATTATCTTAAACCTATTTTAGCCTTTGTTTGTTCATGATGTTCTTCGTTTGCTCATGATGTTCTTCATTTGTTCTTCATGATCTTCATGTTGTTCATCATGTTCTTCATCATGTTCATCCATTTTTCCTGAATTTTTTTTTTCTTTTCCGTGTTTAAATCAAAACAAAAAGAACAAAAATAGGAGATATTTGGTTTACCTTCAAACCATTTATCAAACCCGTCTTTTTCTTAAACCGACCTAATCCGATAATTTTGTTAATTAATTTCACCAAATCTCTTGGGATATTTTTGTTAACGAAAAGTTCGGATATCTCGCATTTGATATTCCAAGAAAAGCAAAACAACTCTTCATCAATACGGATTTGTGTTCAAAAAAAAAAAAAAAAAAAACAAAACAAAAGAAAGTGTTGCTCAAAACGTTTCAAAGAAACGAAACACACAAAGTGAAAAGACGTCCGGCAAACCGGTCCATCCGAAAAATCGGATTTTACAAAACGGTCAAAGACCGAAAGCAAGCAAAGCTTGCCGAGTGAACAATCCGTCCATCTTCTATCCCTCCATTTTCTCACATACGTTTGCAAAATATCACTTGTTTTTTGTGTGTAATTGGTTCAATTTTGTTGGATTTGCCTTCCTTGCCTAACCGCCAAACGGCCTTCCCCAAAGTAGAACCCGATAACGCACTTGAACTTGGGTAAAGTTGACCTAACTTGTCACCTTGCTCACTTGATTGCTTGAACTTGTGTGCTGATTTGGAGCAATGACTAACGTTGAAATGGAAACTTCTCAGGATTCTGGTCCGCAAGAGTTCAGTGAACCCTTGGCTCAAGAAACTGCCTCGTTGTCCCTCGAAAATGACTCCATAAGGCGAGAATTGGAAGCCTTGAAGGCACAACAAAAGTTTGATGCCTTGACCCGAGAAAACATTGCCTTGAAAAAAGAGCTAGAAGCTCTTAAGTCCCTTCAGAATGCTCACCGTCCCACCCCAACTTATCCGAATGAGAACGTGGTCAATGCTTCCACTTCCGATGCACAACGGAAAGGCAAGGGACTTTTGGGAGCCGGCCCATCAAACGTTACCCGGCTTGCGTCTGTCATTGAACGCACCCATCCTTTACCTCTTGACGGAAATGAGTCCCATGAAGAAGAGGAGGAATTCCCCGACCCGCGTCAAGATAACTTGCCCATAGTCGATACGGAACATCGGCACCAATATTATGAGCATCAACATCAACGGTATGTTCCTTCTCCAGCTCCACCTAGTGTGCCCCGCACCGACCGACAAACCCGGGAAGAGCCCCGGTACCGTCCCAACTCAACCACCAATCATGGTCGTGAGCATGATCGGTCCGAACACCGTCACCAACGGTCAATCCGGCAACCGAGGACCCTTGACTTTGATGAATACGATGAGCAACACAACTTCAATGAGTTCTCCGGTGATGAATCCGATTTAGAACGGGTAGCACATAACCGTCCGTGGCACCCACCCATCATAGACCCCTATGAGAATCAAGACCGGGGTGAAGAATGGTTGCCTCCCCCAAATCCACCTAGGCCGGCCCCACCCGTTCATGGGCGCCCACGTCATCATGGCGGCCACCGGCGAGCCCGTGCCGATGATGCCTACATTCCACCGCCCCGCCCGGACCCCTACCGAGCTCGTAGGGAAGGTAAGGTTAAGTTCCCTACCTTTCATGGTGAATATGATCCGTGTGTTTTTCTTGATTGGGCGCAGGATATGAAACGAGCATTAAAACATTGTCATTATGAGGAGGAATCCGAGAAAATCGAGGCGGCAACTCTATACTTTGAAGGAGATGCGAAGTCTTGGTGGAACCGGTATGAGTTCACCCGAGAGCGGCGAGGATGGGCACCAATTGAGACGTTTGAGCAATTGCTCTATTGCATGACCAAGAAGTACGTACCCGAGGACTTTAAGAATGATATGCGGTTGCAAATTGCCGAGTTCAAGCAAGGCAACCTCACTCCGGTGGCTTACTTGGCTAAACTTGAGGACATGCACATTAAGGCCGGCGTCTCGGCCTCCCCCTCCGCCCTCCGCACCAAGTTCATGAGTGGGCTTAATGCTTCCATCCGGCGGCCGCTCGAGATTGTCCCATTCAAGGATTTGGGAGCATTATGTCATGCCGCCATGAAGTTATATAAGCAACAACTCGAAACACCGCGGTATTCTAGGTATCCCTCTTCCTCGAGTCCATATCTTTATCCATCTAACACACGTTCTCGCGATGCGCCTAGTCCTACAGATACCGACGCCTCTAAAGGGACCCAACGGACGGGTCCTTCCAATAGGCAAACGGGTACCGAGAAGGCACCAAACCGTGGCCCGGCACCGGCGCCTCCCTCTCGAGGTCAACAAGGACCCTCACCGGCGGCTCGCCCAAGGGAGCCCGTGTGTTACAAGTGTAGCGGTTTTGGACACGTACAACGTGATTGCCCAAACACCAAACGGGTCTTGTTTGCTGACCCAACATATTTCGAGGACGACGATGGTCAATATGAAGGTGATATCATTATTGAGGATGACCATGACACCGACCCACTTGTTGGCATGGAACCCTGTGATGACGAGATTGCTTGCGGCCCAGCACAACCCGGTAAATTCGCTCTTGTTTCTCGTCGTATTTTGGCTGTTAAAGAACATATTCCTATTGATCAACGCGAGAATCTCTTCCACTCTCGTTGCTTGGTTTATAATACGAGTCTTTCTCTCATCGTTGACGGGGGTTCTTGTTGCAATATTGTCAACGAACGGGTGGTAAAACACTTCAAGTTGCCTACGACCCCCCACCCAACGCCTTACGGACTCCAATGGATTTCCGATACGGCATGTGACACCGTCACACAACAAGCTTGGGTGCCGTTTTCTATTGGCGCCTATGTTGATAAGGTCCTTTGTGACGTTATCAAGATGGACGCCACACATGTCCTATTAGGACGACCATGGCAATTCGATCGCCGCACATATCATGATGGTTATCTTAATCGGTACATGTTCCAATATAATGGAAAACGGGTCACACTTTTGCCTATGACTCCGCACGAAATTTTGGTTGACTATGCGGAACGGAAGAGGCAACAAACTATTGATGAGTCCGCTAAAGCACCGGCAAAATCGGACCCCCGGAGTCCCGATGTTGTAGGTGTTAGTACTTCCAAATCCCGCAACACCGCCCCTCTTGTCCATGCTACCGAATCCAAAGGTAGTAAAGGTCGCATCGTTTCTTCGGGCGCACCTTTATCATCTTCGGATCCCGTAATTCAAGGACGGTGTGAGCCACGGATACTCTTAGCTCGCCGGCATGATTTGCAACCGGTCATGGAAGGCAAGTTCCCATGCTTTTTACTTGTTCCGTTTTGTTTATCTACTTCTCATGACCCAAGTAATGTGCCACACGAGGTGTCTTTGTTGTTGTCCGAATTTCAGGATATTATGCCCAAAGACCTCCCACCCGGCTTGCCACCTATCCGAGGGATTGAACATCAAATTGACTTTGTGCCCGGTGCCTCTTTGCCAAACCGAGCCGCTTACCGAGCCAGTCCGGAAGAGACAAAGGAGCTACAACGTCAAGTGCAAGAGCTCCTAGACCGGGGACATGTGCGTGAATCCTTATCACCATGTGCCGTCCCGGTAATCTTAGTACCAAAGAAAGATGGATCATGGCGGATGTGTGTTGATTGTCGTGCCATCAACCAAATCACCGTCAAATATCGCCACCCGATCCCGCGCCTTGATGACATGTTGGATGAGCTTCATGGCGCCACTATCTTCTCCAAAATTGATCTCCGGAGCGGTTACCACCAAATCCGGATGGCCGAAGGTGACGAATGGAAGACGGCGTTCAAAACGAAGTATGGACTCTATGAATGGCTTGTCATGCCTTTTGGCCTCTCCAACGCCCCGTCCACCTTCATGCGCCTCATGAACCACGTCTTGCGCCGATTCTTGGGTACATTCGTTGTTGTTTATTTTGATGATATTTTGGTGTTTAGTACGTCTTTGGAGGATCACATCGGGCACCTTCGCCAAGTGCTCGAGTGCCTTAGACAAGAGCAATTGTATGTCAACTTTGACAAATGCGTCTTTTGCTCGGACACCACTATCTTTCTTGGCTATGTCGTGTCTAAGGACGGACTCCGAGTAGACGAATCTAAAGTTCGTGCTATTCGGGAGTGGCCTACTCCTACTACGGTCACTATGGTCCGAGCCTTTCTCGGCTTAGCGGGTTTCTACCGGCGCTTTGTCAAGGACTTTAGCACGGTAGCAGCACCGCTCCATGAGCTCACTACCAAGGGTGTCACGTTTGAGTGGCGTGATATCCATGCTCGAGCGTTTGATGCGCTCAAAGACCGTCTTTGTAATGCACCATTACTCCAACTCCCAAACTTTTCAAAAACCTTCGAGGTGGAGTGTGATGCATCAAATGTGGGCATTGGAGGCGTTCTCTTACAAGAGAATCGTCCAATTGCCTACTTCAGTGAAAAATTGTCCGGTCCTTCGCTCAACTACCCTACATATGACAAGGAACTATATGCTCTAGTTCGTTGTCTTAAGACATGGCAACATTACTTGTGGCCGAAGGAGTTCGTGATTCATTCGGATCATGCGGCTCTTTCGTATCTCAAGAGTCAAACAAATCTTAGTCGGCGCCATGCTAGTTGGGTAGAGTTTTTAGAGACCTTTCCTTATGTCATTCGGCATAAGAAAGGCAAGGAGAATGTGGTAGCCGATGCCCTTTCTCGCCGCTATGCCCTCCTTGTGTATATGGATGCCAAGATACATGGCTTTGCTCTTATCAAAGAGTTATATGCCACGGATCTTGACTTCAAGGACATATGGGCACAATGCCTCGACCTCCGAGAGCACGAGTCTTTCTTCATTAACGATGGCTATCTTTTTCGAGCGGGAAAACTTTGTATTCCGCGCTCATCTATACGCCATTTGTTGGTCAAGGAAGCTCATGAGGGCCGTGGTCATTTCGGTGCTACCAAGACCCTTTCCGCTCTCCAAGAGCATTTCTTTTGGCCCCGGATGCGTATGCATGTGACACGGTTTTGCAAGGGTTGCATCACATGTCATCATGCCAAGTCGCGCCAAGGTCCGGATGGGATGTATTCTCCTTTGCCTATACCAATGGGACCTTGGGAGGATCTATCCATGGACTTTGTGGTCGGGTTGCCTATGTCAAAACGAGGCAAAGACTCCATTTTCGTGGTAGTCGATCGTTTCTCCAAAATGGCTCATTTCATCGCATGTAAAAGCACCCTAAATGCTAGTGAAGTTGCCACCTTGTTCTTTGACAATGTGGTGCGTTTACATGGGATACCACGTTCCATCGTTAGTGATCGGGACGTGAAATTCGTAAGTCATTTTTGGAGAACGTTGTGGGGAAAACTTGGAACCAACTTGTTATTTTCAAGTAGTTATCACCCCCAAACCGATGGTCAAACGGAGGTGACCAATCGGACTCTTGGTGCTCTACTTAGAGCCACCACTAGGACCAACCCACGTAGGTGGGAGGACTTACTTTCTGTTGTCGAGTTTTCGTATAACAGGTCTAGGCACACGGCAACTAAATTGTCCCCATTTGAAGTTGTCTACGGCCTCAATCCACACACACCATTGGATTTCACTCCCCGCCCGCTCAAGGATGGAGAACACATCATCGCCGGAAACCGAGCCGCCCAAATCATTGAGCTTCATGAGCGGACTAGGACACAACTCGAACGTCGTGCCGCCCAGCTTGCCGGACAACGCAACAAGGGCCGCCGCGACGTCTCTTTTGAGCCCGGTGATCTTGTTTGGCTCCACCTACGGAAGGAGCGTTTTCCTACTCGCCGCATGAGCAAGCTCTCGGACCGTGGTGATGGCCAATTCCGCATCTTAGCCCGTCATGGTCCAAATGCATACAAGTTAGAGCTTCCGGATTCCTACGGAGTACACCCAACGTTCAACGTCAAGGACCTTGCCCCTTATGTTGAGCCCCTCTTTGACGATGGTGAAACGGGGACGTTTCACAGCCAAGATGGGGGGACTGATGCGCCCTTGGATGCCCCTTTTACGTTGACCATGGACGAAGAGGACGAGGCTCTTAGAGTTCGCTCAGATGGACCGATCATCCGATCCCGAGCTAAGGCCATTGCTCGAGCCACCGGCTCCATCATCACCCGCACTACTTCTTCACTTGGTCCCATTACCGGCGTGCCTTGTCTCTACACCACCATGGCATAGGCTACCGGTTCCGTTAGCGGCATGTCCCGTCTTTCCGATTCCATGGCATGAAGCTAGCTTATCTTCGGACTATATTTTCATGTTTTCCTTTTTATGTAATAAAGGGATATTCCATATAGGAATATTCCCTTTTTGACCTTATCCGTTTAGGGTTTGCTTGGATGCTTTTAGGTTTTCCCCTTTTGGGCTTTTTCTTCATGTATTCTTGTTTGGCCCGTTGGCCCATAGGTAGGCAAGTTTCTCTATATAAGAGATATCTTGCCTCACTTATTTTTCATGTTCAATATTACTAAGTTTTGAGAAGAATTTCCTCCACTTAGCTTGGGCATCAAAATCTCTCTTCTAACCCTCAAACTTCTTCCTTGAATCTCGTCTTTGATTCAAGAAATCCATATTCGAGGATTCTTTTTAAGAATCAACCTTTGCTCCACACAAAAAGGTTCCTTCGATCTCTCTAGATCGAAGTAACCCTAGTTTCTTCATCGCTTCCGCCCCTTTGGATCCGAAACGATACAACGTTGCACAAAGAATCAAGGAGTAGTTGGAGTTTTGCTTGATCTAGATCCGGAGTTATCCTTGGTTACCTCCAAGGACGCATCACAAGGCTTTATGTAACTTAACTAAAGACACTCTCTATAAAGGTTGTTGAGGCTTCAGTATAGAAAGGATCTAAATGTAATACCCGGAAGAAAAAAAAAAAGAACTTGACAAATTATGACTTTTTCTGGCGCTTTATTTCGTTTGTATAGACTTCGTCCTTATGTTACCAAAATTTTATTTTGGGACGAAACTTATGCTAAGGGGTAACTGATGTAACATCTAGAAATTTTATTTCTGGTTTAATTCCGAGTTAACTGGACTGCGACCGATTCGTTCTCCTTTTAAGTTTTTCTGGTTTAATTCCGAGTCCGTTGGGCCGTCATTACAGGCCAGTCGGGCCCGTCAGGAACATGCCATCCGGGCCCATTAGGATTACACTTTGGATATGCAGTTTCTCAATCTCTCTCTCACGTCTCTTCTCTGGCCGCCCATCTCTCCTCGCACGCCTCTCCTCTCTCGCAAATTCTCTGAACGTCTATCTAGAAGCGCCGGAACCCTAGCAGCCCTCTCCTCTTCCCCCTGTTGACTCCAGCCGGCGCCACCTCCTCCTCCACGCCAAGCCGACGCAAGAACTGATGATAGCCACCTCCCCGTTGTCACCATGCCGGCAACCTCCAGCAACAGCCATCCTTCGTCTTCATCGACAGAACGCAGCAAACGAGCCGTCTCTCCTCCTGCTCCAGCGATGCCTTCACCCGAAGGATCTCCGGCAGACCCGCCGTCTGCCAAGTCCGATGCTTCGCCATCCGTCTCCCTCGTGGCCTGTAGGCGACAACAACACCGGACTATCCCTTCGCCTCCAGCCCCACCACCGCAACTCCTTTACGATAGCAGACCCTGCTGGTGCGCCTTGCCCTAGCCGCAGGTGAGGATACGAACCCGGAACCGCTGGTGCGGTAGCTAGAGCCGCAGGTGGTTCAGTCTGGGCCGCAGGGGCGCCTCCTCCCAGCCGCTGGTGCGTCCAAGTGATAGGGATCTCGATCCGTCTTCTTCAGTCTACACACGAGCTTATTGAGTCCGTCTAGTCGGGTAAGGACCTCGACCCTCTTCCTTATGTACCCTCTCTCTATATGTGCTAATTAGAATTCCGTTGGGATCTTGGAACGGTTCACAATAGCCCTAGAGAATGCTTGCTGAGCTGATGCGTTTTATGAGTTT
Organism: Fagopyrum esculentum; assembly: GCA_033239045.1. NCBI lineage: Eukaryota > Viridiplantae > Streptophyta > Magnoliopsida > Caryophyllales > Polygonaceae > Fagopyrum > Fagopyrum esculentum. Next base: position 110,200,005 of record BSUD01000004.1, read on the forward strand.
TCGGAAGTGACAAACCGTCAACTTCGGGTCCAGATTTGGGTAAGTTAGACTTCTCCTTTGTTGCTGATTTTCGGATATGTTACAGTTGGTATTATATAGTATAACATACTGAAATTTTAGAGTATTCGGAATTATGGTTTAGGAGTTATGGTTGTCCAAAGTTGGCTCTTCATGCAGTTTTTCTTTAGTGTGCTGAGTTTGAGGAAATTTGCTTGAGATGCAGTTTTGTGGAATAAATTTGGAGGGGTTATTGACTTCTGTTAGACTTGAATTTCGGACAACTTATAGTTGATATAGTAAAGTAGATCATACTAAAATTTCAGAGGAATCCATGTTATGGTTTGAGAGATATGAGGTTTCAAAGTCAGTTTTATAAATGTGCTGAGTTGAGAAAAACAGCATGGGATGCTGTTTTGTGAGATAGTTTAGAATAGGCTTTTGATCTCTGTTAGGCTTGAATTTTTGATATGATATATTTGACATCTTTTTGTAGATCATATTAAAATTTGGGAAGAATCGGAGTTACGGTTTGAGAGTTATTGTGTTTCAAAGTTAACGTTTTTATATATGTGCTGAGTGTTGGGGAAAACAGCAAGTGATGCTGTTTTGTGAGATGATTTTGAATAAGCTCTTGATATCCGTTGGGCTTGAATTTTGGATATATTATAGATAAGATTTTATAGTAGAACATATCAAAATTTAGGATAAATCCAGTGAGTGGTTTAGGAGTTATGATTTTTCAAAGTGTACTCAGATTTTGCTAAGTATAGGAAACTTCAAGTGTTGTAACCAACTTTGGAATTTTTATAAAAATGATGGATGAAAAGTTTTGAGAAATTCTTGCTCCTAAGGGTAGAGGGAACATCATAGATGATCTAGAGAATTGTTTCGGAATTTTTATAAGCTTTTACGAATTTTATATTTGGAACCGAAGTTAGACCTTTACGATCTTTCGGAAAATAGGAAAATAGGAAAAATGCCAGTTTGTAACCAAACTAAACTTTAGGAGTTAGAATATGATTTTAGAGTCTCAAATAGAAGTTTAGACATGAATTTTGGAAATTCTGGGAGTTTCGGGACCAGGGGTAAAATAGTCATTTGACCCTAAATTAGTACTGTAACTAGTTATGTTTTACTACGTTCTTTTATCTTAGAAGTCTTAGACTTCTAATTACGTGGGAGTGTGCTAATGCACTCATCTCCTTTGACGGGCAAGAACTGTTAATAGCTCTCGTGCCACAACTGTAAATTGAATAAGATGAATCACTTAAATAATAGATAATAAACGGTTGAGTGCCAGCATGATGTTTGTTTAATTTTTGTTTCTGCTCGTGTTTGTGCTGTTGTCATTCTACTTATATTTGGATTGTTAGCTAACGGTTTATCCGTGTTGTAGATCTGTAGAGATAGACAGTTGCATAGAGATCCGGAACGGATGGTCAGCCGGGTCCACGTACTCATTAGATGGGGACGGGGAAGTCTTCCATACGTCATGCATGTTATATATCTTTATGTATGTTTGTAAGGCTGTCACATGTGTACTTTCATACCATTAAAAATATTATCTTTTGGAAATTGTTTTAATTACATTTGTGCCTTGTTGTAAGATCTTAGTAAAGTTGTTGTTAAACCAAGGTCGGGACCCATTGTGAGGTCCTAACCAGTAGCTCCCCGAGTTCCGAGAATTTGGGGTGTTACACTAAAGTCAAGAATTAATATCAAATACCCAAACTTGTAATCCAAGGATCAAGACTAACTAAACCGATTAAGGTCGTGACACTCGGAATCGAGGTAGAGGTTGTTGAGGCTTCACTACTACCTAGAAAAGGCAAGCCAAGACTAAGTTAAAGCAAATCTTTAACTTTGGATTAAAGTAAAAGCAAGGTTCGTAAACTAAGGGAAATTACGGTTGGATCTTGAGATTCCACGGCCGTGGAACTCAAGCACACACCGTGATTTTGGTTCGTCGGCGATTATCTCTAACTCTCAGGGTCCAATCTGTTTACGATCGATCTATCATCATCTAAGCCACAACTATCAACCCTTCACCTTAGAATTGCTAAAGGGTTTTAGCCAACAACAGTCATTATGATATCAAATTCAAGATTTAAAAGAATGAAAGATGAAAACCTTCGAAAACCTTGAATAAATCTCAAATCAATCTCAAATCCACAAACAAGAACAATGATGTAAGCAGATTCAGAATAACACAAACAATCACAATCCTTGATAAGAACGAATAACGGGATGTCAATACGTCTTCTAATCAAACCTAAGGACAAAAGACGTAATCTCCGTACGTCCAATGAAACCCTCAATGCGCGGAAGCAAATCTCCAAGCGATGATGCTCTAAGCGCGATCTAAGCAGAAGCGTAAGCGAAGGTGACGGAATCTCTCTCCTTCCGTCCTTTTATAGGGCAATATAAAATATGTGTCCAGCCCATTGTGTAAAAGATCGTGGCTTTAAGTTGTACATTAAAAGATCGCCTAAATCACGGTTATAGAGGATTCCACGCCCGTGGTTTAGAGCGTGGTTTAAAGCGTGGAATTTCATCACAGTGCTTCACATCTTCCACGGCCGTGTAAGTCACTGGACTGCTCCACGCTTGTGTTGCCAAAGTTCCACGGCCGTAGTTTAGAGCGTGGACTCCATCACGGCCGTACTTTAGAGCATGAAACGTAGATTGCTCGTAATTCTCCTTTGTTTTGTGTCAATCTTCATCCTAGCATCTTCCTTAGCTCCCTTGTGGTGTCCTCAATCCTTGGACATGCTCAATTCATCTCCACTCTCCTTCAATCCGTTCGGTTTTAGCTCTTATTTGCCTACAATCAACACAAAGCTTATGTAGACCTCTATATCGACAATATAGACAAACTAGCTCACAATTGCTCCAATGCTTTATCAACGAATACTAATATGGATGAAATACACTTAGAAAACGTGCCTAAAATATCACAATATTTCATGCTAACAACTAACCCCATACTTGCCACTTGCTTGTCCCCAAGCAAGGTCTTTCAAAAGCTTTAAAACTCAAGTTAGGATGAAATATGTGTACATTCTCAAAACAAAACTTCTTTTAGATGAATGTGCTTTCTAGTCAATAGATCATTCTCAAATCTTGCTTCATTCGTTTATAAGACTTTCATACACATAATCAAAGAGTAAAGAGTAAAGAAAGCTCATGAATTGATCAAACATCCATGTAAACATCATAACCTTCAAACATTATCAAAATCAATCATAAGAAACTTCAATTTAGATCACCAAGCCATATATCATTCTCTTGATCTTAAGGACTTTCAAACAAGTTCTAGAATGCGGAAAGGGAAGGAAAACTTTAAGGAATGTGGTGCATGAATCCGGGAAAGTGGATAACTAACTCTTTTCTTTTTCTCTTGCGCTTTCCACAACACTTTCAACTTAGAGCTTCGCTCTCTTCTTTTCAATTCATTTTTCGACTTTACTTTTGGAGTTATGGATAGAGGTGCACAAAAACCGAAGCCTAGGAGATTGGCGTTTCTCATTTTTACGAGATGCCTCAAACCCTTGATGCACATACCATAATCCGCTAGGAATATCGCTCAATCTGACTTTGGCAAGACACAAACACCCAGCTATGTGAATGGTGCCGAGTTACTCATCGTCATGATTGACTTCCCCAAACCTATAATTTCTTTCTATTCTTTTGAATGCAAATAATTGCTTTCATGGCCCTCCCACATCAAACATGCCAAATATCAACTCCTCCAAATTCCCGGATAGGTAAAGGAGGCCATTATTTCAATGAGGGGCTAAATGATCAAAGAAAGAAGAAAGAAAATCGAATTGCCTTAATCATTTCAACAAGAAGTATAAGAACTTATTATGTGATTTCAACCTCGATTTCTCAATATGATTTAGGTAACATTCATTACATTATGAAACTTGCAAAAGAGGAATAATCAACTCATTCAATTTCTTTTCAATTCACTATTTGTTTAAGCATGCGATTGTCATCAAAACTCAATTCACAAGTAGTGATTATCATAGAAGTCATCTCTATCCTTAGACGCACAAAATTTTCAAAAATTTTCAATTTTTATGGGTTTTTCAAAAGCTTTTTCATACAATGCAATAATGAAACGTGTAACAATAGCGTGAACATGCAAGGTATTCTCGATAAAAGCATATAAAGTGAGTAAGAGTTATTACAAACTATTAGTCACACCCCACCCCATACTTGGAACAAACATTGTCCCTAATGTTCAAAAAGAAAAAGAAGAAAAGAAAGAAAGAAAAAGAACTCACAAAATGGTGGTGGAGCGGCTAAAGCGGTCGATCATCCATGTCATCACTGAGGTGGAGGCGGTGGTGGAAACGGGAAGAAGCCGGGATCATAGTTCCGCCCAAACTGCTGGCGGTATATGTCTCTCATCATGCGGTCATGATCGTCGTCTCGTTCATCCCTAGCATCTGCATGGATCTCCAAGGCTCCAACCCTGCTGGAAAGGTCGGTGGCCCACTCTAGCAACTGCTCATACCAACCAGGCGGCTGGTTGTACCATGCCGGTGCATCTAAAGGTGCTGGTGCAGGTGGTGGTTGTGCATGCCAAGGTGGTGGAGCTCCCATCCAATCCGGCTGAGTGTTATACCATGTAGGAGGATCCACCATCCATGTAGGCCTCTCGCTCACACTAACACGGCGAGAGGAAGAAACTGAAGCTCTAGCTAGGCGGGGAGAGTGTCTAGGAAGGTCAGTTACTGCATCCGGCTGATCCGGAAAGGTGTCAAAGTCATGATCATGTCCTCCTCCCTCAAACTCGTCATCCCCTCTCATCTCCCCCTCTACAACTAGTGGTGGTGGAATATAGGGAGGGGCTACTAATCTGTTCTCATGCATGGCAGCGAACGTCTCCTTCCAGTTATGGCGTCCAACCATAATGGAATACTCAAGAAGCCACTCAATGCCTCTCTCGTCCTACTCTCCCAAGGCATAGCAGCATACGGTGGACCTCTATGTGTGGGGAAGATGACGCCTCTAGTCATGAGGCCCTGAAGTCCTAGGGGTCTAGCTGCAATGCGGGTACAAGCGGAAAAGTCTACCCCTAACTGCCTAGCAAGGTGGGTGACCATCCCACCGTATCCAATGATGTCTGCCCTCTTATTCTTTAGCTTGCTCATAGTAGCAGCTAAGAGGGTGGCACAATCAGCTGGCCTGTTGTACAACATACAGTAGAGAAGAAACAGCTCGTCCGTCTTAATCTTCTAAGGTGTCTCCGTCCTAGGGAAGAGACACACAGAAAGCACTCTATGGGCAATCTTCAAGGCTAAGTGGTAGATCAACTTAGCCTTGGTATCAGCAGGTTGCCAGCGGTCCTCGCTGGCGTAAATCATGGCAATCTCCCCCCAGAAATCATTGGCATATACGCCACTAGGGAATCGACCATTAAAGGTCTCCTGGAACCCAAAGAAGGCTCCAAACTCTCTAATAGAGAACTCATAGTTCCTCTCCATCAGCCACAAAGAAACAGTCCTATCAACGTGGCTATGCTCAAAGGAAACCACGAACTCCCTAGTAATCTCCTCATAAGCATCTTCCCAAATAGCGGAGAAGATGACTAAACCGGCTCTATCCAAAAGCCAAGTGAGATCCCCTATCACATGCAAGGGCTCTAGCTCCTCAAGTAGTAAGTATCTAGGTCCTATGACTGTCCTCTTATAGATCCTCTCTAAGGCATCTAGATGATCCTCATGGATAGTGGGAATCCTAGGGGGAGGTGGTGATGGTGATGATCGAGGTGATGGGGGCTCAGCTGGTGGTGCTCTAGAAGAGGAAGAGGGGTTGCCTTTCCTTTTCTTATCCTTATTTCTATTCGACACTCTCCTTACAAAATCCATTTTCTGTTGAAAACCACGGCCTGTTCTTCAGGTTCCACGGCCGTGGAATGTCCAGAGACCGTGGTTCGTCTCGAAAATTCTCAAAACTCAGCAATTTTACACCAAACTCAACAACAAGCAGCCCTAGACTAATTTCAATCCAATTCCAATCAGTTCTCCTAAAAATTCTAGCAAAAACGAAGCCGAATCGACAAAGAGAAGGAAAGAACGAAAAACCTAGGTTTTCGGATTTTGGGATCCGAATTCCGTCTTCTCCGGTGATTTGCCGCTCGAATTGTTGCTTGGATCTTGTTGGTGATTGGATTTGCTTCAGTTTTCGCCAAAGAATCATTAAAAACGATTAACGAACGGGGAATTGGGAGATGGGGAAAGGATTCGGCAAAAGAGGGCGTGGAATTGGGGTATTGTGTGTGTTTTGTGAAGAAACGTGGTTTTTATAGTGGCCGTAAAAATTTTTGAAAATCACGGTCTATCGGGGGGTTCCACGGCCGTGGAAATGTACGGAACCGTGGTTTTGGTGATTATTCTCAGGCTTTTGAAAATTACGGTCACTGTAGCTGTCACGGCCGTGGTTTTGGCCGTGGAACTCTTTGTAATGTGTCAAAGTCCAAGTTTCATCAATTTTCTTCAAACTTTTCCTCCCCCCTTTCTTTTCCACTGTTCCTATATCCAAAAACACGAGCATACCGGAAGGCATCGAAGGTAAAACAAAACAAAACGTCTATACTATTCTAAACTATGAACCAAAAACAAAAACGTAAATGCAATACCTTGGGTTGCCTCCCAAGAAGCGCTTTGTTTAAGGTCCGTAGCTAGACCAAATTCGCACTTATTCGAGTGAGGTGGGCGCAAACTCTTCAGCTTGGAGTTCCGGTGTATACTTCTTGAGTCGTTGACCGTTCACCTTAAAGCTTCCGCCCTTTTTACCCCATACTTCAACTGCACCATGGGGAAAAACACGTTTGATTAGAAACGGTCCAGTCCAACGATATTTAAGCTTACCTGGAAAGAGACGAAGCCTTGAATTGAAGAGGAGAACTTGATCTCCTTCTTTGAGGTCCTTTGGGATGATATGCTTACCATGCCAACGCTTCGCTCTTTCTTTATAGATCTTGGTGTTTTCGTAGGCCTTCAAGCGGAGTTCTTCAAGCTCATTAAGGTCTAAGAGATGCTTTTCTCCCGCTTCCTTCATGCTGAAGTTCAACCACTTTATCGCCCAATACGCCTTATGCTCCAACTCTACCGGTAAGTGGCAAGACTTCCCATACACAAGATTGTATGGTGTTGTTCTGATGGGAGTCTTATATGCAGTCCGGTATGCCCACAATGCATCATCTAGCTTCAAAGACCAATCCTTCCTAGTCCTTGAAACCGTCTTCTCTAAGATTCCTTTGATCTCCCGGTTAGAGATCTCCACTTGTCCACTAGTTTGTGGATGATAAGGGGTGGCGATCTTGTGAGTCACCCCATACTTAGCTAGAAGAGCTTCAAAACGGCGGGCAATGAAGTGAGAACCTCCATCACTAATGATGGTCCGTGGTGTCCAAAATCGTGGGAAGATGGTCTTGTTAAAGAACTTAACCACTACCATGGCATCATTGGTGGGAGAGGCAATTGCTTCAACCCATCTTGAAACATAATCAACCGCTAAAAGTATGTATTGGTTTCCACAAGATGATGGGAAAGGTCCCATGAAGTCTACTCCCTAAACGTCAAAGATCTCCACCTCTTGGATGTTGTTGAGAGGCATCTCATTCCTCCTAGATATATTTCCTGTTCTTTGACAAGCATCGCAGCAGGAAACAAAGGTTTGCACATCTTTAAATAGAGTAGGCCAAAAGAATCCAGATTGCAATACCTTAGCGCTAGTCTTGTTCGAACTAGCGTGCCCTCCACAAGGTAGTGAATGACAATGACGGATGACACTTTGCATCTCATCTTTCGGCACACATCGCCGAATAATGCCATCCGGACCCCTCTTAAAGAGGAGAAGTTCATTCCAAAAGTATTCCCGAACATCCTTAAAGAACTTCTTTCTTTGTGCGTAGGATAATCCGGGCGGTAATTCCTGACAAACCAAATAGTTAACAAAATCAGCAAACCATGGTTCGTTACCTTTGGTGATCACATCGATGCACTCCTCTATGATATGTAAATGCTCGTCCGGAAAGGAGTCATCTATAGGTAGATGGTCCTCCTCTAGATGTGTTAGACGACTCAAATGATCCGCAACAGAATTTTCCGAACCCTTCTTGTCGCGGATCTCTAGATCGAATTCTTGTAGGAGAAGAATCCATCTAATTAGCCTTGGCTTCGCATCCTTCTTTGCAAGTAGATACCGGATCGCAGCATGATCCGTGTATACAATCACCTTTGCACCTACAAGATAAGAGCAAAATTTGTCAATTGCATATACAATAGCTAAGAATTCCTTTTCGGTAGTGGCGTAGTTGAGCTGCGCTTCATCTAGCGTCTTGCTAGTGTAGTAGATAGCGTGGGTTCGTCCTTCCTTCTTTTGCCCAAAAACAGCTACTATAGCTGCGTCACTTGCATCACACATAACCTCAAAGGGAAGATTCTAATCCGGAGGTTGGATAATCGGGGCTGAGATTAGAGCTTCCCGAATCATATTAAACGCATCTAAGCATTCCTGCGAAAACTCAAAAACTGCATCGTTCATCAATAGATTAGTAAGCGGCTTTGATATCTTAGAGAAATCCTTTATGAAACGCCTATAAAATCCAGCATGTCCTAGAAAACTTCTTATCCCTTTCACCGAAGTTGGGGGAGGAAGCTTTTCTATTGTCTCTATCTTAGCTTTATCCACCTCAATCCCTCTACTAGAGATTAAGTGTCCTAATACAATGCCTTCTTTCACCATAAATTGACACTTCTCCCAATTAAGAACTAGGTTAGTGTCTTCACACCTTTGTAACACAAGAGCAAGGTTAGAAAGACAATTGTCAAAAGAGAAACCATAAACGGAGAAGTCATCCATAAAAACCTCCATGATTTCCTCTATATATTCCGAGAAGATGGCCATCATGCACCTTTGAAAGGTGGTTAACTGGGGCATTGCAAAGCCCGAACGGCATCCTCTTATAGGCAAACGTACCCCACGGGCACGTGAATGTGGTTTTCTCTTGATCATCCGAGTGTATCGGGATCTGAAAGAAACAACTATAACCGTCAAGACAGCAAAAGTGTGAATGTTGTGCTAACCTTTCAAGCATTTGATCGATGAAGGGTAGTGGGAAGTGATCCTTCCTCGTCACGTTGTTTAGCTTGCGGTAGTCTATACACATCCACCATCCTGTTACGGTTTGTGTAGGAATGAGTTCACTGTTTTTGTTGGTGATGACCGTCATTCCTCCCTTCTTCGGAACCACTTGTACGGGACTCACCCACTTGTTATCGGAGATAGGATAGATGATACCTGCATCAAGTAGTTTAAGAATTTCCTTCTTGACAACCTCCTTCATGGTCGGATTTAACCGCCTTTGAGGTTGTCGTGAAGTTCTAAAGTCCTCTTCCATTAAGATCTTATGCATGCATAGGGAAGGTTTGATTCCAACTAAATCCTCTATAGTATATCCTAAGGCTTTCCTATGTTTACTAAGGACAACCATAAGCTTACTATGTTCATCTATGCTCAAATCGGAACTAACAGTTACCGGGAAGGTAGAATTAGGTCCAAGAAATGCGTACCTTAGATGTGTAGGAAGTGGTTTCAATTCCATCACTATAGGAGTCTCCAATGGCTCTTGAGGAATATCCGATGGTTCCTAAGAAGTGTCTAAGGATGTAGAAGGTGTTGGAGAAGCATCAAGAGAAGTTGTGGAAGAAACACAATTTCCTTCGAATTCACCCAAAATTACGGCATCCCTGCCTTCTCCACGGCCGTGATTTTGGGCGTGGAAAGTAAATACGGTGTCTCTGTTTCCTCCACGGCCGTGTAACTCTCTGGAGTGCTCCACGCTTTTGTTGGTGAATTCCACGGCCGTGGAATAGGACGTTTGACCGTGGATCTGTACGTTTTCTGCCTCATTGTGGAGTTTCTCGAACTCTTCTTCACACACTTCTTCTTGTGTCTCTAAGGCTTCAATTGCCTCATTGCACTCCTCTTCTTTCCCTATATCCATTATGCTCATAGAAAGAACTTTTTGCAAGGGATCTTTGAACAGAATAGAACTTACCTTCTCTAGATAGCTCTTCATCATGGATATTGAATATATCCTCATCGAAGGCTGGTTCCTTCACCAAGGTGGAAAGAACGAACTCTACCTTTTCTTCTCCTATGTCAAAGGCGAGTCTAGCATTCTTGCAATCGACTATGCAGCCGGATGTTGCAAGAAGCGGTCTGCCGAGAATGATCGGGACCGGACTATCTGCAGGAATGTCAAGCACAACAAAATCTATAGGAACATAGAACTTACCAAGCTTGACCGGGACGTCTTTAACTATACCGACGGGACGAGTTATGGAACGATCCGCCATGTACAACGTCATCTTTACCGGTTTAGGATCGCCTAAACCGATCTTCCTGCATAAGGCAAGCGGGATGATGCTCACGCTTGCTCCCAGATCACACAATGCATCATATGTGACATCTCCCACTCCTATGGGAATACAAAATAACCCCGGATCCTTTAGCTTCAGGGGCATCTTCTCTTTCATGGTTTTGATGAGATCCGATGAATCCGAACTCATCTTAACCTCTCCAAAATCCTCTAGCTTTCTCTTGTTAGAGAGGATCTCCTTTAGGAACTTTCCATAAGCCGACATACCTACAATTGCATCAATGAAAGGTATATTAATATGCAGTTTGCTCATGACTTCAATAAACTTACCGAATTGCTTGTCTAGACGCGCTCTTGCTCTAGATTGCGGGAACGGTAGGGGAGGTTTGTAAACTGGAGGAGGAACGTAGACATCTTCCTTCTCCTTCCCCTTTTATTTGTCCTTCTCAACGGGGACTTCTAAAAACTTAGGCTGCGGGTCGGTAGTTGTTACTCCGCTCCTAGTTGTGATTGCCATCACCCTTCCTTTTGGGTTGTCCTCCGTCTTTCCTGGAAGTTTCCCTTGATTCCTAGGAACTCCTCCGCATGACTAAACATTTGGTTTTCTAAAACCTTTTGGGCTTTATCAACCTTACTTATATGATCATCAACCTTGATGATGGGAGTCTCCAACCCTTGAAGCTTGCCCAAAATTGTCTCCAACATGGGATCGGGCTTCTCTTTCCCCGAAGTACTTCCACCATTAGATGTTTGCCCCTGGCTTTTCAAAGGAGTGGAAGAAGAGGAAGGTGGAGTTAGTGAATTTCCTGAATTGGAAGAATAAGAATTACCGGAATTTTGTTGGTTGGGACGCCAATTGTTGTTGTTTGAACCCCTATTGTTGTTCCAATTGTTGTTCCGGTTGTTGTTGTTGTTGTTCCAATTGTTCCGGTTGTTGTTCCGGTTGTTGCGGTTTGTATTCTCATTCCCGTTGTGGTTATTGTTGTTGCCCAATAAACCTACATTTTGTTCCTTTTGCTTTGGAAAGTTGGTTTTGATGGCTTCCTTCAACTCTTTAATCTCCGTATTGAGAGAAAAGATTTGAGTTTGAGCCGCTTGTGATAGCTTTGCTCCTTGCTCCACATGATTCGCCTCCACTTTCCGATGAGAATACTTCGCAATGACTCGCGCTTGCTTCTCAATGCAGTCCCAAGCGTCATCTTCCCTCATGTCCATGAATGTACCACATGAAAGGGATTGGAGCTTGAATTGTGTCTCCACATCTAGCCCCTTATAGTATATCTCCAATAGCGCCAATTTGGATATGCCATGATGTGGGAAATCCAATAGCAAGTCCTGAAATCTTTCCCAAGATTGAAACAAACTTTCGTTAGATCTCATAGAAAATGCATTAATCTTACCTCTCAACTCCGCCGTTTTGGATGGCGGAAAGAACTTAGTGAGGAATTCCGAAGAAAGATCCTCCCATGTTTCAAGTTTCCCACTTGGAAGATCTTGATACCAAGACAATGCTTTCCCTTTCAAGGAGAAAAAGAAAGGCTTGAGTTTATAGTTGTTGGCAGTTGCATTCTTCGACTTCATTGTCTCCATCATGATCTCAAACTTTTGTAGATGTTGATGTGGAGATTCAGCGCTTGTTCCCCCAAATTGATTTTGGCGGACAATGGTAATAACTTGAGGGTTGAAGCTAAACCCTTGTGCATCGTCAGCATCAAAGTTCACACCCAAACGGCGTGGTTGTTACGTTGGATCCATCCTTTGGCCAAGAGTTCTTGGCTCCTCATCCACACGTTCGACTCTCGCACCTCTAGCTGGAACACGGCGATTGGCAGCTGGCCGTGGAAAGAACGGGTTCACATTGATCGTTGGATCAATTTCCTCTAGTGGTGGCATGGAAGAGTCGCAATCCTCATTGGATGAGTTGGCTCTAACCGATCTTGATGGCCTCCTTCTTCTCTTTGTCTTCTTGAGGTTGTTTATTTCCAACCTCATTTGAAACATCATGTCCGATAGATCATCAACCTTTGTTTGATGACGATCCATTTCTTCCCTACGAGTCTTCTCACTCCATTGGAGTTGAGCTTCTTTTTCCGCTAACTCCGTTTGGTAATCACGTTCTCGTTCTTCAGCCATTTTTCTTACCTTAAGCTTTCTCCTCAAAGTCCTCTCAAGCTCTTGCTCAAAAGGTAAGAGGTCTTCGTTGTTCCTAGACCTGCGCATACACTCGAAAAGATATCAAATAACAAGGGAGAAGCTCCCAAGCTTGACAACCGATAACCGAATTCGGCCTAGACCAAATCCCCGGAAACGGCGCCAAAAACTTGTTCGCCACTTAGCGTGCGTGCAAATAAGTCTTAAATTTATAAAACTAGAATCAAGCAAGCGAACCCGCAGTGTACGGATCGATATAGTTAAGAAAGAATTCCAGAGTATCGAACACAGGGATTTGGGGGTTAAATCCAATTATAGAATTGTCAAGCAAGTAAATGTATGAGCTTTTGTAAATTATTGGGAAAACAACAATCCTAAAGATCCAGGAATCCAGCTGTGGCAATCGATTCAAGATATACTAAAGGTATAAGGACAGAGTTGAGATATGCAAAGGTATACGAATGTAAGGCAATGTACGGTGAAGTTCCAAGACCTTATATATTTCACCCAAAGGCACTCCCTATAAAGGTTGTTGAGGATTCAATATAGAAAGATTCTAAAGGTAAATATTAACGTCAAATACCCAAACTTGTAATCCAAGGATCAAGACTAACTTAACCGATTAAGGTTGTGACACTTGAAATCGAGGTAGAGGTTGTTGATGCTTCACTACCACTTAGAAAAGGCAAGCCAAGACTAAGTTAAAGCAAATCTTTAACTTTGGATTATAGTAAAAGCAAGGTTCATAACTGACACAAAATTACGGGTAGTTCTTGAGTTCCACGGCCATGGAAGCTGAAGAACAGACCGTGGATTAGGTCCGTCGACGATTCTATCTAACTCTCAGGGTCCAATCTGTTTACGATCGATCTATCATCATCTAAGCCACAACTATCAACCCTTCACCTTAGAATTGCTAAAGGGTTTTTGCCAACAATAGTCATTATGATATCAAATTCAAGATTTAAAAGAATGAAAGATGAAAACCTTCGAAAACCTTGAATAAATCTCAAATCAATCTCAAATCCACAAACAAGAACAATGATGTAAGCAGATTCAGAATAACACAAACAATCACAATCCTTGATAAGAACGAATAACGGGATGTCAATACGTCTTCTAATCAAACCTAAGGACAAAAGACGTAATCTCCGTACGTCCAATGAAACCCTCAATGCGCGGAAGCAAATCTCCAAGCGATGATGCTCTAAGCGCGATCTAAGCAGAAGTGTAAGCGAAGGTGACGGAATCTCTCTCCTTCCGTCCTTTTATAGGGCAATATAAAATATGTGTCCAGCCCATTCTGTAAAAGATCGTGGCTTTAAGTTGTACATTAAAAGATCGCCTAAATCACGGTTATAGAGGATTCCATGCCCGTGGTTTAGAGCGTGGTTTAGAGCGTGGAATTTCATCACGGTGCTTCACATCTTCCACGGCCGTGTAAGTCACTGGACTGCTCCACGCTTGTGTTGCCAAAGTTCCACGGCCGTAGTTTAGAGCGTGGACTCCATCACGGCCGTACTTTAGAGCATGAAACGTAGATTGCTCGTAATTCTCCTTTGTTTTGTGTCAATCTTCATCCTAGCATCTTCCTTAGCTCCCTTGTGGTGTCCTCAATCCTTGGACATGCTCAATTCATCTCCACTCTCCTTCAATCCGTTCGGTTTTAGCTCTTATTTGCCTACAATCAACACAAAGCTTATGTAGACCTCTATATCGACAATAAAGACAAACTAGCTCACAATTGCTCCAATGCTTTATCAACGAATACTAATATGGATGAAATACACTTAGAAAACGTGCCTAAAATATCACAATATTTCATGCTAACAACTAACATCTCCATCTTCTTCTACTCCTTTGAAAAGCCAGGGTCAAACATCGAATGGCTCGAGCAAGCCGGAGAAGGCAGGTTCGATGTAATGATGGAGAACATCTTGGGGAAGCTCCAAGGAATGGAGAGTCACATTAATTCGATTGATAAAGCACAAAAAGCTTTAGAGAATCAAGTATTCGGCAAGTCCGGAGAAGTTCCAAGAGATCAAGGGAAACTTCCCAGAAAGACGGAGGATACCCCAAAAGGGCGAGTGATGGCGATTACTACTAGGAGTGATGTAACAACCGCCGATCCACAACCCAAACTAGTTGAAGCCCCCGTTGAAAAATAAAGGGAAAAGGAAAAAGAGAAGGAAGATGTCTATGTTCCTCCTCTCGCTTACAAACCACCTCTACCTTTCCTCCAATCTAGAGCAAGAGCGCGTCTAGATAAACACTTCGGTAAGTTTATTAATATAATGAGCAAGCTGCACATTAATATACCTTTTATGGATGCAATTTTAGGTATGCCAGCTTATGGTAAGTTCCTAAAGGAGATCCTCTCTAACAAGAGGAAACTAGAAGATATCGGTGAAGTCAAGATGAGTACGGAGTCATCCGAACTTATCAAGACTATGATGGAGAACATGTCATCCAAGCTGCGTGATCCAGGATCATTTTGCATACCCATCACCTTAGGAGAAGTCACATCTGATGCACTTTGTGACCTTGGAGCAAGCGTAAGTATCATACCACTTGCTTTGTGCAAGGCAGTTGGTCTAAGAGAGCCTAGACCAAAGAAGATGACACTCTACATGGTTGACCGTTCCATAACTAGACCTGTTGGAATCATAGAGGAAATTCCCGTGAAACTTGGTATGTTTTACATTCCTTTAGATTTTGTCGTTCTTGACATTCCTTCAAATTATCCAGTTCCCATCATACTTGGGAGACCATTCCTTTCAACCCCCGGTTGTATGGTTGATTGTAAGAATGGGTAGTTATCATTCAATATAGGAGAAAAGAAAGTGGAATTTGTACTCTCCTCCTTGATTAAAGAGCCAACTTTGAGAGAAGATGTTTTTAACATCTTTGATGAAGAAGAGACTAGAGAAGTGGTGAGTTCAATATTGATCAAAGATCCACTTCAAAAGGTTCTTTGCATGAGTATCATTGAAGAAGGAGTTGAACATGACTGATGAAGAGATTCGAGCATTGGTAGATGCAGAGGATGAGTCAGAAGCCAGATTTGAAGAGCTGAAAAGAGCTCCGGAAACTGCTGAAAAATCGACCTACACAAAGGAAATCACCCGATTTCTGATAATGCAAGTCGATTTTGACAACAAAAATAAAAATCGGACTAGAGATAGACCGATTTACGTAAGGGGTGGTCGATTTTTTGGCAATTTCTCCAACTTCTACAAACTCGATTGTAGTTATTCTTAACTGTAATAGCACACTTCCTACACCTTTAGAGGCTTCTCCAATGACACCCGATGATCAAGAATCATCAACCAAAGCACCACCCTCATTGGAGTTGAAACCACTCCCTACACATTTAAGGTATGCATTCCTTGGGCCTAACTCAACATATCCTGTTATAGTTAGTGCAAATTTGAGTGATAATGAACTTGAGAAGCTTATGAATGTTCTAAAACAACATAGGAAAGTCTTAGGCTATACCATTGAAGATTTAGTAGGCATTAAACCCTCTTTTTGTATGCATAAGATCTTAATGGAAGAGGATTACAAACCTTCACGTCAACCTCAAAGACGGTTAAATCTGATCATGAAAAAGGTCGTGAAGAAAGAAATCCTTAAGCTACTTGATGTAGGTATCATCTTCCCTATTTCTGATAGCAAATAGGTCAGCCCCGTACAAGTGGTTCCAAAGAAAGGAGGCATACCCGTTGTTGCAAACAAGAACAATGAACTTATTCCTACAAGGACAATTACGGGATGAAGAATGTGCATCGACTACCGTAACCTGAATGTTGCCACGAGGAAGGACCACTTTCCCCTCCCTTTCATTGATCAAATGTTGGAAAGGTTAGCACAACACTCATACTTTTGTTATCTAGATGGATATAGCGGTTTCTTTCAGATTCCTATTCATTCGGACGATCAAGAGAAGACAACTTTCACGTGCCCATAGGGTACGTTTGCCTATAGAAGGATGTCATTCGGGTTATGCAACGCTCCAGACACCTTCTAAAGGTGTATGATGGCAAACTTTTCAGAATATGTAGAGAATATCATGGAAGTATTCATGGACGACTTTTGGATATATGTTCTTCCTTTGATAAGTGTCTCTCTAACTTTTCCCTTGTTCTTAAAAGATGCGAAGTCACTAACCTAGTCTTAAACTGGGAAAAGTGTCATTTTATGGTCACCGAAGGAGATGAACAAGACATTTATAGTTGATAAGTTGTGAATATTTTTTTAAAATTTTAGATGAATAACAGATTCATGACAGCTATCCCAATATCAATTACTAATTATTTTCAATGGAATTTTACCATCATGTTACATGTATGAATGATGTGGTTTGTAATGATCAATATATGGTTTATATTAAAAAAAAAAGTGAAAAGCAATAGAGTGGTATGCGTTATATCTGTATAAAAAATACTATAGAAAATGCGGACTTTGAAATTGGAAATGTTAAACATATGTGGATATATCCAAAAGGGTTTGTGGATATGGATGGAGGTGTCATTAGCACAGAAAAGTTGAAGAGACGAATGATAAGAAATGGAATGCAAACCTACTATCCATTTATCCTTCTAAAGCCTTCGAATTGATAGAAGTGAGAGATTGACGATGATGGGAATGCGATGCCCTTTTATGTAAATCAATTTTTTCTTTTACCATTTATTGAGTGTAAACACTCCGTTATTCAGCATCTATCGTACGTATACCTCTACTCTATCTCCCTATCTTATTTCAATAATAAGTATGGGTTATAGTCACGTTCCGATACGGTTGATAGCATAAACTTAAGAATATCTTATTTAAATAGATTTTTGGGCAATTTTGATAACTAGGCCTTTTTGAAAAAATAGAATAGTAACTAGACCATTTAATATTTCAATTAAGTAAATGAATCCTTTTCATCAAAAAAAATTAAGTAAATGAATCCCAACCTTTTTTATTTATTTTCAAACTCTACACACTCTTCTTTCACGGCATACATTTACAAAACACTAAACTAGAAAAAGTCTAGTAAATCAAATTATTTCTAGAATTTTTTGGCCACCAATATGTAGATTGAAAAATATCAATAGATTATATACATTTCCCCTTTAATATGTAATTTAAGAACTGTTTCTGTAGTATTTTAATATTTATATATTTAATAATAAATCATTTAGTTTTGACAAATTATATAAATTTGATATTTCATCTTATCAGAAAAAAAAATAACGTTCAAGTATCTAAATTTTGATCACGTTTAAGTGTCATCTTAAGTTTTTAAGATTATTATTTTAAAATCAACACCTGCTTAATCCGCTTTTTTGACACTTTTGGTTTACTTGTTGAAATGCCCAAAATATAAGGCGCATTTTATATAAACATTTTTTTTATTAATATTATTATTTTAATAGCAACACGTGTTTCTGTCATTCTTTTTCTTTTTCCTTCCACCCTTCTTTCTTTCCTTTCATGCTATGCGGCACCACTTTTGTCCTCCTTCCTTGCCTCGTGACGCCTTTGGCAAGCCCCGCCTAAGCTACATACACCTAACTACACTGCCAAAATCTGACTCGACCCGTGAGACTAGTCTGATCCGCCCGATCCGAACCCGACCGACACCAGTTAAAAGCAAAAAAAAAATATGCTTATTAAACGGACCCGACGTTAACCGATTCTACCCGAAATCAAAATAACTCAAACCCGAAAGTGAACATAACCCGATTATACCTGTATGAACTAGCCCCGCGACGCCCGAAACCAAAAGCACCCTACCCGAAGTGATATTATTCCCAAAATAACACGACCCAAAATGCTCAAAAACCCGAAAGTCATTGACCCGACATGATCCATGAACCCATATTGACCCGACCCGACCCAAAATAACTCAACCCGAATTATTCCAAGAACTAGTAGTTAGTTGAATCAAAGTATAATATGTATTAAACATATTCAAACGCAATAAATATTCATTATTTTACTACATAGTTTAGTTTCATGAGTTAATGTTAATTATTGACTCTTATACGCTTTTATTTGCTTGTTAAAGAAAAATTGAATAAAAAAGATTTATTTTTATTTTTGTAGTTGTAATTATTTATATATCAAATGTCAAATTATTAATAAAAAGCTATTTTGATGCTTGAAGTTATAATGTATTAATTTTGTAGTTAAATGTTTGTGTCATGTGAGAGATTTTTATGATATTTGTATAAACATTGAATTTTTTTATTATTTCGAGTAGATGCATAAACAGTAAATCGTTGATGATATAATTTTTTACATTTCTTATTAGATATTTTTAAAAATTTTAACATTTGTGATTATAAGAGTATAAGAATTCTAAAAATTATTTATAAAAATTTCTTAACACTTTGGATGTTTATCACCTACATTTATATTTTTCGGGAAAAATTTTGTGAAAGGTTTTTGGCAAAATTGGCAAACTAGTCTTTTAAGCAAATCAATTGAGAAAGAAGACTCATACTATTTGGGATTGGTATTTTGACCCCTATAAAATAGAATAGAGGAAATAGAGTACAAAAGAGGGCAAAGTTTGACAACCCATCGGATGTGACATGCTATACTATCTCACATGTCACATCAATCAGAAAAAGTAATTTTCAACATTCTTACTTTATCACCTATTACCCAAAAATCCGCTTACCCAAATAATGTCACAATCATACCCAAAAATAAATTTGTCAAAGTACATAAACATACTCGAAAACAACATACCCAAAAAATCAAATATCAAAATAAAATCATATCCATAAATTAGATAATATTTTATATTTATACCCAATTTAAATATCACTTAATACAAAAACCATACCCAATTTAAATTTATCATACCCAAATTTTCAAAACTCGATATTATACACAAACATCAATATCAAATGACATTTGATCATGACCCAAAAATTCGCTTGAATTTGATCATTATAACACAGTTTGGGTAACCATAAAACATACCCACGATATCACTTTAAAAATATACTTAATAATAAAAAATATACTACAAAGCCAATACACATATAAAAGCATACCCAAAAACCCGTTTATCCAAATAATGTCATAATCATACCCAAAAATAAATTTGTCAAGAAATATATTGCCTCTATTTTCACAATCATACCCAAAACCATACCCAAGAAATATACTACAAAACCAATCCATGTAAAAAAGATACTTAAATCAAAAGTAAACATCTAATCACCATCATTTCAATTAGAGAAATTATTACCCCTATTTTTTAGTTTCCATACCTATTTTTTCTTCCTTTTGTATAGAGACCTAGTTTGCAAAAGAGAATTTCAAGGGGTCCTATTTCCCTAATTGATTCAAGGTTTTTTGTTGTCTAAATTGATTTATGCATTGATTTGCAACATAACAAGTGAAATCAACGCTAGTGCGATATGTTAGAATCATCAAATATAATTTATACTTATATGATTAATTTAGTAGCTTGAAATATTTAATAAAGGTAAAGTTTTATTTAATATTTAAAAATCATACTATTATTTATTAAATTTATTATTTTTATATTTAGATTAATATTACACAGGGCATTCGGGTTTCATTGGCCGGCTTGATGATAACTAAGTTCACTAAAATAATTAAATAGAAATACTTTTTTACTCATAATCTATTTGTCTTCCTATTTTTTAAATATATTTTATCTAAATATGTATGTATTTGGTTGTGAAAAAAGAACTTGTTTATTGGCTAAGACGAACGGGACTCTCACCTTGGTATCAGAAATTATAATTTTTATTGGGATTTTAGACAAATTCAAATCTCCAAGAACTTTTCTAACTTTTTTCTCAAGATGTATTTCGTCAAATTTAGGGTCAATCAATTTATGTACTCCTTTTGTAATGTGTTTTATGATCGGAAGATCAAAACTGTCTTTGGAGAGAAGGCGAGGAAGGAATTAAAGAAGGATTCAGTTTGAACTACGGCGGAACTATAGTACTATCATGTTATTGTTTATAAAATAAATTCTCTTACTTTAAATTTACGTTATTTCATAATAGTTAGTAATAATATACGATTTTACTAACACATATCATATTATTACACAATATACATCAAACATTTATTTAAAATTATATTTTTAGTTTTTACTAATTACCTTTTACACTTATTTTCTTAATTTCATAAATTAATTTTCTTAATCTATATATTTATAATTAAAAAAATTATAAGTATACTAATTACTTATAAATTACTACAAACAAAGTGCTTTTGTAAAATATCATCACTTTCAAAAAATGACTTTCGCGAAAGACCGAATTGTCAAACACTTAGTTATGGAGGTCTTGTTTAAATTAGTTATTAATTTAAATATTAAGTTAAAATTATAACTATAAATCAAACTAAAATTATTAAATACATCAAATTGTGGAGGTTCTTTCTTTTAAATAAAAGTCTTAAGTACATGAAATCAACTTGTAAAATCACTTTAAATTATAAATACATCAAAATACCATAATGATTGTATTTTCAACGAAGTTATATTATATATTATTTTATTAGCCTCAAGTACATAAAATCAAGTTGTAAACTTACTTTAAATTATAAATATATGAAAACACATAATAATTGTATTTTTTAATAAAGTTATAACTAAGAAATAATTGATACAATAATTTTATAATTGTAATAAATCATCAATTTATAAACTAAATTTATTGTTTGGAAAGTAAGTAAATAGCGCAAAGTAATGAAAAACAACTTGTTAAATATAAAATGCAGCGGCTAAGGATCGAACTTTGAGCTTCAAGTTGAAATAAGAGTTTTGAAAGGATCTTCAACCACTAGGACAAGAAGACTTCACATTTTTAATTCATACACAAAAATAATATCACAACAATTATTAACTAAACCAAGGTTCTCTTGTGTGCATGTGCTCACCTCGCACATAAGATTGTAAATGGGTGAACAACCACCCGACCCAACCGATCAATCGAACCGAATATATGGGTGAAAACCTCTTGATTCCTCTATTAGTTAGAAACATAAGGAAAGGAAATATAACTCAATCCAAACTCTCGACCTATGGGAATAAAACTAACCATCAGCGGGTAAGTCTCACATCATCTCACAAAGGTAAGGGATTGACACACTCAAACCTTAATAGAGGGTGTTGAGTCCTCTATTACCTAGATCTCATCATCGTTGGCAACCAAGCAAGGGAATCCCCAGGTAAGTCTCTTTCCACGCTTGGATATATGTTAGAAGGGTTCAACAAGGCTAGGGTTTAAGCAATCGTTAACTTTGGTTTAAGGATAAAGTATCAAAGGTACGACAGAGAGAAAATCGGTCTGTTCTTGAATGAAAATCGGCCGGTATTCTACAAAGAACAAGGCGATTTTTGGTTCTGCAAAGGTAAAACACAAATCTTAGGATCCAATTGCGACATGAGGTTCATTCTATCATCAGCTTAACCACAATCTTCAACAATTACACCTATAATCGCAAAGGTTTTAGCCAACAACACACATTGTTAGAATCAAGATGGATACTGAATCAAGAATATCAAGAAAATGTTGAATCATGAATAAAACTAAACAAATCCTTAACAAAGGTTCACAATCTCTGAAAACTAAGCAAAACTAAATAGAAACTCCAAAACTTGTGTTCACAACGATAAAAGAATAAAAAAATAGAAAAACTTCCCAAGGACTTCACTTTCTCTTCAATCTTGAATGCCAGATCTTCGAATGTGTTTCTCCTTCTCCTTCATAGGGTTTCTTCAATGATTCAGGATATAATCGGATGCCCTTTTATGTTGCAAGACGTCCCTTATTTATAGAAGAAAACCAGTGTTGTAATTCTTATCCTTTGAAGACGTTTTTTTAAAAATCGATCGAACAAGATAGAGATCGGGTGATCTAATAAAAATTGGCCGATTATCTTCGGAAGATAGACCGACTTTTCTCTTCTGCAGCATGTTATCTTTTAGCTCCGTCTTCTATCTTTCCTTATGGTTTCTCTTCATATCTTTTCCTATCATTTAGACTCCTTCATGATCCATCATGATGTTAAGTCCGGTATTGATCCATTTTCGCATCCAAACTCCATCATTTTGCTTGAAATTACATCAAGAACTCGTGTACACCTCTATTCTCGAAATCTTTATGCATATATACTTAAAGGCATGAATCCCAACAAATGTATGCAAAATTGAGGTGAAATACTCGCAATATGCATGAATATGATAACATATAATTCATGTCATCAAAATACTCCATACTTGCCTCTTGCTTGTTCCCAAGTAAGGTTCAAATCTAGCATACAAGATGTCATGGATTATATGATGCTGAAAAACTCTTTCTGGAATGTGCTTCTAATCATGGATCACACTCAAGGTGATGTTTCAAGGTATAGGAAGACAATGTATGTATTAATAGAATCATAGCATGAAAAGACAAGAACAAATTATCCAAGAGCATATATGAAAGGTATGGTAAAGATGTAAGAATAATCAAGAGAAAACAAATCTAAACCATTAAGCGTTAAACATGTGCATATAGGTCTCAAGGACTTTCAATGTAAGAGGCCAAAGAAATGTGGTGCAAAATCCGGAAAAGAGGAATAAACTCCACAATTTTAACTTCTTCACAACCACTGAAAATAACCAACTTTACTTCATAATAATTTTTCAATTTTTACTTTCACTTGAGAACATGGATAGAGGTGCACAATAACTGAAGCGTTGAAGATTAACAACCCTCAGTTTCTCGAGGTGCCTTGTTCGCTCCAAAAGGTGTGTGTAGAAAAAGCTTTAAATTTATATCCTAAATTATAGACCTAACGATAAGCGAGCCCACAGTGTACGGATCTATCGTTGTAAGGGATAATATTCCGGAGTCATCTCAGGGATTTGATGAGAATAAACACAACAAAGCAATCCAACTTGGCAAGCATGCAATAGCAATGATCAGCCGTCTTTAACCATCTATTCTTCTAGAAGATCCTCAGCCGTCTTTCTAACCGTTCGTTGATCGTTGTGATCTTTTGATATCCTCACCCGTCTTTAACCATCTATTCTTATAGAAGAATTTTAGGTCAAATAATATTTTATTTCCCTTGGGTTGTGGGCCGTTGACCTCGAGCTAGACCCAATGGGCCATCTCGGTCGAGGTGCATGACTGTGTTGGTCCGAGGTCAGTACTAAACTACGTGCATGCCTTTGTTTCTTCAATTGAATCCTTCCTTCATCCTTCCAATATAGTTCATGGCTTTTTTCTTGTCCTTCCTAATGCTCCATAATGTAGCTCCATAGCTTCCTTATACTTCAATGCTCCATTTTGATCCAAAATGCCGTATTCCCTATAATTACAATCAAACGTGGTGTAGACCTCGATTCTTGCAAAGTGAACGAATAATGACATATTCACTAAGAATACATGTACATGCATGCAAAATTATGATGAGAAAACATCAAAACTATATCCGAAATGTAGACAATAATTCATGTTATCAAAATACCTCATATTTCCTCTTGTTTTTCCCCAAGCAAGTTTCAAATCTTAAATGCAAGATAGAATGGATTATAATCAGTTAAGATCAATGAAAACCTTTTAAAAAACTTTTCGGTTGTGTGCTCATACTCATAGATCACCCTTAGAGAATGCTTCATAGCTAGTTAGAATCAATATATGATCAAAACAAGTTATATACATAAGAAAGCTAATCGTACTTCACATGAGATCATAGAATGTGTAGCAAATCATACTCATCAAAATCAATTTTGGATAATCCAATTTAAACCACAAATTCAAACAACATGCTCACGGTCTCAAGGGCTTTCAATCAAAGGTCATGAAACGTGTTAGGGATGGAATGTATAAAGGATAACGTGGTGTTAAATCCGGGAAAAGGATAAGAACTGCACAACTTGAAGTTCACTTTATCAACAAGATCAGCTAATCTCAATTTTTGAGAACGTGGACAGAGGTGCACAATATTTATTTACTTTTCACTTTTTGAGAACGTGGACAGAGGTGCACAATAACCGAAGCCTTGAAGATCAGCTAATCTCAATTTCTCGAGATGCCTCAAACCTTGATGCACATACCATGACCCGTTAGGATTGTCAATCAATCGGACTTTGGCAAGACACAAACACCCAACTATGTGAATGGTGCTGAGTTACTCATCCTTATGACTAACGTCCCCAAACCTATTGTTTTCCAACACTTCCCCACTCTTCATCATCAACTTTCACTTGCTTTTTCACTTTCTTGCTTCCAAATTCCCGGATAGGTAAAGGAAGCCCAAAATATATCAATGAGGGGCTAAAATCATGATCAAGAAGTGGAAGAAAGAATACGAATTGCCTTAATCATTCCAATAAGGATGTGAGAGAAATTATAATGCAGTTTTAACTTTCAAATTCAACATGATTTAGATAAAATAACTCACTAAACATGCTCAAATTTCAAACAAAGCATTCAAACCTTTAATATATCATAAATCATTTCAAACACATAAAGATCATAAAAACTAATCAACAAACAATTTTCATCATTGGGATCACATCCATCCTAGAAGCACAAAACTTTCTGAAATTTCAAGTTTTCGAAACCCATCTCGTTCAAGATGCTTATGGGAAAACAAGATGTTAGACCGAGGTAAGCTCCTGTTGGGGTCACCTCGTTTGGTCATAAGTCATTTTAGTCGAGACAAAAAAAATTTTCAAAGCCAGTTTTGCACGTTTTTTCGATCAAAAATCATGATGCAATGCATGTAATTACAATATATCCTCAAACCACATAATGGAAGCAATAAAAATAGTCATAAGCAGATAAGTCGGTTATTACAGACCCAAGTATCATAAAATCTCAATGCAACCCATACTTAGGACACATCGTCCCGATGGGTATAAGAAGTCAAAAGAAAAGCACTTACAATGTCTAAGAAGAATTGCAAAATAAGAAGAGAAAAACAATTAGCAGCTTTGAGGAAGACTCAATCATGAATCCGGAGGAGGAGGTGGGTGGAACGGGTACAAGAAGCGGTTGAATGGATGACCCATCAGATGCTGGAATTACAGCTCCATCATCCGACGCTGATAGTGGTGGCTAAATATGGGATCCCACATGTAGTCATATAGAAAAGAGTAAGTAACTCACCCTGATGGATCTTCTGCGGTGTCTCCATGCGGGCAAGTAACGTCTCACTCAGAATCCTGTGAGCAATCCAGAAAGAAACATGGTAGACGTTCTTCTGCTTAGAGTCACCCGGCTTCCAATGATCTATAATAGAGGTAATATGAGCAATGTTGCTCTAGAATGCCCGCGCCTCTCGTCAAGAGGGGAAGTCAGTGACGGTCGGTGGTGAGAATCTGAATAGTTCCCCGAATTTCTCAATTGTCAAGGCGTACCCCTTGTTCATCAGCCGAAACTTTACTCCCTTGTGTTTCTGAACGTGAGTGACGGAACTGATGAACTCGAATGTTGGCTCCAGATAAGCTAGTGCTCGGATGGTCATAAACTGCTCCAGACCAACCAAGGAGATCATCCTCTGCAGATCATCGACGATGTGGAGGTAGTTGAAGTCCTCAACATCAACATATCGGGGGGCAATAACCGGGTCGCAGCATATCCAGTCGTAATCCTTTTGGAACCGACCAAGGATGATCGACACATGTGGTGGTGTAGGAGGTGATGGGGAATGATGTTCATCGTCGGGGCGGTCACGGATTGCTAGTTTCCTGTTTGAACGACGCATTTTTCTCAAATTTAGGGTTTGATCTCGGTGTGTTCTTGAGGGTATCTCGGTCGAGATGCCTATGTTCAACCGAGACGGACAACACTTCTATCGAAATCACTATTTTGTAAGCTTCTTCCCTAAATCTCACTACCAATCGCCTCCTAAGGGGTTTCTCGTTCAATTCCAACACACCAAACAAACAACAATTCCCAAAATCGAGCAGAATTGACCAAAGTGAGAAAAAGGGGATCTCGAACGAAATTACCCGATTTATGCAGATTGCGGTGGATTGAAGTGAAGTTTGATGCTGGAGAATTCGATGACGTGTTTTTCCCGTTGATTTAGATCCAATAATCGTAAAAAACGAGCAAGAAACAAAGCTTTGAAGATTAGGGCAAGGTTTCGGTCGAGACAGCGTCGGGAGAAGAAGAGTGAAGAGAGAGGATATCCTTTCCCTTTTAATATCCGTCAGAAATTTTAACTGCATCTCGGTCAAGATGGTTATCAATGACCGAGATGGTCGACCGAGGTGACTCCTTGTTACTCTCATCTCGGTTGGCTCATATGTGTCTTGGTCGAGATGATCTGATGGCTTCCGAGATGGCCCTTACTTTTGTCCATTTCTCCAGATTCTCGAACTGTAGCTCCGTCTATGATGGGTGATCGAATTACTATCATTTTAGGTAGTTTTTAGAGTCTTTTAATGTCTTTGAGGCATATTGTGATACGAATACCTTGATCCAGATGAAGAAATCAAAATGAAGTAAAGAAAGGTTTTTAGCAACACTTGGGAGTTGAAGAAGATCAACGAAGACAACTTTTTGGTGCCACACAGCCCCCGCGGAGTAATGTCACCGCCCCAGCGGTGACACTACACCTCCGACGATGCAACTTGAGCCTCACCAACGCCCCGAGAGTAGGGTGTCACCGCCCCCATGGCGTCACCTAGCCGCCCCTATGGTGACACCCTTGAAGACCCATGCCCAGTGCCGTTGTCCGCGCTTTGGCCTGCACTTGGAAGGCCCTTTTCACCGCCCTTGCGACAGCCTCTAGCCGCCCCTACAGTGAATCAGCCCGAAGAACAAGTGTCAGCGCCCGAACGCCCTTGCCTGCGCCCTTGCCAGCGGACCTGTGAAGTCGAAGAGACTGTGTGTAAGAGCCTTAGTCTGGAGGAGCTGAGAGTGAGTGCTGAGGGTACAAAAATGGCCTGAACTGCCCCTGTGTGTAGCAGAGGCTGCCCCTGCGGTTTGCTTGTTCCGCACGTGCGCCTCCTTGAGCCGCCCCTACGGTTTAGGGTGTACTGCAACCGATTTTGTTGACTTTTGACCCATGCTTTACCCCTATCTTCCTCTATAAGTTTCTTCTCTCTCTTTTGATGAAGGTTACCTTTCTACAACTTCATCTTCTCTCCCTCACGTTCATCTTCTTCTTCTTTCCCCTTTGGATCTCTTTCTTGATCTTCCTTGATCTTTGTATGAGTTTGTAAGAGTTTAAGTTGGACTTTGGTTGTGGATGATGATAGTTGATGCTTTCGTGCCTTTGGTGAGCCAACCTTGAGCTTGTGGTGAGGACTCTTCCTCTATTTAGGTTCAACTTGGTGAGTTCTTCATCCTTTGCTTCCTATCTTTCTTCTTTCTTCCTTCTTTCCTTTTTTTCTTCATTCCTAGCTTAGGTTCCACAAGATTGATCTTGTGGCAGCCTTCATAGGCTTGGTTTGATGTTATATGTATGTATATGTATGTATGGGGCTGCTGGCTGAAGAAGGAGTGCAGAGCTTTGAGTCAAGAGGAGTTGAAAGTGTGCATTTTTCACACCAGCCGGCCCTGCGCCACCTTGGAGCCGCCCTAGCGCCGGCCAGTTGTCGCCCTTGCGCCACCTTGCAGCCTCCCCTACGCCCACCTGCACCAACCTTGTCTTGCTCTTGGTTCTGCAGGTGTGTCTTACTTCTGAGCTTGCCTATGGATGGCATTGTCCCTTTCTTTCCTTGTATGAGTGTGTAGTATCATGTTAGGTATAGTTGAGACTATGTTGATGATGTTATGATCATGTTATGTCTTGTATGGCTTTGAGGATTAGTATACTGTGAGGTTTAGGTTAAGGATGATCCTATGGATCCCTTGGGTCTAGGTGTGACCCCTTTGATTGATAGGAGATTGATATATCTCTAGGCCTTGTTATTAGGCTGTGTCCCTCTCAGAATTGGAGGTTGATCGTGGTTTAGATTGTACGAGGTTGAGGTATGTCTGCAGGAGTTACTTAGCTACCATCCTTATAGTGGATGCTTGTATGAGTGGTGTGTGATATATGCTTGATAACATGCGATAGTTGATTATTACCAATCTATGTTTTAGTGACCGCCCATTGTAGTGGTCGTGATAACCTTTCCCCTTCATTCCGACGTGGAGTCTAGGAGGTTCTCTACAGTCAAGCTAGACCTGGTTTACGGGAAGGGCGCAATCCACTCCCATAGGGTACACGGGTTGTGTGACCGATACCACTCCAGCTGGCAATAGCACTCGGAGGCGGGGATGATACGTTCCTCGTGTCACATATTTTCATATATATATATATATACGATTTGAGTGAATGACCATTATATGAAGATAATAAAATGCGTAAATGTGTGACAACATGCTTATGTGTTTATCTTTCATGACTTGTGCTTGTGCTTATGTATTACCTTATATACGTATGGTTAGCTAATGGTTTCATACAATTTTGTAGATGCCT
Source organism: Fagopyrum esculentum (assembly GCA_033239045.1). NCBI lineage: Eukaryota > Viridiplantae > Streptophyta > Magnoliopsida > Caryophyllales > Polygonaceae > Fagopyrum > Fagopyrum esculentum. Next base: position 110,229,022 of record BSUD01000004.1, read on the forward strand.
TGCAGGATAGACGAGCTGCTGAGTGATTTGGCAGGATGACAGGCCGAGGACTCTCGTACATTAGGGGTTTATGGTGTTGTGGATGTTTATGTTTCCCTCATGCGTGAGGATGGTGTTTTGTATACCTCCTGTGTGAGGGTGTTTCTTTATACTCGGTTATGATCTTACTTACCTTTTGGTTGTACAGTTTATACAGTTTTATGTATTTGTTTTATATCTGTCAGTGCCATGTTGTAAGGTCTAGTGAACTTGTTGTAAGGTTAGGGTCAGGATCCATTGTGAGATCCTAGCCCAATGTGGCATCCCGAGTCCCGCAGATTTGGGGTGTTACACTGTGTCACTGCCCTTGCGGTGATACTAGAACACCCCTGCGTATCGACGCCGGAAACATCACGAAGATAGAGAGTAAGACGTTCAAGAGCAGTAAAGACCCCGCCCCGCGGGACTACCATGCCGCCCCAACGACCTAGACGAAGTTGGAATATTATGGCCTAAAACGCCCCTGCGGCCCTATAGCCCACCCCTGCGGTTTAGCGCCAAAGGACTTAACTCCGTTTGTTTGTACCACCTTTATGACATTTAAGGTGGCTGTTTAGACAACCCATTTACTCCCCTTTATTGGCTTTACAAGTATAAATAGTGCCATTGACTGATTGCTAGAATCATCCATATTTTCCCTAAATGACTCTATATTTTCTAAGTTCCATTTGTAATGAGTTATTATGCTTCTTTGCTACATTGGATTGATTGAAGCTGCATTGCTATTTGGTTGTAAGTGTTTATAATAGAAGTTTAATTCAGTATCCATTTGTGTTATGTTTTCTTAATCTTTAACTTATGTTTCCTTGTCTTTTCTCACTTTGTTTGATCACCTTAAGTGTACAATTGTATTTAAAGTGCTAGCGTTAGTTGATTCTGGGTTCCGGTCCTTAATCTAGTAGGAAACCCCAAGGTAAAAGCTAGTTGTGGTTATCTAAGGGAAAGGAACATAACTATAAAGTAAGATTAACGGGTTATTTATCTTCTTCATATCTCTTTATATTTATTTGAATGCTAACTTGTTCTTTGATCTTGTAGGTGTACAAATCAATAAGCTAGTTAAGTTGTGTTAATGCCGGTTGGCTTAACACATATATAAGATTAAGATGAGAAAATTAGTGAATTACTTCTAAAAAGAACCAAGCAAAGATCTAATCTAGTGTAGCTTTCTTATCATCCATATTATCACCATCTTTGCTTGTTATTAAATCACTCTTGTCTTGTTTACTCTACAATCCATCCCCCCCCCTTTGGTTACCAATTGATAATTGAATTTAACCAAAACTTGACTAAAACTCTATTGGGTTCAAGTGTAACGTTCGAAATTATACTTTGATTAAAGCAAAAAGACATTGACCTTAGAAATTTAGCCTTGTCACTCCATATGCTTCCCCTTTGTTGGTTCCCTTGAGTGGTACCTAGTTCCTGTTATCAATGACACACAAAATGCACTAACTACACTAAACTATTCCGGAAAGAATGAAAAGAAAGCAATACCTTGGATTGCCTCCCAAGAAGCCCTTGATATAAGGTCGCTAGCTGGACCTAACTGCGTATGTTCATGTGAGATGCATGGATGTAATCTCCTCAACCGGGGGTTCTAGTATGTGTTTCTTCAGCCTACGCCCGTCGACCTTAATGGTTCCACAATGTTCACCCCATACTTTAACTACACCGTGAGGAAACACATTTTTTATAATAAAAGGCCATGTCCATTTAGAGTTCATTTAATTAGGGAAGTGGTGAAAGTGATAACCGAAAGAAGAACAAGTTCTTCTACTTTGAGTCCCTTTCTAGTAATATGCTTGTCTTGGAACTTCTTTGTCCTTTCTTCGTAGATCTTTGCAATTCTTGCAATCATCCTGCGAAGTGGTGGTTTCTCATTCTTAGTATTGTCTTGTAAAGCTCTAGAAGAGGTAGGGTTGGGGCTTGCAACGTTCACAATCATCGAACGAGGAAGATTCGAGGATCCAAGTATCTCGTTTCCCTTAGAAGCGTCTCAGTCGTGACCTAGTCTGAGATCGAGATAGTCATTCATCTCCTCTTAAATTCCTTGAAAAACAACCCTTGGGTCTTCCTCCAAAGTTTCCAAACTTCGCATATATGCGTCACAAAAAATATCTACACCTTTCTCTATCATACTAAAACTCAAAACTCTTTCAAGAAGATCTTTAATAAGGATAAAGCTAACCAATTCTCGTGATTCCTCTTCGTCATAGATGTTGTATACGCCCTCCTCAAGGCCTTGGCCATTCGTCAACTGACAACACGAATTTAACACGTTCTTCGCCGATGTTGAAGGACAATTTGGCGTTCTTGCAATCCACGTAACAACCGGAGGTTGCAAGAAACGGCCTCCCAAGGATGATTGGGTCTGGATAACCTACAGTAATGTCCAATACCACAAAATCTATGGAAGGGTAAAACTTATCAAGCCTTACTAGGATGTCTTCTAATACGCCAACGGGTCGAGTGATGGATCGATCCGCCATGTACAACGTCATCTTTACTGGTTTAGGCTTCCCTAAACCGGCCTTCTCACACAATGCAAGTGAAATGATGCTCACACTTGCTCCTAGATCACAAAGTGCATCATATGTGAGCTCTCCTACTCCAATTGGAATGCAAAATGATCCCGGATCTCGCAACTTGGGTGGTCTTTTCTCCTTCATGATCTTAATGAGTTCTGATGACCTAGAGGGCATCTTTACCTCACCAAAATCTTCCAACTTCCTCTTGTTAGAGAGGATCTCCTTTAAGAACTGCCCATAAGCGGACGTACCTAGAACTGCATGAATGAAAGGTATGTTGATATAGAGTTTACTCATAAGATCTTGAAACTTACTAAAATACGTGTCTAGATGTGCTCTCGCTCTAGACTGCTGAAACAGGAGTGGAGGCTTGTAAGTAGGAGGGGGCACGTATACTTCTTCTTTCTCCTTCACCTCGGTTGACCAAGAAGTGTTTCGGTCGAGATCCTTTCCTAGGTGACCTCCTGTTGAATTCTCCTCGGTTGACCCAGAAATCACCTCGGTCAAGATGGGCTGCTTCACAGCTTCGTTTGATCTAGTTATTGGGTCGGTTGTCTTCACACCACTCCTTGTGGTCATTGTTGTCGCTAGGAGTTGAGTGCTACAAATCCAAGGCAAGAGTGCCAAGAACTCGCTCATCCAATCATGCACACACAAAGTCTTAAATTCATACTCGATATATCTCCTAAACTACCTAGAAAAACTAGTAGTGTACGGGTCATATAGTAGAAAGGGAAGCATTCTAAAGTCGAACACAAAGACCGATGTGAGATTAAACCATGCAATGATCCAAGATAGTTCAAGTCTAGACCAAGAAAAGATATGGAAACAAAGAAATGAAAATCATATGTTTTTGAAGGGGTTTTTTGGTGATCAAGCAAAGATCACAATCAAGCAACAATGTTAACTAAACAACAAACAAACACAAGATAAAATATCAAGGTATTAAAAGCGGATTCTAGAGATTCGGATGTCCGGTTATGGCATGGACTCAAACTTCTAATCAACCTAGGAACAAGCTGTGGTATGTTTGGAAAGAATGTTTCTCTAATGGGATCAATCACCGGGTCGGTCTCATGGTCCACTAGTCCCGTACCTAAGATCCTATTACCTGGTAAGTCTCTAGGAACCTAGGGTTGAGAATTCTACACAAACCGGGCCACTACTTAGGGGTCGAACCTCTCCTTACCGGGTAAGTCTCGGAAAAGCAAGTCCTAAGCAACAATCATAGCACACTCAATTCAATAGCGGCTGTTGAGGCTCACTACTACCTAATGTTTGTCATCTTCTATACCTAAGAGCGGGAATTACCGGGTAAGTATCATCCCTTACCTAGTTTACTAACATAGGTCACCCTAATGCTAGATTAGGCTCAACAAACACTAGGATTTCAACTCTCAAACTCCCTAACATGAAGGTATCACACTATAGGAACAACAACTCATACACCTCGGGTGGATCAAGAACATCTCGGCCGAAATGGTTGAAGAACAAGCTGAGATTGCAAACTGAGCTAGGGATTTCGAGCAAGCAACTATCCTAAGATACATCTAAGTCCAATCTATCATTATCCTAGCCATAACCTTTCATCCATCTCCCTAGAATCACCTGCTACTTAGCCAACAACTATCATCTTAAGTTCATTCATCATCATATCATCAAACATGCATGCCATATCTAGATGAAGAGTAAGGAAGCAATAAAAAAGAATAACAAGCTGAATAATAAGTTTAGAACAAGCTTACAACCATCCAAGAGTAGCTTCAAAACAAGGTCAATAATCTCTACAACTTTCCTCGCTACAAGTCTCTCAAAAACTAACTCTAGGACTATGAAATGGTGTTGTTCCCTTCTCTTCAATGGAGTCTCGTGTCTTCACTTCTCTACACTATGGACTCACTCCTAAATCTGAATAAGGATTCTTGCAAAAGTGTCTTTGCAGCCATACAGCCACTCACTCTACCAAGGAAAGCAAGGGTCGGAAGTTAGAGGATGTGTGCCAAGTGTCGTGGTTGTCCAAAGGGCGATCTCGGTCGGCGTAGAAAGCATCTCGGCCGATATGGGTTGCTTTGAACGAGGTTAAGGGCTGCATGGCTTGGATCATGGCTAAACACAAAGCCGGTGCATGGCTCGCACCAATTTAGGTCAATTTCTTCTTCTTTTCTCCATACTTGCTCCATTGGGACCTTGAATTCGTGTCGTCACGAGGCTTGAACCTCGGATATGATCAATAATGTACGGAAGTTACCCAAAATACCTACAAAACCGACATATGCTCGTGTAGACGTCTATTCTGAAGATATGACTCGATAAAGCATAAAACGTCCCGAACACGTGCAAAACCATGCATGAAAGAATGTGAAAACTATCTAAATGAGTGCCTAAATAAGTTTCATAATTCATGTCATCAAAATACCCCATACTTATCGCTTGCTCGTCCCCGAGCAAGGTCTAAATGTAGGCTACGAGATGGCGTGGGTTATGAATGCGGAAAAACAAAAAATCTTTTTGGAATTGTTCTTCAAGTCTAGATCACCTTCATAGTTATGTTTCATGGAAATAGATGAGCAATCATGCATTAAAAGAATAGATGTACGGAAAGACAATCACACTTAACTCGAAAACATACATGAAAGACAAAAACGAGAATGTCAAGATGATCATGAGAATATCCAATCTAGATCACTAAGACAAACACATATGCAAATAGGTCACAAGGGCTTAGGAAAGAAGATACCAAGAAACGTGATGATTGGGTGAGAATTTTTCAAGTCAAGTGGTGCTAATCCGGGAAAGGAAAACCACAACATTTTTGTTCTTCATCCACCAAAGTGTGTTTTTCTCCTTTTATTCTTTCTTTTTTTTTTCTCTTTTTTTTTCTTTTTCATTTTCTTTTACTTATTTTTTAGACCATGGCATTGGTGTACAAAAGCCGAAACCTTGGTGATTAGCGGACCTCGGGGTCTTTCCGAGGTGCCTCACACCGGGCACACATACCAAGGCTCGTTAGGACAATCGGTTTATCCGACTATGGCAAGACACAAGCACCCAATTATGTGAATGGTGCCGAGTTACTCGTCATCAAACCGAAGTCCCAAACCTATACTTTTCTACACTTCTTTCAAAACAATTATTAACTTCTTCATTCACCACATTCATTCACTTCACATCACCCTACACTTGCTTTTTGCACACAACTCACTAACATGCTCCTGTTCCTGGATGGGTCAAAAGAGGTCAAATTTTCATTTCAAGTGAGGTGCTTAAAAAACATGATCAAGATGAGAAGAAGATAGAGATAAATTGCCTTAATCATTCCTAGATGATGTGCAAGAACTAGCATGTAATTTCGACTATCAATTCTCAATCCAATGAAACAAACATTATCATCACAATTCATACATGGGATTCAAGAGATGTATTCAAGTCCACATATGCTTGAAATTCATCCAACACACAAGGCCATCCATAGCCAATCCACAAAACAAAATTCATCATTAGGGTCATATCTAAACTTAGAAGCACAAAATTTTTTTAAAATTTTCGATTGTTTTTTGAATTTTGATATATGTATATACAATGCAAAACATGATAAGAAACGTGTGACTAAGAAATAAAACTATCCTAGATGCAATCATGCAAAGAATTATGAAAACCCCACCCCATACTTAAGAACCACATTGTCCCCAATGTGCTAGAAGCACAAATGTTCCAAAAAGCGGGAGAGATACAAAGAGATCCGGGGAAGCTTCCCGGAAGAACCGAAGATAACCCTAGAGGGCAAGTGTTAGCAATTGCCACTAGGAGTGGATTGAGCACAACTAATCCCTTGACCAAGGGTGTTGACAAGGGGAATAAGGTGATGGTGGAAGAAGAACCAAGGCAAGATGAAGGTGGATAAAGCAAGGAAGATGAGCCAATATATGTGCCACCTCCACTATACAAAGCACCGCTACCATTTCCCCAATCTCGAGCAAGAGCTCGGTTGGACAAACATTTTGGTAAATTCTTTGACCTTTTGTCTAAATTGCATATTAACATTCCGTTCATGGATGCTATATTATGTATGCCGGCTTATGGGAAAATTTTGAAAGAGATACTCTCCAACAAGAGGAAGTTGGGGGAGTATGTTGGAGTAAGGATGACAAAGAAATCTTCCGAGTTGATCCAAACTATGAGGGAGGAGATACCTCCTAAGCTGTGTGATCCGGGTTCATTTTGTGTGCCGATTGGTGTTGTTGATGTGCATTATGAAGCTCTATGTGACCTTGGTGCTAGTGTAAGCATAACCCTACATGCACTATGCAAAAAGGTTGGGCTAGGAGAGCCAAATCCGGTCAAGATGACCCTTTATATGGTGGACCGATCCATCACACATCAGGTAGGAATACTTGAAGACATCCCGGTGCAACTCGGAAAGTTCTATTGCCAATAGAGTTCGTAGTGCTAGGCATTCCGGCGGATTATCCCGTTCCCATCATCTTGGGAAGGCCATTCTTAGCTACATCCAGATGTCTAGTTGATTGCAAGAATTGAACCCTCTCATCCAACATAGTTGAAGAGCACATAAAGTTCAACTTGTCCACAATGGTGAAGGGGCCAACTCTAGATGAAGCTATCTTTGACATTTGTGATGATGAGGAATCTAGAGAGGCGGTGAGTTCCATCTTGATCAAGGACCATTTGGAGAAGGTTATTAGCATTGGTGCATGAGGAAGTCATTTTGGGTGTGGATTGGATGCGTAGACATTGTGTTGTATTAGATGTAGATAGGAGGACTGTGACAGTCTCTACCGAGTTAGGTCAGATAGAGGTCTTCCGGGGTTGGGACCTTGGGAAGACGGGATCTGCCATCTGTGCGGTATGTGCAACGAGATTGATCGCTCAGGGTTGCGAGGCCTTCTGGTGTTATGCCATGAAGGATGAAGAGATTCCAGAATTGGAGGATATTCTAGTGGTCTGTGAGTTTACAAATGTATTTCATGATTCGTCTAGTTTGCCACTTTAGAGGAGTGTGGACTTTGGCATCGAGTTGGAGCCTAGTACGAGACTGATCTCGAAGGCCGCATACCGTATGGTGCCTGTCAAGATGTTGGAGCTAAAGAAGCAACTCGAGGAGTTGGCTGAAAAGGGCTTCATCCGCCCTAGCGTATCCCCGTGGGGAGCACCTTCCCTCTTCGTGTTGACGAAGGACGGATCGTTAAAATCGTGCATCGACTACAGAGAGCTGAACAAGTTGACCATCAAGAACAAGTATCTACTTCCCCGTATTGACGATTTACGGATCAACTTTAGGGAGCGACTGTGTTCTCCAGGATTGATCTGCGCTTAGGATATCACCAGTGGAGGGTGAGAGAGGAGGACGTGCATAAGAAGGCATTTCGGACCCAATATGGACACTACGAGTTTGTAGTGATGCCATTTGGGCTCATGTATGCCCCAGCTGTTTTCATGGAGTTGATGAATAACATCTTCATCGACTTCTTAGATCAGTTTGTGGTGGTCTTCATAGTTGATATCCTGATGTACTCTCGTAGCACAGAGGAGCATGCATGACATCAGAGGATTGTGATGCGAGTTTTGTAGGATAGAGAGTTGTACGCCAAGCTCTCTAAGTCCGAGTTCTGGATACCAGAGGTAGCATTCTTGGGTCATATCGTCTCCGCCGATGGGATCAAAGCTGATCCAGCGAAGATCGAGTCTGTAGTAGCATGGACGACACCAACGAACGTCAAGGGAGTGCGTAGCTTCCTTGGCCTAGCCGGCTATTACCGACGCTTTGTGGAGGGATTTTTGTGATTGCCCGTCCAATTATGAGTTTGTTGAAGAAGACTACCAGATTTGTATGGTTTGAGCAGTGTACCCAGAGTTTTGAGGAGATGAAGAGGCGTTTGACTTCTACTCCTATCTTCGCACAACCAAAGAGTACAGAGGATTTTGTGGTTTACAGTGAGCATTCAAGTTAGGCTTGGGATGCGTGTTGATGCAGAGGGGCAAGGTGATTGCACATGCGTCTAGACAGTTGAAGACATATGAGGAGAACTACTCGACTCATAATCTGGAGTTAGCATCGGTAATTCATGCTTTGAAGATTTGGAGGCATTACGAGTATGGTGCAACATGTCAGATCTTCACAGACCATAAGAGTTTGAAGTACAATTTTACGCAACATGAATTGAATAACCGCCAGCATAGGTGGCTTGAGTTGATTAAGGAATTTGACCTTGAGAATTTGTACCACCCAGTGAAGGCGAACGTTGTCGCCGACGCCTTGAGTAGGAAGAAGTCTCGAGAGAAGGAGATTGCGAGACTGAAAATTCAGCCTCAACCGTAGATAGATCTAGCTTGGCTAGAGCTGGATATCCAGTTTCCTGATGAGGATGCCCAGTTGTACACTTTAGAGGTTCTACTTGATCTGTTGGGTGAGATCCAACAGAAGCAGGGGACCTGCCCGATCCTGATGAGGATTCAGGAGAGGATGTCTTGTGGTGAGGCACCACAGTTTTCCATAGGAACAGATGGAGTGATGAGACGCTGTGACCGCGTCTGTGTAACCGCTGATGCGGAGCTGAGACAAGCGATTTGACAGGAGGCTCACTGTAAACCTTACTCAGTACATCGTGGTACGAGTAAGATGTACCATGATATGAGACGATCATACTAGTGGGGAGGTCTAAAGGCCGATGTGGCCAGATTTGTGGCATAGTATGCGACCTGTCAACAGGTCAAGATAGAGCATTGTAGACATGGAAGTGAGCTCCATCCACTACCAGTACCGCAATGGAAGTGGGAGGACGTCTCCATGGACTTTGTGTATGGATTGAGGCCTAGTGGGAGTTTTGATGATATTTGGGTTGCTGTTGATAAACCAACAAAGACTGCTCGTTTCATCCCTATCAAGGAAATGTGGCCAATGAGTAGATTGGCTGAGGAGTACACTAGGCAGATAGTAAGACTCCATGGTGTACTGGGGACGATCGTCTTAGATCAAGATGGGCAATTTACCTTGAGATTTTGGCAGCAGATTCAGACTACTCTAGGGATGAGTCTACAATTTACGACTGCATTCTATCCTGAGACAGATGGTCAGTTAGAGAGGACCATCCAGACCCTTGAGGATATACTACGAGCATGTGTGTTGGATAGGGGACAAGTGTGGACAGATCATCTCCCACTAGTTGAGTTCTCATACAACAACAAGATAGTTGCATCGATTGGGATGACCCCATATGAGGCACTATATGGGCGTAGATGTCAAATACCGCTGTGTTGGGATGAGTCTAGTAGTGTTAGTGATTAGAGCCTGATCAGATTCAAGATGATATGACTTGAGTGCGCGGATCAAAGAGAGGATGCTGGCTGCACATAGTCGCCAGAAGTCATATATAGACAAGAGGCGTCGACCTCTAGAGTTATGAGTTGGAGCTCATGTCTAGATGAGAGTATCTCCGACGCGAGGCATCAAATGTTTTAGCATAAAGGGGAAGCTAAGTCCCCGATATGTTGGTCCTTTTGAGATACTGAACGGAGTTGGGAGGGCAGCATAGAGATTTGCTTTACCTCTGAGGTTAGAGGGTCTTCATCCTATATTTCACGTATCTCAGTTGAGGGAGTATATATCAGATCCGAGATACATTGTGAGTTATGATGATTTGGTGGTTGAGCCAGACCACACTTTTGTTGAGCATCCGATTACAGTCTTAGAGCGAGGTATGAGATGCCTGCATTCGAAGGACATTCCCGTGTTGAGGATACAGTGGTCAAGATGAGGACCTGATGAGGCTACATGGGAGACTGAGGATAGATTCCAAAGGAGCTATACCGACTTTTATGCCGAGATAGATGCACCTGTAGGATCGACGAGTAGATCTTAGTGCTATCTTGGTGTGTGTTGTGATTATGTGCTTATGTGCTTTGATGTGTTTATTTTCGTGGTAGTTATGATGTGATATATGACCTTATTAGATCTTGATGTACTAGCACGATTTATGATTATAGTTGGAGATGGTTCTTTCCTCCATGCTATTTGGATACGATTAGGATTTAGCTAGAGATGGTTATTCCTCCACGCTATATTTGATGGGCATAGTTTCGCTGGAGATGTTCTTCCTCCATGCCTTGTGATATGAGTATGGTATGGCTAGAGATGTGTTTCCTCTACGCCCTGTGATGTGAGTATGGCAAGAGATGTGATTCCTCTATGCCTTGAGATGTGTATATAGGCTGGCTAGGGATAGTTTTCCCTTATAGCCCCTGGAGAGTATATTGAACTTGTTGGAGATGATGATTCCTCCATGCTTGTGTTTTAAAGTTATAGAATGATATAGGTTGTGACATTTTGAGTGGAGATGTGATACCTCCAATAAAGAGAGTTATACCTCGGCATATTGGTCCGAGAGGATTTGGGATTATGCAAGTTTCGGGCCGAAACTTGTTTTTAGGGGGGAGATGTAAGAGCCTTAGTCTTTGAGAGATCCCACGCCTGCGCCTTAGTTGAAACGCAGGTGTTGAGTAGTATTAGAGCTAGGACCAGCTGTCCCTGCATGTCCAGTGGGCCGCCCCTACGGGCCACCTAGTCCGCCCCTTCGCCTCATGGGTCCGCCCTTGCGGATTCTGGTGGGCTGCAACCGCTTTTGTTTACCGTGACCCGTGCTTTACTCTTCTCTTCTCCTTGTTTTCAAGAGAGTTTGAGTTCTTGGTTGAGGATGACGATGTTGATGTGTTGTTGAGAGAGCCAACCATGGTTGTGGTGTGAGGTTTCTTCCTCTGTTAGGGCTCAAATTGGTAAGCTCTTCATCTTCCTCATCTTTCTTTCTTCCTTTCTTCTCTTCTTCTTTCTGAGCTTAGGTTTTCACAAGTTTGATCTTGTGATGAGCTTCCTAGGCATGTGTTGATGTCTATATGTATGTATATGTATGTGTGGGGCTGCTGGATGACGAAGAAGTGAAGAAAGGCGAGTGAAGAATCGAAGAAAAGACGAAGATGTGCTCACTGCACACCAGCCACCCCTACGCCACCTCAGGCCGCCACTACGCCGGTGTGTCGCTGCTCCAGCACCACCAGGAGCCGCCCCTGTGCCTCCCTGTGTCCATCTCATCACGCAGGTGCGTCTTATCCAGGGCTCGCCTAGGATGGCGTGGACCCTTTCCTTTCCTAGTGTGAGTGTTTAGTAGCATGCTAGGCTTGTGTATGAGGATAGGATGATGATGATTATGATATCAATATATGTCGGTTATGGCTTTTAGGATTAGTAGGTTGTGAGGCTTTTAGTTGGTTATGATCCTTATGGATCCCTTGGGTCTTAGTGTGACCCCTTTGATGGATAGGAGATTTGATAGATCTCTTTATGCCTTGTTATTAGGCAGTGTTGTTATCCGTATTGAGGTTGATCATGGTTTAGATTATCAGAGGTTGAGGCATGTCCGTTGGACTTACTTAGCTACCGTCCTTACATTGGGTGTATGCATGAGTGGTGTGTGTTATATGCTTGATAGCATGCGATATGGATTATTACCCACCTATGTTTTATTGTTTGCCCCCTTGTAGTGGCATTCATAACCTTTCCCTTTCATCATGTAAGGAGTCTGGGAGGTTCTCTGAAATCAGGCCATATTGGTATACGGGATGGGCACTTCGCCACTCTCATAGGATAAACGGGTAGTGCGCCGATACTACTCCATCTAGCTATAGAACCCAGAGGCTAGGATTATATATATATATATATACGATTTGAGTGGATGACCTTATATATAAAGATAATTAAACGGGTAAATGTGTGATATCATGATTATGTGTTTGTGATTCCATGACTTGTGCTTGTGCTTATGTATTACCTTATACATGAATGATTAGCTAACGGTTTTATACCATGTTGTAGATGCTTTGTAGGATAGGACGACTGCAGAGTAATCCGGCAGGGTGACTAGCAGAGGGCTTCCGTACATAGTGGTTACATGGGCTTTTAGGGATGTTCGTACATGTTGGACATGTTGTTGTTGTTGTTCTTTTACAATCGGCTATGGTTTGTATACTCTTTGGTTGTACAGTTGTATCGTTTTATGTATTTGTTTTTATATCTGTCGGTGCCTTGTTGTAAGGTCCAATAAACTTGTTATCAAGCTAGGGTCAGGATCCACTGTGAGATCCTAGCCAAATGTGACGCCCCGAGTCCCGCGGATTCGGGGTGTTACAATAGACTGGTTCCTTTTCCTTTTCTTTCCCCTTGTTGCTTGGCTCAGGCTCCTCCTCAATCATAGGATGCTTCTCTTTAGCAACGCTATTTGGCAATGGCTTATTAATTTTAATTTTGGTTCTTGTGGTGATAGCCATTACTTGCCCATCTGGGTTGTTTTCCGTTCTTCTAGGAAGTCTTCCTTGATCTCTTGGAACTTCTCCTGGATTATTACAAACTTGATTTTCCAAAGCTTTTTGAGCCTTCGAAATGGAAGTTATATTATCATTCATCTGTTTCAACACTTTTTCCAACATCGCCTCCGTCGGATCCTTTGGAGGTTGGATGAACCCCGGTGGTGGGCTATGAGTCCTTGATGGTTGAGCGTTGCTAGAGGATGCGGGCGGATTCAATTTGCCATCCGGATTCGAGTACAAAAAACCGGGATGACTATGATCGGGGAGCCAACCTCCTCCTCTTCCGTAGTTTCTGTTATTGTAATTGTTGTTCCGTGAAAACTCCACCTTGATTAAAATGGTTTACATGTGTTGATGATGGAAGATTTCACACAAATGTAGTAGTTGGATATACTAACAATGTGTTGATTATATTTCTAGATATTTGGTTGGTTTGAATTTAGTGCAGGATTTATGTAAATGTCAAGGGCCTTGAAATATGATTCAAGGACAAAGGAAGATAACAAGTACAAAAGGATGAAATCAAGGGCCTTGGAATTATAGATGCACGGAACAAGGATTCAAAATGAGTTGAAGATTTTATTGGAAGATTCTGTAACGGAAAGATCTCATCAACCAAAGATCTTATCAACCGAAGGAAGATCTTATTAAACGAAGGAAGATCTCAACCGGAGAATAGAGAATCTTTTCTAGAAGATTTTCTAAACAACAAACGACAAAAATATCTTCTCTCTCGATTCAACAAAAGATGAGAAGATCAAGGTGTTAAGGAATCGACGTGTTCTTAGGAGCTGAAGACTTGCAACGTCTACCTTATCTCGAAACAAGAAACGATCTTCAGTGAAAAGAAGATTCACCTTCAAACGGTCATCTCTACAATGGCTAGAATACCTTTCCATAGAAGAGTATAAATAAAGATGATGGTCGAAGAAGAAAGACAAAAGCTTACACAGGAAAACATCTTTACATCTTCAAGCAACCCAATCATCTTCATTCGTTGTTTTTCTTTCTCTCATTCACGCAAAAGCTTTATCCCCTTAGAGAGAGAAAACACTAGAGCTCCATTGGAAGATCTAAATAGTGTTATACTAGAGTGTGTGTTACTCTGCGATGTAACTAGGCTATTATAGCTAGGTTAAGAGTTAGAGCGAGATCGTAGCATTGACTAAATTGAGAGAAGAAGGAGATTTCTTCTCGTTTGTATCTAGGACTCTTTGAAGCTGATAATAGATAGTTAGATCCTACGGATATACCCTGGGACGGAGAGTAGGGTATTTAGAGCCGAACTTCGTAAACATATCCTCGTGTCAATCTTTTCAATTCCGCACCATATATACTTTATTGTGACTAACTTTGTTTTGCAGGAACAAGAAGTCAAGGCCCTTGAAAAGAATTTCAAAGCCCTTGATATATAAGTTTCACGAGAAGCACAGATTGACATCAAGGTCCTTGAAAGGAGTTTCAAGGCCTTGAGATTTGATTTGCGAAAAGTTCTCATACTCTATTCAACCTCCCTTCTAGAGTATCATTTAACTTATTTATTTCACCTAACGTTTCTTCATTCCGGTTTCCTTGATAATTTCCTCGCCTCGTGAAATTCACGTCTCGCTCATTAGGGGGTAAGTTCACTTGTGTTGGAGCTTGATTTTTCTACAACTCTTTCATTTGATGTTTAAGAGTATCAACTTCAGCAGATAAATTGATAGTAATACTTACCTCATGGACTCCGGGTTGCCGGAGTCGATCATCACTCCTTCTTTGGGAGTACTTCTCTTGCACCAAGGCTTGCTTTTCAACAAACTCCCATGCATCATCAGCTTGCTTATCCATGAAGGTTCCTCCGTAGAGGGATTGAAGTCGGAATTGTGTATCATCATGCAATCCTTTGTTGTAAATCTCTAGAAGCTCTATCCTTGGGATTCTATGATGGGGACAATCACGTAGAAGGTCCTTGAATCTCTCCCAAGATTCGAACAAGCTCTTCCTGTCATTCATGGTAAAAACATTAATTTTACCTCTAAATTCAGTAGTTTTGGAAGGTGGAAAAAATTTTGTAAAATATTCAGAGGTCATATCCTCCCATGTGTTTATCCTTCCATGTGGTAAGGATTGAAGCCATGCTTGCGCCCTTCCTTTCAAAGAAAAAGAAAAACCTCACAACACATCCCAGATCCCTGTGTCTCTCCTGCCTTTTGGAACATTTGTGCTTCTAAAACCTTTTGAGCTTTGGTGAGTGATGTGAGAGAGCTTTCAATTCCGTTCATCTTTCCTATCAATTGTTCAAGCAACACCTCGGTTCTATCTTTTGGTGGTTGAGTGAAACTGGGAGGAGGCTCTTTTGAATCCCTTGGTGGTGGGGCTGCGCTTGTAGAAGCAGGAGGGTTCAAGGCACCATCCGGGTTAGAATAAGAGAACCCGGGATAATTGTGATTATGCCGGTAATTGTTGTTGTGCCGGCTATTGTTGTTGAAGTTCCTAGGGCCTTGGTAAATGTTGAAGTTGCCCCTTTCCATGTAGCTATCATCCTCCTCCTTGGAAGCCAAATTGGCTTGAACTTGCACTTGAGGACTTGCTTGACTCTTCAAGGTTGTGGTACACAACTCCCTCAAGGACTTAAGCTCATTGTTGATTGCATTAGGTTTGTAGTTGCTCATGGTGACTTCACTCACTTTATATGCTCCCGGTTTCCTCCCATTACTCTTCCTATGGGAGTACTTCTCTATCACCAAGTCTTGATCCTCTACAAACTCCCAAGCCTCATTGATACGCCCCAGCCAAATGATCCAACGATGCAAGACAAACGAAAAAACTAAAGAAAACATACACATGTGTTTTGGATTTGTGATAATTGAAAATAAAGTACAAGATATGTATTGCTAGAGCTTCAAGCATCTCACCATCCACTATACAATACTCACATCAACTCTCACAAGCCTCTCACCTATGAGAACTAATGCCTTCTCACTCGCATCTCACAAAGGCAACCACCCGGCATCTCACCAAGGAGGAGGTTTCGGCATCTCACCAAAAACCAAGTAACCAAATTGATTTCCAAATATTATCAACTCTCACTTATTTTTCTTTGAACCAAGCAAGCCTTTAAATATGGAAAATAAGGCTAGCTAAAAGATCAAAAACAAGGCCAAAAGTCATAATAAATTATAGGCCTTAAAGATCCACATAATGAGGCATTGGCTTTGGACTCTTCACATTGTGTCCATAAATCCGACTGCTGAAAGAACTGCATTTACAACCCATCTCTTGGACAAATCTGCACTTGTAATCTGTATCAATATTTTAAACATTTAAATCAGCTTTCCAACAAGTATTTATGGACCTTCATTGGATAAATGTAGCATTCTCTATGTCCAGAATACTGAAGGGTCTACTGAAGAGGATTCGGGGGTATTATGTGTTGAACAACTTCTATTTTGAGCATGTTCAACTTTTCATTAGATGAAACACTTAGTACATTAGTTGTAGAGATCGAAGTTGTCGTTCTAAATCATCTTGAATGACCTCAACCGGACTTCGGAATAAGAAGATAAGAACATTACATTGTAGTGAAACCATTTGCATCGGTTCCCCGGATCATATTACTCATCCACATTCTTCTCATGAATGTGCATCCGGAAAGTGATTGGAGCTTGAATTGACTATCTTCATCAAGCCCCTTGAAATAAATCTTCAATAGCTCTCTCTTCGGTATTCCATGGTGTGGACAATCTAGGAGGTCATTGAACCTCTCCCAAGATTTAAATAGGCTCTCCTTATCCTTCATGGTGAAGGCATTAATCTTCCCTCTTAGCTCGGTTGTCTTGGAAGGTGGGAATAACTTTGTAAGAAACTCAGTTTTCATTTCTTCCCAAGTACCCACACGTCCTAGTGAAATGGATTGGTACCAAGCCAAGGCCTTATCCTTAAGTGAGAAGGAAAAATCCGTAAGCTTGTGGTTGTTGCTCTCCAATCTAGGTGGCCTTAGAGTCTCCATCAAGATCTCATAATTAATCAAGTGTTGATGAGGAGACTTGTTACGCTAAGATTATACGACACAAATCCAAGGCAAGAGTGCCAAGAACTCGTTCGCCCAAAACATGCACACACAAAGTCTTAAATTTATAACTCGATCGAAAATCCTAAACTACCTAGCGAAACCCGCAGTGTACGGATCGTTTTGTAGGAAGGAAAGTATTCCGAGGTCGAACACAAGGATTAAGGTGAAATAAAGTCATTCAATGATCAAAGATAGTGCAAATCTAAACTAAGATGAGATGAGAAATAAAGAAAGTGCAAAACACAATATTTTTGGTTGGTTTTGGGTGATCAAACAAGGATCACAAATATATAAACACGAATAAGCAAACAAACACACAAACACAAAGATAAGAGATAAGAGGTAAGAAAGCGGATTCTAGAGATTTGGAATTTCGATTATAACAATGGACTCATGCTTCTAAAGATCAAAGGAAAGCTGCGGTTGATCGGAGTTGGGTGTTTCTCTAATGGGAGCGATTACCGGGTAAGTCTCATGGTCCACTAGTCTCGCACCTGAGGTCCTATTACCGGGTAAGTCTCAAGGAACCTAAGGACGGGAATTCTAGACAAACCGGCCACTACCTAAGGGTCAAACCCCTCCTTACCGGGTAAGTCTCGGAAAAGGTAAGTCTTAGGCAACGATCCTAGCACACTCAATCCAATAGCGTCTTTTTTTGGCTCACTACTACCTTGAGTTCATCATCTTATGTATCTAAGAGAGGAAATTACCGGGTAAGTCTCATCCCTCAAAAAGGTGGCTAATATTAGGTCAACCTAAGCTAGATTACGCTCAACAAACACTTGGATTTCAACACATCTACATCCTAACATCCAGATTCATCAATACAAGCACAACAGAGAAAACCACGGGCGGATCATCCTAAACCACGGCCGTAGAATCATGAAGAACAGACCATGATTCTACTCTGAGTTGGGATTTCGAACACAAATCGATGCTAAGCTAACATGGAAGTCCATATGATAGCTGATGGAATCACTATCATTTAGGGTAGTTTTTAGAGTCTTTTTATTGCATTAGTATCGGTTTATGCTACTAACTCCTTGGTCCAGAAGAAGAAGATCAAAAGAAGATAAGGAAGGAGTTATAAGCACTTAGGAGTGAAGATCGATCAAGAAGCAAAGTTTTTGTTGCTCCACCGCCCCCGCGAGTCCTTGCATCCGCCCCTACGGTGACTTGCCTTGGCGAGACGAAGACCAGCTCCCCTGCGCCTCCCACTGCGCCCTGCCTGCGCCTCGCCTTGGGAGCTGGAAGGTGAAGAGTTTGTGTCACCGCCCCTGCGTTGGCCATAAGGCGCCCCTGTGCCTTGACATCAGAAACGTCAGGAAGGCGAAAGGTCAGACGTTGAAGTACATTAAAGATCCGCCCCAGCGGAGTTGTGTAGCCGCCCCAGCAGTTCTGAAGAAGATCAACCGATTCTGCCTAAACCGCCCCTACGGTTCCTGAAGGCCGCCCCTGCGGTGTAACGCCAGAAGCTTTACTCCGGCTGTTTACACCACCGTTATGGCATTAAAGGTGGCTGTTTTAGGCCGGGTATTTACTCCTAATTAAGTGTCTTTTGTAGTATAAATAGTCCATGGCTGATTGCTAGAATTATCCATGCTTTTCCTCACAAAATCCATTTTAGACTTGAGTTTTTCCATTGCAATGAGTTGCTAACTCCCTAGCTACATTGGGTTGGTTTGAAGTTGCTTTGCTACTTTGGTTGTAAGTTCTTTTAATATAAGTTTTGATTCAGCAATGCTTTGTGTTTCCTTGATCTCCATTGTCTAATTGCATGTTAACTATTACTTGAGATTGATCACCTTAGGTTCTAAAGTGCATGTAAGCAAGTAGGATTAATAGGTTCCGGGTTCGGGTCTTTAATCTAGTAGTAACTTTAAGTAATAACGGGTTGTAATTACTTAAAGAAAAGGAACACAAATATAAAGATAAGTTTAACGGTTTTAATCTTCTCTTTATATCCCTTAGTCTTTGTTTGAATGCTAACTTGTTATTTGTTCTTGTAGGTTTACGGAACTTTAATAGGTTAAGTTGTGTTGATGCCGGTTGGCTCAACACATATGTATGATTAAGACGGGAGATTACTTAAAAACTTGTAAAAAGAATGCACCAAAGTAGCAAATGCATGCTTAGAATCAACCTAGTGTAGATTCATCCATTATTGTCTTACTTGTCGCATTAATCGTTTTCATAAGTTTTTTTGCATCAATTCAACCAAACCCCCCCCCTCTTTGTGTCACTTGTCATTATAATCGATAATTGCATCTAAAATACCTTAACTCTCTTGGGTTCGACCCTTACTTAATCACTATACTTGTTCTTAGTGCTAAGTCGGGATTTACTTTTGATTGGGTATAGACGACCATAGAAATACCTTCGGTCAACTTTTGGCGCCGTTGCCGGGGACTTTTTGTGTTTTATTGTTATTATTGATTATTAGTTTGAACCATTTTTATTGTTCAAACCCGTGCCACTAATTTCGGCTTTTCTTCTTGTGATCCAGAAATTGAGAGGACACACATCCGGCAACGAAGACAACAACAACTACAACAAGAAATGGCTGACCGTACTCTTCGTCAACTTACGCAGCCCACTTTGGCTCAAAACCCTTTTGCGGTCGCTATTCCGGCACTAGGGGAAGGAGTCAACTTTGAGCTCAAACCGGGCCTCATTCACTTGCTTTCATCCTTCCATGGGCTAAGTGGAGAAGACCCCTTCAAGCACCTTGGGAAGTTCCACACCGTTTGTATGAGCATGAAGCCGGCCAACATTACCGAAGAACAGATCAATATGAGGGCATTCGGCTTCACACTCAAGGATTCGGCGGATGATTGGTTTTACCACCTTCCATCCGGGAGTATTGACACTTGGGAGAACCTTCACAAAGCGTTCTTGGAGAAATACTTTCCAGCTAAAAAGGCCAATAGCTTGAAGAAAGCTATAAGCAACATCGAGCAAGAGGCAACCGAAAATCTCTACGAGTACTTCGAAAGGTT
Source organism: Fagopyrum esculentum (assembly GCA_033239045.1). Taxonomy (NCBI): domain Eukaryota; kingdom Viridiplantae; phylum Streptophyta; class Magnoliopsida; order Caryophyllales; family Polygonaceae; genus Fagopyrum; species Fagopyrum esculentum. The sequence goes on from BSUD01000004.1 coordinate 110,249,013, forward strand.
TGCACGCCTCCGATCCAGCTGTCCTTTCCACGGATATTCAACTCAAGATCTAGTCTTGTACTTGTACAATGGCTTGCTAGACAATGAAAGGAGGATCGTCGATGCGGCTTGCGAAGGTAATATTCTTCACTCTACTCCTGACCTTGCTTTGGAAAAGATACAAGAATTAGCGGAAGGAACTCGGAACATTGGAAGGACCCCAGCTAAGAAAGGAGTTCATGCCGTGAGTTCCGGGAAGAGCGAGATTTCCACCGAGCTGGCGGAATTGAAGGAATTGGTGAAGAGGTTAACACTTATGGGAACACCGCAACAACTCAAAGCTTGTGGAGTTTGTGCTGACCCGTATCGTCCCACAGATATGTGTCCACAAGTTCAAGTTGACGATGCTGAAGTAAACGCAATGGGTTATGGACAACCACAACAACAAAGACCTAGGAATGATCCCTATGCACAAAATTTCATGCCAAATTGGCATGACCAACAGAATTTCTGTTGCAGGGATCAACAAAACCAACAACAGCAGCCCCGCCAAGGTAAGCATCACTCAACTGAAGATATGTTGCAGGTTTTGACTAAATACTTTGCTACTCATGTCCAAACAACAGAATCAAGCATCAAGAACCTTGAGAAGAAGGTAGGCTAAATGGTGGAAGCTATTTCAAGGACCGAATCAAGGCTTTCCGAAGGATTGCCTTCCCAAATGTTTATAAACCTCAAGGAGAATGTTAGTGCCCTAACATTAAGGAGCGGGAATCAAATCCAACAAGAATCAACAAAAGAGTCACAAAGTGAACCTTCTGTCGTTATTTCCGCACCCACAGCCGCCCCTGCAGCTGCATCTGCGCCTAACCCAAAAGGAAGAACGCCCCTGCGGCTGGCTGCCCCCGCCCCTGCGGTGACAACCCCTGAGCCGCCCCTGCGCCTTTAAGCTAACGCCCTTGCGGAAAACACAATAGAAGGTCCTGCTGAAAAGGATACTTACGTCCGGCCTAACTTTCCACCGCTGTACTCCAAAAAGCCACCGGCTCCTTTTCCTGAAGCATTAAAGGAGCGAAGAATCATAGAGGACAAGGACCTCTTTGAGACTTTCTCTTAATGCGAGGTAAACATTCCCCTCCTTAAGTTGGTGAAAAGTATCCCTAAGTATGCTCGTTTTTTGAAGGAACTTTGCACTATGAAGAGAAATCAAAAGCTAAAGGGGAAACAGAAAGTGCAAGTGAGTGAACACGTGTCGGCAGTTTTCCAACGGAGAATGCCCACGAAATGCAGCGATCTGGGCATGGTAAGCATTCCTTGTGTTATAGGGGAAACCCGCTTCGACAAAACAATGCTTGATCTCGGTGCTTCTATTAATGTCTTACCATATTCGATTTACAAATCACTTGGCCTTGGGCCACTAATGGAAACTAGGATTGTAGGACAACTTGTTGATAGATCTAATGTGTACTCGAAAGGGATAATTGAAGATGTATTAGTGATGGTAGACAACCTAATTTTTCCTGCTGATTTCTTTGTAATGGATATGGAAAATGACTCGCATGCTGCACCCATTCTGTTAGGTAGGCCATTTCTGAAGACGGCTAGGACTAAAATTGATTATGTTAGTGGTAAATTGACCGTGGAGTTTGATGGAGAGGTAGTAGAATTTGACATCTATGATGCAATGAAATTTCCTAGCGATGATCATTCTCTATGTGCTATTGACATTGTTGAACCTTTTGTGCAAGATGTTTTTGATAAATCTGACGTGGATGAATTGAGAAATGTGATTGAGCATGACATTGATGATTTCAAATCAGATTATGTGTTAACATCTAGCATGAAAGAGGTCCTAGCCCAATTAGATGGGCATAAAAGGCTACCTATTTCCAATTTGGCCATTGGGCCCACTTTACTAACCCCAAGCGAAAAGCTTGTTCCATCCATAGTGTAGGCACCGGAAATAGAATTGAAGGATCTTCCGTCACTCCTCAAGTATGTTTTCCTTGGAGCACACAATACATTGGCGGTAATCATATCCAATAAGTTGACCACCGGACAAGAAGATAAGTTGGTGAACGTACTAAAGGAGCACAAGACGGCTCTCGGATGGACTATTGCGGACATCAAGGGGATAAGTCCTTCCACTTGCATGCATAGGATTTTACTTGAGGACGAAGCCAAGCCCTCTAGGCAACCTCAAACGAGGTTAAACCCACCAATGATGGATGTAGTCAAAAAGGAAGTGTTGAAGCTCCTCCAAGCGGATATGATCTTTCCTATCTCGGATAGCACTTGGGTTAGCCCGAGCCAAGTGGTTCCAAAAAAGGGAGGCATCACTTTGGTGGAAAATCAATATGGAGAGATGGTCCCAAGCAAAACACAAACCGGATGGAGAGTTTGCATTACCTACCGCAAGCTCAATAAGGTAACACGAAAAGACCATTTCACATTACCTTTTATTGATCAAATGTTGGAACGTCTTGCAGGTCATCAATACTACTGTTTCATGGATGGATATTCGGGCTATTTCCAAATAGCCATCGCACCAGAAGATCAAGAGAAGACGACGTTCACTTGTCCATTTGGCATTTTTGCATATCGCAGAATGCCCTTTGGACTTTGCAACGCGCCGGGCACTTTCCAACGGTGCATGATAAGTATTTTCTTTGAATATATAGAAAATTTCATTGAAGTCTTCATGGATGATTTTACCGTCCATGGAGACAGTTTTGACGCATGTTTAGGGCATTTAAAACTTGTTCTTGAAAAATGTGTTGAAACCAACTTAGTTCTTAATTCGGAAAAATGTCATTTCATGGTCGAACAAGGAATTGTGTTAGGACATATAATATCCTCAAAAGGAATAGAGGTAGATAAGGCAAAGGTTGATGTTATTCAAAATTTACCTTATCCTACTAATGTTCGGGAAATCCGATCTTTTCTTGGTCATGTAGGTTTCTACCGAAGGTTCATCAAAGACTTCTCAAAGATCTCAGCACCCTTGTGTGAATTGCTCAAAAAAGATGTAACCTTCATAGTGGATGAAGATTGCAAGAAGGCTTTCGACACTCTGAAGTCATGTCTCAGCACCGCTCCGATCATCCGTTCTCCGGATTGGGAGAAACCTTTTGATATCATGTGTGACGCCAATGACTACGCCGTCGGAGCTGTCTTAGGACAAAAAGACGGAAGGGCCTCCCATGTGATCCATTATGCGTCTATGACACTAAATGGAGCACAAAGGAATTACCCCCCCACCGAGAAGGAGATATTGGCGGTAGTTTTTGCCCTTGAGAAGTTCAGGCAATACCTACTTGGGGTAAAGGTAATTATTTTCACTGACCATGCAGCCCTTACGTACCTCATGACAAAGAAGGAGGCGAAGCCACGATTAATCCGTTGGGTGCTCCTTATAAGCGAATTTAACCTAGAAATAAGGGACAAAAGGGGGGCTGAGAACCTGTGGCAGATCATTTGAGCAGACTAGTGCAAGAGGAGGAAGAACCAGGAAAAGAAAGAGAGATAGCCGGAAGCTTTGCAGACGATATATTCCACACAACTCTTTGTTGTGTAACCGCCCCCGTGCCTCACACCAGCAGCCCTTGCGGCCAGCCGCCCATGCGGCTCTGTCTAGGCGCCCCTACGGAATTGTCGACAGAGGTTTGACTTAAGCTTCAATCTTTTAAGCCTTGATTTGCTGACATTGTGAACTTCATTGTCAAGAAGGAGTATCCTCCAGACTTCACCAAGGCACAACGAGACAAAGTAAAAGCTGAAGCTCGACACTACGTTTGGGACGATCCTTACCTTTGGAAGCATTGTAGTGACCAAGTAATCGGCGTTGCATTCCGGACAATGTTGTACAATCTGTCCTAACTTTATGTCATTTTGAAGCATGTGGGGGGCACTTTGGGGCAAAAAAAACTGCAAGAAAAGTTTTAGATGCCGTTTTTTTTTGGCCACACATTTTTCGAGACGCCTTTGCGTTTTGTAAAGTGTGTGATAGATGCCAAAGGGTAGGAAATCTTTCAAGGAGACATGAAATGCCCCAATCCTCTCTTATATTTTGTGAAATATTCGATGTTTGGGGAATTGATTTCATGGGTCCATTTCCTACCTCATTCGGAACACATATATTTTGCATGCGGTGGACTATGTTTCCTAGTGGGTGGAAGCAAAGACCACCAAAACTGATGATTCAAAAGTAGTTGCAGCTTTTCTGAAGGAGAATATCTTTGCAAGATTTGGAATTCCAAAAGCCTTAATCAGTGATAGGGGTACCCATTTCTGCAACAAGATGATCACGGCTCTCCTTAAGAAGTACCATGTTCACCAACGAGTATCAACAACCTATCATCCTCAAACAAACGGCCAAGCGGAGGTATCCAACCGGGAAATAAAGACCATCCTTGAAAAGACGGTTTCTCCCGGCCGGAAGGATTGGAGTGCAAGGCTAAATGATGCCCTATGGGCATATCGGACAGCCTACAAAACTCCCACCGGAATGTCTCCTTTTAGGCTCGTGTTTGGGAAAGCTTGCCACCTACCGGTGGAGTTAGAGCACAAGACTTGGTGGGCGGTAAAGAAGTGCAACATGAACATAGAAGAAGTGGGAGAATTTCGGAAGCTCCAATTGCAAGAGTTGGAGGAACTAAGGCTAGATGCATATGACCATGCTACCACATACAAAGAAAAGACCAAAGCATGGCATGACCGGAATATCTTCCGTAAGGACTTCAAGAAAGGTAACAAGGTACTTCTCTTTCAATCCCGTTTGAAACTCTTTGCAGGTAAGCTGCGTTCAAGATTGACAGGGCCGTTCATAGTAGCTGAAGTATACCCTCACGGGGTTGTGGATCTCTATGACCCGCAAACACACAAGGTGTTTAAGGTGAACGGACAAAGGCTAAAGCTTTACCTTGAAGGAGTCAAAGACGATCCGATTGACGAGATGGTACTAGAGGAGGCACAGTCAGAGAAGTAGAGATCTTACGTCGAGCCAACGACGTAAAACAAAGGCGCTTCTCGGGAGGCAACCCGAAGGAATAAGAAGAGGAGCTTCTGTCAAGAAATCTGCCCTTGCGGTTTAATATCCCGCCCCTGCGGTGACACTCAGGCCAGCACCGCCCCTGGCGCTGGGCCTGCGCCTGCAACACGCCTGTCATCGCCCCCGCGGTGACATCCCTACACCCCTGCGGCGGCCATCCTTAACACAAATTCCCAACGCCGCCCCCGGCGCTGGGTCAGCGTGCTCCTCTCCCTTGTCGCCGCCCCTGCGGTATCAAACCCCGCCCCTGCGGGTTTACCCAGAAAAGAAAAAAAATAGGATCTTGAAAAAATACCTACACCTACCACGCATCACCCACCAACCCTCCTCACCAAACAAAACCACAACCCCTCGCACCTTCTCTCTCTCTAAGCTGCGAATGCCCCTCCGCCCTCAGAGAAACCACCAAAACACCCTCTCTGATGGCCCTGCGCCACCAACACCAAGGACACACACCCCCAAATGCCCTTGCGCCATCTGCTCTCGTGCCAAACGCCACCTCTCTTCAATTGCAACGATTCTCCACTCCTACACCACCTTCAATGTCACATGTACCAAAGACCACCACCGGAGCCACTCCAAGGCGCCACCACCTTCAAAGCATTTGAAAAATCTTCTGCTGTTCTCCCGCCCCTGCGCCTGCAAGCATCCGCCCCTCCACCTATCCGCCCCTGCGCCTGCACAGCCGCCCCTGCGGAAAAACCAACAGAATGGTCGATTCTTTTCCTTTTTCAAACATTCACTAATCCTTTGCTCGAATCTTTGTAGAAATGGAAGCCCCGAGGAAATACACAATGACGGAAACGGAGAAGGACAGATATAGGATTGTGCACGATCGAGTTGTGTATGCAACTCGATTTCTACATATTCCGACCTTGGAGAAACTAGGCATGCTAGAGAGCATGCAAACGTTTTTGGCGAATGCTGGGCTCGGAGACTTCCTCCAGAAGAGTGCTCCGACATATCCGGGGCTCAGTAGACAATTTATCGCCACTTTTTCAATGCAGAAGGAAGATCACGTGTGTACCGGCCTCACCTTCAAGTTCAACAAGGTGAAGTACACACTTGACTACAATGATTTACGGGAGGCTTTTGGGGTGACTCTAAACCCCTTTGAGAATTGGTGGGATCCAGTCCCAGCCCGGGACCTATGTGAGTTTTGGCGAGCAGCTACCGGGTCGGAGTTCCATGTTGAGGGTGAGTACTCCAACAAACTCACTCACCCCAGTTTGAGGTTGATTTCCAAGATCCTCATGAGTGTCTTCTGTGGACACAAAGAGGAAAACAAGGTCGCTCTCAAGGACCTCCCACTATTCTACTCCTGCCTTCCACATAGCCAACAACTGATGGATTGGCCCTCTCTCTTCCTCGCCGCTTTGAAGCAGATTAGGAGGAATGAGCCGAGGGATATTGTTGGCGGTGGGGTGATTTCTTTGATCTCCTCACAAGTGATGGACCTATCCGAGTTAGAGGATGGGATGACAGCTCCTCTCTATATTGATGGGATGCTTAGGAGGTGCAAGCTCCTCCGGAGGGACGGGGAGAACCTGTTTTGGATCTCCCTTGCAGATGGGAGCCACCTCACCTACCTCCCCCGACCTTTACCACTAGGAGGTGTGCTCTCCGAGCTCTACATACCGGCAGATCCCTTCGTGCCGAGGATGCCACTAGTGGCCATTGTGGAGAGGCATGCTGCCAGCTCCATCCGGGCCCATCAGGAGGAGCACCAACCCGTCCCTGATGACGAGGAGATGCCCACAACGACACTAGAGGAGGACCCGGCCCTTGCGAGCCTTCAGGCTCAGATGGCGGCCATGACGACCCAGCACCGGGCTTGGTAGTCCGACCACCAGCGGACTATGCTATAGCAACAGTAGAGTTGGCAGGACATTTTGCCACCTCCATGACCGCACACTTCGACTAGAGGCAGGAGGCCTGGCAGACAGCCCATCAGCAGCAGCTGGAGGCTCAGCAGCTGGCTTGGCTGGCCAGTTTTGAGTCCTCATTCGGTTGCCGGATGTCTGCTCAGGAGGACCGTATTGACACCCTTCACTGCCGCCAGGAGCACTTCTTCCGCCACTTCTCGTACCCACCGGAGGAGGGTCCTGGTTATCCATCCGGACCACCCTAGTGAGGGGTACATTCCTTTCCCTTCTCCCACATTTATCTTTGACTCATTTGCACTTTGAGGACAAAGTGCACTTCAAGTATGGAGGAGGGATATATATCATTGCTTGTATAGTTCATTTAGTTGTTTTATTGCATTGTTGAATTCAGTTTCATTTGAAAAAAAAAAGTAGAAAAAAGAAAAAGAAAAAGAAAAAGCCAAAGAAAAAAAAGGCATGAAAATCCTTGGATAAACCGAAAACCCGAAAGGGCGGTTTAGGTAAAAAGAAGGTAGTCCGACCAACCTTAGGTTGATGCAAAATTGGACTTGAGGGATATGAGTTTAATTGAGAAAAGAAGAAGAGTGGCAAGGTGAAAACCCGAAAGGGCGCCTTGGCAAGATGAGCGACACCGAGTGTAGGTTTCCCTTCCGGCGTTTTGGCGACATAAGAAGGGGAGTCATAAGGAGGTTGTCTGGGTAGGCCACTCTTGGAGCGATAAGAATGGTAGTATCTCTTTTTCTCACATTTCGTCTCTTTTCCTTCCTTCTTTCTTTCTTGGTTTTTCTCTTGTTTTCCATTATTTTTCTTTCTTTCCCTTGCTTCTTGAGACCTTGAGTCTAATGGCTGTCATTTATTTTACACGGGACGAGTAAAAGGTCTAAGTATGGGGGAGTTTGATAGGTGATGGAATCACTATCATTTAGGGTAGTTTTTAGAGTCTTTTTATTGCATTAGTGTCGGTTTATGCTACTAACTCCTTGGTCCAGAAGAAGAAGATCAAAAGAAGCTAAGGAAGGAGTTATAAGCACTTATGAGTGAAGATCGATCAAGAAGCAAAGTTTCTGTTGCTCCACCGCCCCCGCAGGTCCTTGCAGCCGCCCCTGCGGTGACTTTCCTTGGCGAAACGAAGACCAGCTCCCCTGCGCCTCCCACTGCGCCCTACCTGCGCCTCGCCTAGGGAGCTGGAAGGTGAAGAGTCTGTGTCACCGCCCCTACGTTGGCCATAAGGCGCCCCTGCGCCTTGACATCAGAAACGTCAGGAAGGCGAAAGGTCAGACGTTGAAGTACATTAAAGATCCGCACCAGCGGAGTTGTGTAGCCGCCCAAGCGGTTCTGAAGAAGATCAACCGATTCTGCCTAAACCGCCCCTGCGGTTCCTGAAGGCCGCCCCTGCGGTGTAACGCCATAAGCTATACTCCGGCTATTTACACAAGCTTTATGGCATTAAAGGTGGCTGTTTTAGGCCGGCTATTTACTCCTAATTAAGTGTCTTTTATAGTATAGATAGTCCATGGCTGATTGCTAGAATTATCCAAGCTTTTCCTCACAAAATCCATTTTAGACTTGAGTTTTTCCATTGTAATGAGTTGCTAACTCCCTTGCTACATTGGGTTGGTTTGAAGCTGCTTTGCTACTTCGGTTGTAAGTTCTTTTAATATAAGTTTTTATTCAGTAATGCTTTGTGTTTCCTTGATCTCCATTGTTTAATTGCATGTTAACTATTACTTGAGATTGATCACCTTAGGTTCTAAAGTGCATGTAAGCAACTAGGATTAATAGGTTCTTGGTTCGGGTCTTTAATCTAGTAGCAACTTTAAGTAATAACGGGTTGTAATTACTTAATGAAAAGGAACACAAATATAAAGATAAGTTTAACGGTTTTAATCTTCTCTTTATATCCCTTAGTCTTTGTTTGAATGCTAACTTGTTATTTGTTCTTGTAGGTTTACGGAACTTTAATAGGTTAAGTTGTGTTGATGCCGGTTGGCTCAACACATATGTATGATCGAGACGGGAGTTTACTTAAAAACTTGTAAAAGGAATGCACCAAAGTAGCAAATGCATGCTTAGAATCAACCTAGTGTAGATTCATCCATTATTGTCTTACTTGTCGCATTAATCGTTTTCATAAGTTTTTTTGCATCAATTCAACCAAACCCCCCCTCCCCTTGTGTCACTTGTCATTATAATCGATAATTGCATCTAAAACACCTTAACTCTCTTGGGTTCGACCTTTACTTAATCACTATACTTGTTCTTAGTGCTAAGTCAGGATTTACTTTTTATTGGGTATAGACGACCATAGAAATACCTTCACTGACCATACAATCATAGTCCAAAGCATAAACATCATTCCTTCACCCTAGAATCACAACTGCTCAGCCAACAACATACATTTCAAGATCAAACTTCACAAATAGAGCATGCTTGCAAGTCATGGCTAGATAATGAAGAATAATCCAAAGAAAAGACATTAAAAGCTAGAATAGAAGTTACCAAATCTTACAAGGGCTCCAAGAGTTGTTCCAAGTTGTCAACAATGGAAACCTAACTCAAAACCACTCTAATCTCACTTTAAAACAAATATCTACACTAATCTCTTCCAAGAACACCCACAATGGGTGCTTGGAAGAGATGCTACAATGGAGAAGTGTTTTGGGGAAGAAGCTAGGTCAAAAAGGGAAGAGAGAGATCCTCAATACAGCTTGCAACATCACTTAAATACTCCTCTAATAAGCAAAGGTCGGGCAAAGAGATCGTGGGACACGTGTCAAAGTGGTCAAGACAGAAACCACGACGAAAACCACAGGCGTGGAAATGGCCTCTGGGCCGTGGTTTTGCTCCAGAAACCCTCCTTGGATCAACAAGCAATGAGTTGGTGCAAGGCATGCACCAACAAGGTCCTATGTGTTCTCCTTTGCTCCTAGCTTGCTCCTTAAAGAGTCCGGATGTGTGCCACCACAAGGAATGATCCTCGAATGAATCGATTAAGTTCCAAAAGCTCCCCAAAATATCTACAAAACCGACAAAAGCCCGTGTAGACGTCTATTTCGACAATATGCATGAATTAAGCGTAAACGTCACGAACTAATGCGGAAACATGCATGAACGGAAAGTAAAACTATCTAAAAGAGTGCCTAAACTAGTGTCATAAATCATGTCATTAAGACTCTCCTTCCATCCCTCCAAATTGATTGTGCCAGATCATTTGTAGAATTTGAGGGTAGAGCCCGTAGTCGTGGGCCGCAGGATCTCCTAAGTTTACAACTGGACGGTGCACTCTTTGGGCTGGATCTATACGTTGGCCAAGCGTTTGTGGCTCCTCAATAATAATCGGCACATTCCTTGCATGTACCGCCGGTTGCGGTGGTGGTGGAGGTTGTTGTTGATGAAGATTAACCACTCTTTACACAAGACCTTGCCTAATCTCTTCAATCTCCCTTCTGAAAGCTTCTTGCCTCTCGTTTGCAAGTCTCCTCTCATTTTCCAAAGCTTCTACCGTAAGCCTCATTTTCTCTAGAGTTTCTTCTCTAAGTCTTAGTTGCTCTAAAGTTGCATCAAATTCAGCCCTAAGGTTTGCTTCGGCCATCTCTTTCTTCTTCTTAGAACCTTTGGATCTAGTCTTAAGGGTTTTCTCCGGTTCGGGATCGAATGAAGGTAAATCCTTGCCATGAGATCTTCACATGTACCTAAAGATTGAAAGATGTCCTGAAAAATCAAAGACGAAAACAAACAAGATCATAAGCAAAAGAAAGACCTACACTATAAACAATAACACAAAATAATTAAATCTAGACCTAGTCCCCGGCAAAGGCGCCAAAAACTTGTTACGCTAGAAATGTACCATGCAAAAGTGTAACAATTTATAACTCTATATTGATAGCATGAATTATTGTCTATATTTTGGGGCCTGTTTAGACGTTTTATCTTCAATAATCTGCATGTTTGAATGTATATTATGTGATTATATTGTCGTTTCATCTACCTTTGCGGGAATCGAGGTCTACACCAAGTTTCGTTGTAATCATAGGTAAAATGGCACGTTTTGCATCAAAAAGGAGCAAAAGAAGCTAAGGAGTCATTGGAGCTACATTCAGGAGCTTAAGGAAGAATCCAGGAATCATGGAAATGGATTAGAGATTCACTTTGGACCAGATTTGAGAGATTTCACATTCAGTTGTGATTCACCTCGGTTGACTACAGAGTCACCTCGACCGAGGTGATCCAGAGGAGCTGACTCGACCGAGGCGAACACCTTGGACGCGGCAAGGATATTTTATTCTTGGTTGAGATCTTTTATTTTTGGAAAGAGGATCTTATATTTTTAGGCTGGATTCTTGGAAGGAAGAAGATAATTTAGCCCATATATTTTACCTATTTTTATGGGAAAAGATCTATCTAAGATATCTTATCTTTGGAGAGTAATTTTCCTATAAAAAGGGTTGTATTTTCCACAAATCCATATCCCGCATACCTACGAATAGACGGCTGAGACTGGAAAACATCATAACAGCTGGAAGATTTGAAGAACCTTTTTGAAGGTTGAAGGAAGATTGAAGGAAGGAAGTTGATAGCTTTTATAGCTTTGTAAAGGGATTTGTAAGATTCCCTTAGATTCCCTTCATTGTTGATTGTCTTATCGGATTTTGATCCAAGGAACGCTTGTTGATTGATAATTGATTAAGTTATTGAAGCCTTTCTCTTAAGGTTATCTTGTTCAATTATTCTCTCTCTTCCCTTATATTTGATTATTGTTTTCATAATGATGAGTGGCTAATTTTTTTTTGTGATTCTAGGGTGATTGGCTGAAGGTTGTAGGAAAAACAATGATAGAATAATCTTAATCACAGTAGGACCATGAAAGCTCGAGTCTTTATCCATAACCCTAAAGCATCTCGCTCAGCCGATGAATATCTCGGCCAGGGTGGAATTCTTCTGACCGAGGTGACTTACCTGATCCGAAACTGAGAGTTAAGTGTTAGAGTTTGCCAAATCCTATTCTTATTACACCTTTCCTAGTTCAATGCAAGCCTAGGATGAGACTTACCCGGTAATTCCTTTGTTTGTTTACCCAAGATCATAAGAGTAGGTAATAAAGGTTTATCCTTTATTGGGGTTTGAGTGTGCTTCTATCCCATCTATGTGAGTTAGCCTGAGACTTACCCGGTAAAGGGTGATTCTATTCCCTTAGTTGGAGTGTTAGTTTGAGGTTATAGTTCCTTTCCTTAATTCCTTGAGACTTACCCAGTAATAGGAGTTACGGTTTGGGATTAGTCAGTAGTGAGACTTACCCAGTGATCTATTCCACTTTAGTAACACCTTCCCTATGCAAATATCTTAGCTTTGTCCGCTTATCTTTAGATCTTGAGTTGGAACCACAACTAGATGCTTTAATCCCTAGAATTGCATATTTCCTTAATTGACTTTTTATCATCTTTGATTGTTTTAATCACTTTTGTGGTTAGTAGTTGCATTGACAAACCTATACCTGCTTTGTTTCACAAAGTCCCTGTGATCGACCCCTGAAATTTCTTGCTTTTTACTACGATTGACCCGTACACTGCGGGTTCGCATCCTTGTTTTAAGCTTACATCTAGGGTTATAAATTTAAAGCTTGCACACACCGTTTGGAGCGAACAAGTTTTTGGCGCCGTTGCCGGGGACTGGGTCTAGATCGAGCCGGTTGCGGTTTGCTTTCGGGGCACTTGCCCCTGTTTGTACTAACCACTCTACTTGAGTGACCTTCGCAGTTTCTTTTTAGGTATATGCGAAGAACCCGCGCTGGAAGGAAATCGTTCCTTACGATCCCGAACCAGAAAATACATACAAAAGACGCTTGAAAGAAGCGAAGATGGCCGTCCAAGACAATCGCGATCTTGAGGCCGAATTGAAGGAGGCGTTAGAACAGCTACGCCTCAACAAAGAAGAGCTGAGACTGGAGAGGGAAGAAACTCGCACAAGGACTGAAGCGATCGAAGCAGATATGGCAGCTTTACGAGACCAGTATCTACCTCGACCGAACCCAGATCCTCGACCGAGGCAAGACCCTGCTCCAGATCCTCGACCGAGGCACAATCCAATACCTGTCGCCCCGGCCGAGATACTTCCACCTCGGATGCAAGTCCGAGATGTTCTTTTTGCAGGTATTCCACAAACCCTAGGGCAGATGATGGACCCTAATCAACAACTGAGGCGTCCAGGAGTCGACCTAGGTGATCCAGCGGACCATGATTATGAGCTTCGACCGCAATTTCTTTCCATTATTCGCCAATACCAGTTTGGAGGGCTAGAGAGGGAATCTCCACATCAACATCTACAAAACTATGAGATCTTGATGGAGACCTTGAGACCTTCAAGGCTGGAAAACAACAACTACAAGCTAAGGCCTTTCTACTTCTATTTGAAAGATAGAGCTCTTACTTGGTATCAATCTCTTCCTCCAGGAAAAATCAGTACTTGGGAGGAGATGACGACGAAATTCTTGACTAAATTCTTTCCCCCCTCTAAAACCGCTGAAATGAGAGGAAAGATTAATGCATTCATCATGAAGGACAAGGAGAGCTTGTCCAAGTCACGGGAGAGGTTTAAAGACATTCTTTTGGATTGCCCACATCATGGGATTCCAAAGATAGAGTTGTTGGAGATATACTTCAAGGGACTGGACGGAAGCACCCAGTTCAACCTTCAACTACTATATGCCGGCACGTTCATGGACATGCCGATTGACGAAGGTTGGGAGTTTATAGAGAAGCAAGCTTTGCACATGGAGAAATACTCCCACCAAGGAGCTGAAGGTGGAGTTAAAAGAGTCAACTTTCAAGATGCTCCGCCTAACAACAATCAACTCACGTCTTTGAAGAATGACGTGAAACAATTGAAGGAACTCTTAGTTGCTCAAACTAAGAAGGAAGATCAAGGATCAAGGAACAACATTGGATACCGTAACAACAACAACGGTTCCCGGAACAACAACTACAACAACAATAGAGGATCCAACAGCAATAATTGGAGGGCAAACAACCAAAATTCGGGTAACCATCATTCTAACTCCAATTCGAATGATTCCTCTAATCCTTTCCTCTCTTCCTCTTCTTCTTCTACTCCATTAAAGAGCCAGCAGCAAGGATCGAGTTCGTCCCAGCCAGAAAAGAAAGACGCAGTGCTGGAGGCCATCTTAATCAAGCTAAGCTCTATGGAGACATCCATGACTTCATTTTCGAAGGAACAAAAAGCCTTAGAACAACAATTCTAAGGCGAATGAAGTGCCAAGAGATCCAGGGAAGCTGCCAGCAAGGATGGAAAGCAACCCTAAGGGTCAGATTATGGCCATAACGACGAGGAGTGGACTGAAGACTGCAGATCCAAAGCCTCGGTCGATGCCAGTACAGACGAAGACCACCTCGGTCTAGGTGCAGTCGAAGAACACTTCGGCAGAGATGCCAACCAAGGTGGAGCCACAGAAAGCGGAGGAGAAAACTGAAGTTTCTATTCCACCTCCTGCATATAAACCACCACTTCCATTCCCCCAGTCAAGGGCTAGAGCACATCTTTCCTAAGTCCTTGTGACCTAAATGCATGTATGTAAGACTTAGTGATCTAGATTGGACATACTCATGATCATCTTGACTTCTTCATTTTCACCTCTCATGCATGCTTTCTAATTAAGTATAATTTTCTTTCCATGCCTTCATTCATTTGATGCATGATTGATTATCCATTGCCATGAAACATGACTATGAAGGTGATCCAATGTTAGAAGCACAATTCCAAAAAGATTTTGTTGTTTTTCTGCATGCATAAATCACGTCATCTCCTAGTCTATAGTTGGGTATTGCTCGGGGACGAGCAAATCTTAAGTATGGTGTATTTTGATAACGTGATTTATGACGTTAGTATAGGCATACATTTAGATAGTTTTTCCCGTTATTCATGCACGGTTTGATATTAGTTCATGACGTTTACACTCATTTCGTGCATATTTATAGAAAAGACGTCAACACGAGCTTTTGTTGGTTTTGTAGGTATTTCGGGGATCTTTTGGGCATTAATCGATACATTCGAGGGTCAAGCCTCATGGTGGTACACATCCAAGGCTTTGAAGGAACATAATTGGAGCAATGAAGGACACAAAGACCCTTATTGGTGCAAGCAATGGAGCAACTCATGGCTAGATGATCATAACAAGTCTGTGTTGACGAAAATGGACCTACACTCAGGAAAATCGGCCGATTTATTTGACCGGGTTGATTTTTTGGCCTTTGACAGCTTAAGCCACGTGTCCCACGATCTCTTTGTCCGGCCTTGCTCTTGGTGGAGAATATAAGGGGGCCTGCAAGCTGTTGCTGAGATTGGATCTCTCATTCCCCTCTCACACATCCTCTAGCATCTTCCCAAAGACTCTTCCAATTGGGAGCTCTCTTCAAGACACCCTTGTGGGTGTTCTTGAGGGAGATTAGTGTAGATTTCAATTTGGTAGTGAGATTTGAGTGATTTTTGTGAAGAAGCTTGTTGAAGGTTGTAAGATCTGACTTGGAGCTACATTTGGTGTGTTGAAAGACTTGTTTTGAGCTCAAATCCCGCTAAGTTTCATTGCTTTCATCTCCTTACTTCATCTTCTTGCTATGGATTCCATGTATGCTTGTATGATGATTTTAGATCTTGAAATGCATGTTGTTGGCTAGTTTGTTGTGATTCTGGAGTGATGGATTGATGGTTATTGCTTGGGTGATGATAGAATGGACTTATATGTTAGTTTAGGATGATTCGTATGCACAAAACCTAACTCAGACATAAAAGTCGACCTGTTCTTCATAGTAAATCGGCCGATTTTTACTATGATCCACCCGATTTTTCCTTCTATTGCTCTTTAATTGATGAATCTGTATGTTGGGATGTTAGATTGTTGAAATCCTAGTGTTTGTTGAACATAATATAGCTTAGGGTGACCTAATGCTAGCAAACTAAGTGAGGAAAGAGACCTACCGGTGATTTCCGATCTTAGATACCAAAGATGATGAACTCTAGGTAGTAGTGAGCCTCATAAGCCGCTATTGGATCGAGTGTGCTAGGATTGTTGCTTGAGACTTACCTTTTCCGAGACTTACCCGGTAAGGAGAGGTTTGCCCCTTAAGTAGTGTCCGGTTTGTGTAGAATTCCCAACTTTACCTCCTTGAGACTTACCCGGTAATAGGAGTTTGGTGCGGGATTAGTGAAGCATGAGACTTACCCGGTAATTGCTTCCATTAGAGAAACACCCTTTCCCAACACCGCAGCTTTATACTTAGAATCTTTAGAAGCTTGAGTCCAATGCCATAACCGGAAGTCTTGACCTCTAGAATCCTCTTTTTCTATCTTTGATCTCATATCTTGTGTTTGTGTCACTTGTTTGTTTTGCTAGCTTGAGTTGTTAGTTTGTTTTATTACCTTGCTTTATTTGTGATCCTTGCTTGATCACCACAAAAACTCAACCAAAAATATCATCATTTTCATTTCTTTATTTCTTTCTCTTTTCTTACACTAGATTTGCACTATCTTTGATCATTAAATGACTTGATTTCGCCTCAGTCCTTGTGTTCGACCTCGAAATACTTTCCTTCCTACATAACAATCCGTACAGTGCGGGTTTCGCTAGGTAGTTTAGGAGATTAGATCGAGTTTATAAATGTAAAGCTTTTTGTGCTACACATCCTAGCGTAACAAGTTTTTGGCGCCGTTGCCGGGGACTAGGTCTAGATTAAGTCATTTGATTTTGATTGCTTTTAGTGTTTATCTTTCTTGTTACTTTTGATCTTGTGTTGTTTTTGTCTTTGCCTTTTCATGTTTGCCATGGACGGATTGTACTTCCAAGACGACCTTGACAACATTGAGTATGAGGAGTGGATGGAAAGCCAAGATCTAGGACCTCTCCATGATGAGCTTGAGTATTGGGAGGAGTTTAATGCCTATCATTAGTCCCATGATCAAGCTCACATGACTACATTGTGTTATGTGGAACCTCACCATCAACCTCACAATGATCGATTGGAGTCAATGCTAGAAGAAATGTTGAGGAAGATGGATAATCTAGAAAGCAACCTTTCTTCCATTTCGAGTGCACACGTGGTGCTTGAAGCGGAAGTATTTCAACAAGAGGAGGTTCACCATGAGGAGATCCAAGAATTACCCGATTCAACCATAACCAATAGAGACCTTGAGGAAGTGTTGAATGAAGCTCGGGAGCAATTGTGGCTAAGGGATTTGGCCCTGGAGGATGCAAGAAGATTGAATGTCGAGAAGGAAGAACAATTGAGGAGGGAGATTGAGGAGATTAGGCATGCTCTTATGCTAGGAGATCCTACCATCCTTCAAGGCTTACCTCCACCTCCTTCACCTTTGGAGGAGTGCAATGAAGTATCCTCACCCCCGGACATCCTTGCTATCAACCCCGGAACCACACTTGAAGAGCTCACGAGGGAAAGCCCTAAGTTAACTTCAACTCCTTCCAATCCTTTCTTGCTTGCCCGGAGTACACACGAAGATTGGAGTCCCTTTCCTAAGGAGTTTCCCATGTTGAATGATGGAAGCAAGCATGGTGGATCCATGATGGTTATGAAGCACCTCAATGAAGAATTCTTTCCAAGAACCGGCCTTCTTTGGATCATAGAGGATAAGGATGGCAAGCATCTCACCGGTGTGACCGCGGAGTACCAATTGTCTAAGTATGGGGTGGCACCTATGGTTGCAACTCCATACTATCATCAAGGGAGCGGTGATGACGGAGTCTACTACTCACCGGTGAAGAGAAAACTTAAGGCTTATTTGGGCATCAAGTGGCCCTTGCTTGTCATCATGGATGCCGGAAAGCGATGGTTGCTTGGACTCCTAAAGCAAACCATGGTATTCGAGGTGGATTGACACATCCTCGGAGTTTGGTCAAGCTAATGACCTTAAAGAAGCGCTTAATGGGAGGCAACCCATTAGTACATGTCTTTCCCTTTTATTTTTCTTGTTTTTGTTTGATTTTGCTTTTGGTGTGCTTTGTTTTTCTTTTGTGTTTTTGGGTGCTAGATCTTGTTGTTGTCATGTGTGATGAGATGTTGGAGGTCATGTGAAAACCTCATGGAACTGTTGAGAAGAAGGTACAAGATCCAAGCACATGGACGAGGAAGAAAGCACCCAGGAAAATTGGACTGTTCTTCACAGAAATCGGCCGATTTTCCTGGGTAGTTAGTCCGATTTTTCCTTCTGTCAAGGAAAGTGATGATCTCCAATCAAGCATGGGTGGAGCGGACGTGAAACTTGGACGGCTTGCGGTGCCAAGCGCGGGTTCCGACACCATAATGAACACCAAGAGCTCTCTACCATCCTTGATCGATCATCCACCATCATCATTCGATGTGAACCGAAATACCAAAGCATCACCAATTTTGCATTGTGAGAACTCTCTTTCACTTCTTTATTTAGTTTCCACATTGGGGACAATGTGTTTCTAAGTATGGGGTGGGGTTTTCATGATCACTTGCATGATTAGCATCTAGGATAGTTTAATATTGTCACATGTTTCATTACGTCTTGCATT
>BSUD01000004.1:110267497-110551782 GCA_033239045.1 Fagopyrum esculentum
GGGCCTGCAAGCTGTTGCTGAGATTGGATCTCTCATTCCCCTCTCACACATCCTCTAGCATCTTCCCAAAGACTCTTCCAATTGGGAGCTCTCTTCAAGACACCCTTGTGGGTGTTCTTGAGGGAGATTAGTGTAGATTTCAATTTGGTAGTGAGATTTGAGTGATTTTTGTGAAGAAGCTTGTTGAAGGTTGTAAGATCTGACTTGGAGCTACATTTGGTGTGTTGAAAGACTTGTTTTGAGCTCAAATCCAGCTAAGTTTCATTGCTTTCATCTCCTTACTTCATCTTCTTGCTATGGATTCCATGTATGCTTGTATGATGATTTTAGATCTTGAAATGCATGTTGTTGGCTAGTTTGTTGTGATTCTGGAGTGATGGATTGATGGTTATTGCTTGGGTGATGATAGAATGGACTTATATGTTAGTTTAGGATGATTCGTATGCACAAAACCTAACTCAGACATAAAAGTCGACCTGTTCTTCATAGTAAATCGGCCGATTTTTACTATGATCCACCCGATTTTTCCTTCTGTTGCTCTTTAATTGATGAATCTGTATGTTGGGATGTTAGATTGTTGAAATCCTAGTGTTTGTTGAACATAATATAGCTTAGGGTGACCTAATGCTAGCAAACTAAGTGAGGAAAGAGACCTACCGGTGATTTCCGATCTTAGATACCAAAGATGATGAACTCTAGGTAGTAGTGAGCCTCATAAGCCGCTATTGGATCGAGTGTGCTAGGATTGTTGCTTGAGACTTACCTTTTCCGAGACTTACCCGGTAAGGAGAGGTTTGCCCCTTAAGTAGTGTCCGGTTTGTGTAGAATTCCCAACTTTACCTCCTTGAGACTTACCCGGTAATAGGAGTTTGGTGCGGGATTAGTGAAGCATGAGACTTACCCGGTAATTGCTTCCATTAGAGAAACACCCTTTCCCAACACCGCAGCTTTATCCTTAGAATCTTTAGAAGCTTGAGTCCAATGCCATAACCGGAAATCTTGACCTCTAGAATCCTCTTTTTCTATCTTTGATCTCATATCTTGTGTTTGTGTGTTTGTTTGCTTGTTTGATTTGCATATTTTGTGATCCTTGCTTGATCACCACAAAAACTCAACCAAAAATATCATCATTTTCATTTCTTTATTTCTTTCTCTTCTTAGACTAGATTTGCACTATCTTTGATCATTAAATGACTTGATTTCGCCTCAGTCCTTGTGTTCGACCTCGGAATACTTTCCTTCCTACATAACGATCCGTACACTGCGGGTTTCGCTAGGTAGTTTAGGAGATTAGATCGAGTTTATAAATGTAAAGCTTTTTGTGCTACACATCCTAGCGTAACAAGTTTTTGGCGCCGTTGCCGGGGACTAGGTCTAGATTAAGTCATTTGATTTTGATTGCTTTTAGTGTTTATCTTTCTTGTTACTTTTGATCTTGTGTTGTTTTTGTCTTTGCCTTTTCATGTTTGCCATGGACGGATTGTACTTCCAAGACGACCTTGACAACATGGAGTATGAGGAGTGGATGGAAAGCCAAGATCTAGGACCTCTCCATGATGAGCTTGAGTATTGGGAGGAGTTTAATGCCTATCATTAGTCCCATGATCAAGCTCACATGACTACATTGTGTTATGTGGAACCTCACCATCAACCTCACAATGATCGATTGGAGTCAATGCTAGAAGAAATGTTGAGGAAGATGGATAATCTAGAAAGCAACCTTTCTTCCATTTCGAGTGCACACGTGGTGCTTGAAGCGGAAGTATTTCAACAAGAGGAGGTTCACCATGAGGAGATCCAAGAATTACCCGATTCAACCATAACCAATAGAGACCTTGAGGAAGTGTTGAATGAAGCTCGGGAGCAATTGTGGCTAAGGGATTTGGCCCTGGAGGATGCAAGAAGATTGAATGTCGAGAAGGAAGAACAATTGAGGAGGGAGATTGAGGAGATTAGGCATGCTCTTATGCTAGGAGATCCTACCATCCTTCAAGGCTTACCTCCACCTCCTTCACCTTTGGAGGAGTGCAATGAAGTATCCTCACCCCCGGACATCCTTGCTATCAACCCCGGAACCACACTTGAAGAGCTCACGAGGGAAAGCCCTAAGTTAACTTCAACTCCTTCCAATCCTTTCTTGCTTGCCCGGAGTACACACGAAGATTGGAGTCCCTTTCCTAAGGAGTTTCCCATGTTGAATGATGGAAGCAAGCATGGTGGATCCATGATGGTTATGAAGCACCTCAATGAAGAATTCTTTCCAAGAACCGGCCTTCTTTGGATCATAGAGGATAAGGATGGCAAGCATCTCACCGGTGTGACCGCGGAGTACCAATTGTCTAAGTATGGGGTGGCACCTATGGTTGCAACTCCATACTATCATCAAGGGAGCGGTGATGACGGAGTCTACTACTCACCGGTGAAGAGAAAACTTAAGGCTTATTTGGGCATCAAGTGGCCCTTGCTTGTCATCATGGATGCCGGAAAGCGATGGTTGCTTGGACTCCTAAAGCAAACCATGGTATTCGAGGTGGATTGACACATCCTCGGAGTTTGGTCAAGCTAATGACCTTAAAGAAGCGCTTAATGGGAGGCAACCCATTAGTACATGTCTTTCCCTTTTATTTTTCTTGTTTTTGTTTGATTTTGCTTTTGGTGTGCTTTGTTTTTCTTTTGTGTTTTTGGGTGCTAGATCTTGTTGTTGTCATGTGTGATGAGATGTTGGAGGTCATGTGAAAACCTCATGGAACTGTTGAGAAGAAGGTACAAGATCCAAGCACATGGACGAGGAAGAAAGCACCCAGGAAAATTGGACTGTTCTTCACAGAAATCGGCCGATTTTCCTGGGTAGTTAGTCCGATTTTTCCTTCTGTCAAGGAAAGTGATGATCTCCAATCAAGCATGGGTGGAGCGGACGTGAAACTTGGACGGCTTGCGGTGCCAAGCGCGGGTTCCGACACCATAATGAACACCAAGAGCTCTCTACCATCCTTGATCGATCATCCACCATCATCATTCGATGTGAACCGAAATACCAAAGCATCACCAATTTTGCATTGTGAGAACTCTCTTTCACTTCTTTATTTAGTTTCCACATTGGGGACAATGTGTTTCTAAGTATGGGGTGGGGTTTTCATGATCACTTGCATGATTAGCATCTAGGATAGTTTAATATTGTCACATGTTTCATTACGTCTTGCATTATACATACATATTTCGAAAAATTCCAAAAAAATCCGAAAATTTTAAAAATTTTAGTTCTTCTAAGCTTGGGAATGACCCTTATGATGAGATTGTCTTGTGAATTGGCTATGGATAGCCTTATGTGTTGAATATATGAATGCATATGTGGACTTAAAGTACTTATCTTGAATCCCATGTGTGAATTGTGATTATGATGCTTGTCTTGATTGGATTGAGGATTGAAAGTCGAAATTACATGCTAGTTCTTGCACATCATTTAGGAGTGATTAAGGCAATTCATCTTTCTCTACTTCTCATCTTGATCATGTTGTTTGAGCACCTCAATTGATGGAAAATTTGACCACTTTTGACCCATCCGGGAATAGGAGCATGCTAGTGTGTTGAGTGTGTGAAAAGCAAGTGTGGGGTGAAGTTGTTGATGAAAGAATGTTGTGAATGAAGTGCTGAATTTGTTTTGAAAGTGTAGAAAAAAAATATAAGTTTGGGGACGTTGGTTTAAATGATGAGTAACTCGGCACCATTCACATAATCGGGTGTTTGTGCCTTGCAAAAGTCAAATAAACCGATAGTCCTAACGAGCTTTGGTATGTGTGCCCGGTGTGGATGCACCTTGAAAAATAAAAAAACCCGAGGACGGCTAATCACCAAGGTTTCGGCTTTTGTACACCAATGTCATTGTCTCAAAAATAAGTGAAAAAAAGAAAAGAAAACAAAGAAAAGATGGAGAAAATTATACACTTGTTGGGAAGTTGAGCAAAAACGAAATTGTGGAGTTAGTTCCTTTCCCGGATTAGCATCTCATGGCCTAAAAATTCCCACCTAATCACAACGTTTCTTAGCCCTTTCTTTCCTAAGTCCTTGTGACCGAAATGCATGTGTGTAAGACTTAGTGATCTAGATTGGACATACTCATGATCATCTTGACTTCTTCATTTTCACCTCTCATGCATGCTTTCTAATTAAGTATAATTGTCTTTCCATGCCTTCATTCATTTGATGCATGATTGATTATCCATTGCCATGAAACATGACTATGAAGGTGATCCAATGTTAGAAGCACAATTCCAAAAAGATTTTGTTGTTTTTCTGCATGCATAAATCACGTCATCTCCTAGTCTATAGTTGGGTATTGCTCCGGGACGAGCAAATCTTAAGTATGGGGTATTTTGATAACGTGATTTATGACGTTAGTATAGGCATACATTTAGATAGTTTTTCCCGTTATTCATGCACGGTTTGACATTAGTTCACGACGTTTACACTCATTTCGTGCATATTTCTAGAAAAGACGTCTACACGAGCTTTTGTCGGTTTTGTAGGTATTTCGGGGATCTTTTGGGCATTAATCGATACATTCGAGGGTCAAGCCTCATGGTGGTACACATCCAAGGCTTTGAAGGAACATAATTGGAGCAATGAAGGACACAAAGACCCTTATTGGTGCAAGCAATGGAGCAACTCATGGCTAGATGATCATAACAAGTCTGTGTTGAAGAAAATCGACCTACACTCAGGAAAATCGGCCGATTTATTTGACTGGGTTGATTTTTTGGCCTTTGACAGCTTAAGCCACGTGTCCCACGATTTCTTTGTCCGCCTTGCTCTTGGTGGAGAATATAAGTGGGCCTGCAAGCTGTTGCTGAGATTGGATCTCTCATTCCCCTCTCACACATCCTCTAGCATCTTCCCAAAGACTCTTCCAATTGGGAGCTCTCTTCAAGACACCCTTGTGGGTGTTCTTGAGGGAGATTAGTGTAGATTTCAATTTGGTAGTGAGATTTGAGTGATTTTTGTGAAGAAGCTTGTTGAAGGTTGTAAGATCTGACTTGGAGCTACATTTGGTGTGTTGAAAGACTTGTTTTGAGCTCAAATCCAGCTAAGTTTCATTGCTTTCATCTCCTTACTTCATCTTCTTGCTATGGATTCCATGTATGCTTGTATGATGATTTTAGATCTTGAAATGCATGTTGTTGGCTAGTTTGTTGTGATTCTAGAGTGATGGATTGATGGTTATTGCTTGGGTGATGATAGAATGGACTTATATGTTAGTTTAGGATGATTCGTATGCACAAAACCTAACTCAGACATAAAAGTCGACCTGTTCTTCATAGTAAATCGGCCGATTTTTACTATGATCCACCCGATTTTTCCTTCTGTTGCTCTTTAATTGATGAATCTGTATGTTGGGATGTTAGATTGTTGAAATCCTAGTGTTTGTTGAACATAATATAGCTTAGGGTGACCTAATGCTAGCAAACTAAGTGAGGAAAGTGACCTACCGGTGATTTCCGATCTTAGATACCAAAGATGATGAACTCTAGGTAGTAGTGAGCCTCATAAGCCGCTATTGGATCGAGTGTGCTAGGATTGTTGCTTGAGACTTACCTTTTCCGAGACTTACCCGGTAAGGAGAGGTTTGCCCCTTAAGTAGTGTCCGGTTTGTGTAGAATTCCCAACTTTACCTCCTTGAGACTTACCCGTTAATAGGAGTTTGGTGCGGGATTAGTGAAGCATGAGACTTACCCGGTAATTGCTTCCATTAGAGAAACACCCTTTCCCAACACCGCAGCTTTATCCTTCGAATCATTAGAAGCTTGAGTCCAATGCCATAACCGGAAATCTTGACCTCTAGAATCCTCTTTTTCTATCTTTGATCTCATATCTTGTGTTTGTGTCACTTGTTTGTTTTGCTAGCTTGAGTTGTTAGTTTGTGTTATTACCTTGCTTGATTTGTGATCCTTGCTTGATCACCACAAAAACTCAACCAAAAATATCATCATTTTCATTTCTTTATTTCTTTCTCTTTTCTTAGACTAGATTTACACTATCTTTGATCATTAAATGACTTGATTTCGCCTCAGTCCTTGTGTTTGACCTCGGAATACTTTCCTTCCTACATAACGATCCGTACACTGCGGGTTTCGCTAGGTAGTTTAGGAGATTAGATCGAGTTTATAAATATAAAGCTTTTTGTGCTACACATCCTAGCGTAACAAAGCATTTTGGTAAGTTCCTTGACTTGATGAATAAACTACACATTAATATTCCTTTCCTTGATACTATTCTAGGGATGCCCGCCTATGGGAAGTTCTTGAAAGAGATTCTATCAAGGAAGAGGAAGCTGGAAGACTTTGGTGAAGTAAGGATGACATCTAAATCCTCGGAGCTTATTCAAATCATGAAGGAGAAGATGCCACCCAAGTTAAGAGATCCCGGCTCATTTTGCATTCCCATTCAAGTTGGGGATGTCACTTGTGAAGCCTTATGCGATCTAGGAGCCAGTGTGAGCATCATTCCGCTGGAGCTATGTGTTAAGATCGGACTTGAAGAGCCCAAGCCGGTTAAGATACGGTTATACATGAATGACCGCTCCATCACCCATCCCGTGGGCATTTTGGAAGGCGTTCCGGTTAAGTTAGATAACTTCTATTTACCTATAGACTTTTTTGTGCTTGATATTCCCGCAGATTATCTTGTTCCTATCATTCTCGGGAGACCATTTCTAGCAACTTCGGGTTGCAATGTGGATTATAAGAACGCCAAGTTAAAGTTCAACATTGGCGGAGATGAAGTGGAATTTGCATTACTTGCGGCTATAAATGGAGAGCAGCAAGGAGATGATATCTTCAACATCTATGATGAAGAAGAATCAAGAGAATTGATGAGCTCTATCCTTATTAACGATCCACTTGAAAAAGTTATTAGTTTTAGTTTAATGGAGGAAGGTATAGATCCTTCTTGTGATGCAGATATACGGAGCTTAAAGGCACTGGAAGAAGATCCAGGAGCTAAAACTGAAAGACTAATCCAGGAGAAGAAGATCTCCAGTTTCGGTTCCAATTGCAGTACCTCGACCGAGGCAATTTCTGGACTAAGCGAGGTGACCGAAGAACATCTCGGTCAACCTCTCTGGACCTCCACCGAGGTCGAAAGCGAGATGATGTCAACTCAGACTACTGAAAATAACAAACTTCTTACTCCCTTCTCTGACATTCATACTCAGTTGGTAGAACACTCTCTCCACCAAATTTCTGATAATAAAGGACCTTGGTATGCTGATATTTTTAATTATCTTGTTTGCCAGGAAATACCACCCGGATTGACGTACACTCAAAGGAAGAAATTCTTCAAGGATGTACGCCATTACTACTGGGATGAACCGTTGCTCTTTAAGTGCGGGCCGGATGGGATGCTTCGAAGATGCATTCCGGAAGATGAAGTTAATAGCGTCATACGGCATTGTCACTCACTTCCTTGTGGAGGGCATGCCAGCGCCAACAAGACATGTGCTAAGGTATTACGTTCCGGATTCTTTTGGCCCACATTATTTAAGGATGTGCAAACTTTTGTTGTCTCTTGTGATGCATGCCAAAGAACATGGAACTTATCTAGAAGGAATGAGATGCCACTCAATAACATACAAGAGGTTGAGATTTTTGATGTATGGGGAGTAGATTTCATGGGACCTTTCCCATCATCCGGAGGAAACCTCTATATTCTTCTAGCAGTTGATTACGTCTCTAGATGGGTTGAAGCCATTGCTTCCCCCACCAATGACGCCATGGTAGTTGTGAAGTTCTTTAACAAGACTATCTTTCCATGTTTTGGGACTCCACGCATCATCATCAGCGATGGAGGAACGCATTTCATCAACCGGAAGTTTAAGGCACTTCTATCGAAGTATGGGGTAACCCACAAGGTAGCAACCCCTTATCACCCTCAAACTAGTGGACATGTCGAGATCTCGAATAGAGAAATTAAAGCAATCTTGGAGAAGACCGTCTCTAGGACGAGGAAGGATTGGTCCATAAAGTTGGACGACGCTCTTTGGGCTTACAGGACCGCATTCAAGACTCCCATTGGTACCACCCCTTATAATTTGGTATACGGGAAGTCTTGTCATTTGCCCATTGAGTTAGAACACAAGGCATATTGGGCGATCAAATGGTTGAACTTCGACATCAAGGAAGCCGGCGAGAAGCGGCTATTGGATATCAATGAGCTGGAGGAGCTGCGTTTGAACGCATATGAGAATGCCAAAATCTATAAAGAAAGGACAAAGAAATGGCATGACAAGCGCATCATTTCTAAGGAGCTTAAAGAAGGAGACTTAGTTCTACTCTTCAACTCCCGCCTCCGCCTCTTTCCAGGTAAGTTGAAATCTAGATGGACCGGACCTTATGTTGTGAAACATGTTTTCCCTCATGGTGCAGTTGAGATTTGGGGAGAAACGAGTGGAAGCTTCAAGGTTAACGGTCATAGACTTAAGAAATACAAACCGGAAGTTCCGGTTGAGGAGGTTGCACCGTTATACCTCGTTTGAGAGATGCCGTACGGTCCAGCTAGCGACCTTAAATCAAGCTCTTCTTGGGAGGCAACCCAAGGTATTGCTTTCTTTTCCCTTTTTCTAGTCTAGCTTTAGATAGTTTGCTTTTGCTTTGCTTTGTTTTGTTTTTGGCGTCCTAGACAGACAACAGGTGACATCTAAAGAAGGTATACAACCCAGGAGCACAACTAGAAGGACAGAAGTTCGAGAATATGAGAAGACGGAGTTTGACTGAGACACATCTCGGTTGCTGCCACAACACCTCGACCAAGATGATTCTTGAGCAACCGAGGCGACTAGGGTTTCTGAAGATCCACCTCGGTCCGTACACCTCGGTCCCGTCGAGACCATCTCGACCGAGGTGACAGCAGTTCCAAAAAAGGGTATAAAAGGGGCTAGAGATTTCTCTCTCTTCTCTTTACCCTCTTCTCGACCGCGGCGCATTTTCCACCTCGCTCCTCCGTTCTTTGCTCATTTTCGACGATTCTTGCTTCTAAACTGAGAGGAAAGGATAGAGGATCGCATTGCAAGCACCGATCTGCAGAAAGAACGAACCGAATCGACCGAATCGGGGTAAAAATCGAAAAAACCCTAACCCTCCTCTTTTACACTTTTTCCTTTCGATTTGGGCTTTGGTTGCCCCTGCATTTGTTGAGAAAAGGATTAAGTACCCCATAGGAACCTTTGGTAGTGATTTTGGGGGAAAAGAACTGGGTTTTTGAGGGAATCGATCGAGCAGTTTTTCACCTAGGTCCAGTCGGCCTGTGCCTCGGCCGAGGTGTTCTAAAAAGTTGTCAGGGCAACCGAGGTGGTCTGACAGGTCACATAAATTATGAGTTCTGACAGGCAGTTGGTCCTGAGGGAAAAATCTTCTCCTTCTCCTTCTTCTTCTTCCCGCCATACTAGACCGGTGATCCACGAGAGACACCAGGTCGATTATGACCTCATAGCGGCCCGTCCAGTCGTTGCACCACGCTTCCTGGACATATCTGCTTTTGATTGCCTCCATGTCGATGATGATTTGAGGCGTATGATTTCTGCCGTGGGGCTGGAGCAGTTTACCGAGATCCGAGCTCCGGCCAACTTAGAGCCGACCCTAGAGTTTGTCAGCTCCTTTACCTACTTGCCTACCGAGCGCGCCGTAAAGTACCGGTTGATGAACCGGAACTATTTGGTTCCCTTAGATCACTGGCATGATATCTTTGGCTTCCCGATTCCTACAGTTGCTGATTTTCTGTCTCGGGTTGTAGCTCGAGAGTTCTGGGAGAGATTACTCACGTGGTTGAGCATGCAGACAGATGGAGACCTGGAGACTCCAGGGAGCGGATTATATTTCATCTTGCATTTAGACTGGCCCACAGGATCTTCAGTGAGACTCTTCTGGCGCATACTGAGACGCCCCAAAAGGTCAGACAGGGGGAGCTTCTGAGTTTATACTGCATGGTGAGTGGAGGAGTCCCAGATTTTGGATTTATGCTCGCAGAGGATCTGCATAAGATCAAGGCAAAGGCGAAGGACGACATCTGTTGTAGAGGTATTGTGACTCATATAGCGAGTTACATGGATATGGATCTCAGTACTTGTACCATGGTGGTGGCTGCCAAGCCGCTTGGACTTTAGGAGATGATCATTCGGAGGATACTGGTTCCCTGAGGACTTACTACGCCATATGTGGCGATGCCATGGGAGCCGACTGCACCACAGGGGATCAGATGGTCAGCTCAGTTCTCCGTGTTTGATCCACATTACTAGCAGACTACGTGGATCCCACTAATGGAGGATGCTAGAGAGGCAGCAGCTGCAGCAGCTCAGGGGCCAACTGAAGAGGACGAGGCTGAGGATGATGATGATGATGTTGCTGAGGATGGTGGTGTTCCTATGGATACGGGCATGGATACAGTTGGGACTAGTGCGCCGGTCATCGATTTGGATGATGACGAGACTGAGGAGGAGCCGGCTGCAGCACCAGCACGTCCCGCTAGGCGTAGGGTACGCCGGCCGAGTGATCCACTTGCTCACCGTAGGATTGATGATTTGACGGATCAGATGATAGATTCATATGCTGCCATGTCCCTAGAGATCCGAGAGATGCAGGAGAGATTACACTACTAGCACGTGATGGCTGAGATTCAGTTTCAGCATGTCATGGGCTATTCTTTCGACCCATCTCAGCACCCGTATGTGCCACCACCACCACCACCGGATCGAGATTATTGAGATCTTGCAGGATTTTCTTTCTTTATTTATTATGCAGCTCAGCTATGTCCGGTGAGTACTTCATCTTCTAGACTTATTTTGACCCATTGGGACAATGTGTCCCAAGTATGGGGTATCTGATGTATTATTTGACTATGGATGACTGTATGCTACTTTGATGGATATTTATGTTTTATTTTGCTCTATCTGAGATTACATGCATGCATACAGGTTATTTGATTGAGAAAAACGTCAAAAACTGGAAAGAAAAAATTTTTGACCTCGACCGAAGTAATTTTGGCCAAACGAGGTACTTCAACTCGGTTGACTAGAACATCTCGACCGAGGCGTTTTAACTGAAAGGAATTTTTCGAAAACGATTTTTGTGCTTCTTATCTAGATATGACCTCAGTGAAGATTTTGTCTGCAGATTGGTTTTGAAATCTTTATATGTTTGAAAGGTTTTATGATATGTTTAAGTTGCTAAATGCTTTGTTTGAAATTTGTGGCATGTTTAATACTTTGTTTTTATCAAAATTATATTGAATTTGAAGGTTTACACCACATTATGAGTTCTCTCACTTTCTTCCTGGAAAGACCAAGGCAATTCGTTCTTTTCTCTTCTTCTTCTTGATCATGCTTAGCCCCTCATATACATATTTGCCTTCCTTTACCTATCCAGGAATTTGGAAGCAAGCAAGTGAAAAGCAGGTGAAAGAAAAGTTGAGAAGTTGGCTGGAAGTGAAAATGTTAGAAAGTAATAAATAGGTTTGGGGAAGTCAATCATAATGATGAGTAACTCGACACCATTCACATAGCCGGGTGTTTGTGTCTTGCCAAAGTCGGATTGAGCGATATTCCTAACGGGTCATGGTATGTGCATCAAGGGTTTGATGCATCTCAAGAAATTGATGATTGCTGATTTCCTAGGCTTCGGTTATTGTGTACCTCTGTCCATGCATCCCAAAAAGTAAAGTAAAAGAAAAAGAAAAGTGTGAAATAAGAAAAGCTTATTGGTGGATGATGTTGAAAGTCAAGTGAAAGTGAAGTGATATCCTTTTCCCGGATTCTAGCACCACATTACCTTCTATACATCCCTACCCTACACGTTTCTTGACCTTTCTTTTAGGAAGCCCTTGAGACCTCGAGCTTGTTGATTGACTTAGTACTTTAATCTGGATTATACATGATTAATTTCGATAATTATAATTTATTATGCATTCTATGATTTTATGCAAAGATGAACAACTTTCTTATATTTATAAAATGTTTTAAGCATATTTTGATTTTAAATTCCATGAAGTATCCTCTTAGAGTGATCTATGATTGTAGCACACCATTAAAATATTTTTAAAGACTTTTTCATTGATCTTCATGACTAATAATCCATTCTATCTTGTATTTTATATTTGGAACTTGCTTGGGGACAAGCAAGGGCTAAGTATGGGGTATTTTGATAGCATGAATTATTGTCTATATTTTGGGGCCTGTTTAGACGTTTTATCTTCAATAATCTGCATGTTTGAATGTAAATTATGTGATTATATTGTCGTTTCATCTACCTTCGCGGGAATCGAGGTCTACACCAAGTTTCGTTGTAATCGTAGGTAAAATGGCACGTTTTGCATCAAAAAGGAGCAATAGAAGCTAAGGAGTCATTGGAGCTACATTCAGGAGCTTAAGGAAGAATCCAGGAATCTTGGAATTGGATTAGAGATTCACTTTGGACCAGATTTGAGAGATTTCACATTCAGTTGTGATTCACCTCAGTTGACTACAGAGTCACCTCGACCGAGGTGATCCAGAGGAGCTGACTCGACCGAGGCGAACACCTTCGACGCGGCAAGGATATTTTTTTCTTGGCTGAGATCTTTTATTTTTGGGAAGAGAATCTTATATTTTTAGGCTGGATTCCTGGAAGGAAGAAGATAATTTAGCCCATATATTTTACCTATTTTTATGGGAAAAGATCTTTCTAAGATATCTTATCTTTGGAGAGTAATTTTCCTATAAAAAGGGTTGGATTTTCCACAAATCCATACCCCGCATACCTACGAATAGACGGCTGAGGGCTGGAAAACATCATAACAGCTGGTAGATTTGAAGAACCTTTTTGAAGGTTGAAGGAAGATTGAAGGAAGGAAGTTGATAGCTTTTATAGATTTGTGAAGGGTTTTGTAAGATTCCCTTAGATTCCCTTCATTGTTGATTGTCTTATTGGATTTTGATCCAAGGAACGCTTGTTGAATGATAATTGATTCAGTTATTGAAGTCTTTCTCTTAAGGTTTTCTTGTTCAATTATTCTCTTTCTTCCCTTATATATTATTATTGTTTTCATAATGATGAGTGGCTAATTTCTTTGTGTGATTCTAAGGTGATTGGCTGAAGGTTGTGGGAAAAACAATGATAGAATAATCTTAATCACAATAGGACCCTGAAAACTTGGGTCTTTATCCTTAACCCTAAAGCATCTCGCTCAGCCGATGAACATCTCGGCCGGGGTGGAATTCTTCTAACCGAGGTGACTTACCTGATCCAAAACTGAGAGTTAAGTGTTAGAGTTTGCCAAATCCTATTCTTATTACACCTTTCCTGGTTCAATGCAAGCCTAGGATGAGACTTACCCGGTAATTTCTTTGTTTGTTTACCCAAGATCATAAGAGTAGGTAATAAAGGTTTGTCCTTTATTGGGGTTTGAGTGTGCTTCCATCCCATCTATGTGAGTTAGCCTTAGACTTACCCGGTAAAGGTTGATTCTATTCCCTTAGTTGGAGTGTTAGTTTGAGGTTATAGTTCCTTTCCTTAATTCCTTGAGACTTACCCGGTAATAGGAGTTACGGTTTGGGATTAGTGAGTAGTGAGACTTACCCGGTGATCTATTCCACTTTAGTAACACCTTCCCTATGCAAATATCTCAGCTTTGTCCGCTTATCTTTAGATCTTGAGTTGGAACCACAACTAGATGCTTTAATCCCTAGAATTGCATATTTCCTTAATTGACTTTTTTAGCATCTTTGATTGTTTTAATTGCTTTTGTGGTTAGTAGTTGCATTGACAAACCTATATCTGCTTTGTTTCACTAAGTCCCTGTGATCGACCCTTGGAATTTCTTTCTTTTTACTACGATTGACCCGTACACTGCGGGTTCGCATCCTTGTTTTAAGCTTACATCTAGGGTTATAAATTTAAAGCTTGCACACACCGTTTGGAGCGAACATATATATTATCATAAGTCCAAGCGAACACACTGTGTATGGGTCGTTTTGTAGCAAGGATAGTACTCCGAGGTCGAACTCAAAGACTAAGGTGAAATCAAATCATATAAGTGATCATGGATAGTGCACACTAGTTTTCATATTTTATGTATCCATTATCATTCCATCAACTCACGTTCTTTTGTTTTCAACTTTTCATAAATCTCGGCCTTACCATACAAATCTCACATGAGATTTCCACCGAGAATTGCTTCTGTTGTTAGTTTCGTGGACTACAATCTAGATCCAGAAATTGTGGCATAAACCCCGCATCAATGAGAGTTTGATCTTTCCTGGAGTCAATAGCCACATTAGAACATCATTCATGACTAAAGATTTTGGAATCAAGAAGCGCATCATACTCATGGATGCCTTGTAGAATCACGGATAGACGAGACATGAGTTCTTTACAAAGATAGAGGCAACATCGTGCCATGATCTTTCAATCACTGTTTCATCCGCGTTTTGGGCAAAATGTTTTTGGCGAAGATCCGATATTCTTATCTTATCTGTTATTGAGCAAAATATATATCTTATGGATTCGATTTTCGTCTATATTATCATAGTTCTGAGCCCTAGGTTGGATTCAATTTGGTATGCACCTTTCAGTTTCCACATCCGTCTTATGTTTGAAGGTTTGCCTCGTTGTATTTGAACTGAATATTGTGACTTTAATGCAAGTCATCCATATTATTAATATTTTGATACCTTTCTTTATGTCTAGATAGTTCTCTTATGATCCGAGGATTGATTGAACTCTATGATAAATTCATCACTACAAAAAATAATTCAATTAGCCACGGATGTTGGCGACGACACAAAAGCTATTTTCCGTCAGCAACCATGAACGGCGATAACTTGGAGACGGTGAACGGGGCGAAGCCAGAATAGGCAACAATTTTTTTTTTGCAACGGTCTCTTTCCATCGCAATAATATTTTTGCGACGGCTAGTAACCATCACAAATATTTCGCGTAGGCGCCACCGTATAGTGTGTCGCAAACTTTAAAATTGGTGAGAAAATTTAAATTTTGGCAACGGAAGTAGCCGTCGCAAAATTTAAATTTGGTGGGAAAATTTGTATATTTGGCTACGGCGAGGAGTCGTCGCAAATTGTTAAAATGTGTTTAAAATATTAATCTTTGACAACGGTAGCATGCCATGGCAAATTGTAAATTTGGTGAAAAAATTCACAACTTGTATTATTTGAAAACTTCTAAATGATTGTATCAAGGTGCAACAACAACATTCATTAAGTAAAGTGATTATTACTTGATCCCTTCCTCATGGTTCTAACATGAGGAGCAGATGGAATAAGAGATATTTCAGGTGGAACAAGAGATATTGCAGATGGCCTTCTACTCATTTATTTCTTTATGAGCACGTTAGCATTCCCCACTAAATGCTTCATCGCTTTATTCTAAGGTGTGAAAGTGTCGTAACGAAGAGGAAAACATAATATACAATGCTTAATCTAGAAGGATAAACTATAAGCATACACATCTTAAGACACCCAAATGTTGCAAGCCCATTAGCGTCAAAGTAAATCACATGAAAGGGAACATTTTACTAGTTACTCTAGGTCCTAAGAAATAAGCTAGAGATAGAAAAATATTTACCACTTCTTCCATCTTTGATAATTCTGATGCAGGTGGTGGGTAAGGTGCTTCAAAGATGCTCCTTTCTTGGATAACCGCAGATGGACCTGCCTATCTTGAAGTGAATCTTCAAGAACCTTGACCTTCGATAAAAATTTATCCACACCCTCTTGGTTTGCAAGCAACTCATCACTGAGTTCTTGTACTTTGGTTTTTGATTTGTCAATGTGACACCCCAAATATGTGGTGCTCGGGACGCTACTAGGCTAGGATCTCACAATGGATCAAGACCATGGCCTGACAACAAGTTCAATGGATCTTACAACAAGGCACACATAGATATAAAACCAAATACATAAAACTGTATAAATATACATCAAAGGTTTACAAAATCACAACCGAGTACAAAACCGCAACATCATATACAAAAGTGTACAAAACATCCTAAAACACTCGCACATCCTAGTGTACGGAAGCCCTCGGTTGATCACTCATCTTGCTCACTCTACAGTCTTCCTATCCTGCAAAAGATCTACAACATGGTAAAAAACCGTTAGCTAACAAAACATAGATAAGAATAAAAGTAATAGCTCATACAAACACATCAACACAATACAATATGCAATGTCACACACACAACCGTTTATTATCTTCAATTATGTTATACCATTATTAATTCAACTTTTTTGTGGCACCAAGAGCCTTTAAAACCTCACCTTTGTCCCCTTTCACACAGTTTTTGCATGGGGATCTACCTCCCACCTACAGTACCGGTTTTAGAGCACCTTCTCCACTCTCGGCGAGCTTTGACAGGTGGTCACGACCCTTTATAATACACTTGGGCCTTAATATACATATGTGGTCGTCCTAGTAAGGTTAAGGTTATAAATGGAACAATCATATGCACACACACACCACCATCACAATCACTCAAATCCACAACTGCTCCATATGTAAGTCCAATAGTCTTACTTGAAACACACGCAAACCTGTACCACGTCACAGTTTCCCCTCGAGAAAACGATCAGCGCTTACATCAGCAAGGCACACACAATATCAAACTCTGTTAAGGTTCGGAGACCCATCTCCTACACCTCATAATGATAGCTGAACTATAACTCGATTCTAAACCTCGATATCCCAACATACTCACAAATGCCTAAGGCATATCCTCAACATAAACATCAACAACCTTATAACACATGATAGCATGTATTATAGTCTATATTTTGGGATTGGTTTGGACGTTTTATCTTCATAAATCTGCATGAATAGCTGTATATTCTTTAATCATTATGTTGTTTGGTCTACCTTTGCGAGAATCGAGGTCTACACCTAGTTTTGTTGTAATTGTAGGGAAAATTTCACGTTTTGGAACAAAATGGAGCTAACGAATCTAAGGAGTCATTGAAGCTACATTCTGGAGCATTGAGGACCCATAAGAAACGCTCAGGAAGCATGGAAATGAGAAAGAAGATTGATTTTGGACCAAATGACAGAGATTGACGCTTAAGTGAGATTCACCTCGGTTGGCTATAGTGCCACATCGACCGAGGTGATCTTCAGAACAGGCTGGACCGAGGCAAACTAATGACGGGACACGAGATTTTTAGTTTTTGCTAAGATCTTCTATTATTGGAAAGTGAATTTTCCATATTTTAGGATGAATTTCTAGAAGGAAGCATATCTTTTGGCTAATATATTTTGGAAGATTGGAAAATATTTTATAGAAGAAAATTTCCTTTTAAGATATCTTATCTTAGGAAGGTGATTCTCCTATATAAAGAGGTTGGTTTGCTGAAGAGAAATGATCTCGGAATTTCCGGATCAAGGATTCACGAAAAATTGAAGGAAGTTTGGAAGGTTGAAGATCAAGGAAGGAAGGAAGCTAGTTTTGAAGGAAGTTGTAACATTTTCTTAGTTTGGTTTGGTTTTGTTGTTTTTTCTGATTGTGATTGAGGAACGCAGTTTGATAGTTTGTTTGATTGTTTGATTGAGTTATTGAGACCTTTGTGTTAAGGTTTTCTTGTTTGAATATTTATTCCTTTCTCATAGATTTGATTATTGTTACCATGATGATTGTTGGCTAAGTTCTTTATGCGATTCTAGGGTGATTGGCTGAAGGTGGTGGGAAAGACAATGAAAGAATGAGCCTTTATCCCAGTGGACCCTAAAAGCTCGAGCCTATACCTTAACCGACGAACACCTCGGTCAGTCGTGGAACATCTCGACCGAGATGGTACATGAAGTAGGCGAGGCGAGCCCTTTCCTTATCCTTACTTGAGTTGAGGTTTTAGTTTGCCAAATCTATCCTTGTT
Organism: Fagopyrum esculentum; assembly: GCA_033239045.1. NCBI lineage: Eukaryota > Viridiplantae > Streptophyta > Magnoliopsida > Caryophyllales > Polygonaceae > Fagopyrum > Fagopyrum esculentum. The sequence goes on from BSUD01000004.1 coordinate 110,285,394, forward strand.
ATACCTTTCCTGGTTCAACGCAAACCTAGGATGAGACTTACCCGGTGATTCTTTATTTGTATACCCAAGATGATGAGTGTTAGGTAATAAAGGTTTATCCTTTATTGGGGTTTGAGTGTGTCTTCATCCCATCTTTGAGAGTTAGCCTAAGACTTACCCGGTAAAGGTTAATTCTATCCCCTTGGGTGGTGTGTTGGTTTGAGATTATAGTTCCTTTCCTTAGTACTTGAGACTTACCCGGTGAGAGGATCTTTGATTTGGGATAGTGAGTAGTGAGACTTACACGGTGATCTATTCCCACCTAAGAAACACCTTCCCTTTGCAAACCCCAGCTTTGTCCACGTTATCTTTTGAGATCTTGAGTCGGAAATACAACTGGATGCTTTAATCTCTAGAATCCACATTTCCTTTACCTGGTTTTTACATCATCTTTGATATCTTTGCTTGTTTTTAATTGACAACCTGAATCACCGATCTTTGTTTCACCATAGTCCTTGTGTTCGACACTGGAATTCTTGCTTTTATTACAATCGATCCGTACACTGCGGGTTTGCTATTTGCAATTATTCTTGGTGTAAATATTAAAGCTTGCACACACCTTTTGGAGCGAAAATTTTTTGGCGCCGTTGCTGGGGACTTGGTCAAGACCAAGTCCGGTTTTGGTTGTCTTTCGGGGCTATTGCCTTTGTTGCTATTAACTACTTTTCTTGAGTGATTTCGCAGGATCTTTCCTTAGGTGTATGCGAAGAACTCGTGCTGCAAAAGGAAATCGTTCCCTACGATCCCGAACCATAAAAGACATACAAGCGAAGATTGAAAGAAGCTAAGATGGCCGATCAAGATAATCGCGATCTTGAAGCCGAATTAAAGGAGGAGTTGGAACAACTTCGCCTTAGTAACGAAGAATGGCAGCGAGAAAGAGAAGAGACTCGTGCAAGAACTGAAGGGATTGAAGTTGATATGGCCGCTCTATGGGCTCAATTTTTACCTCAACCGGTCCCAGTTGCGCGACCGAGGAAAGACCCAATCCTAGTCGCACCGGCCGAGATACAACAACCACCTTGGATGCCGCCGATGGTAGACCGAGATGTTCTTTTTGCTGGAGTTCCACAAACCCTAGGTCAGAGTATAGACCCGAATCAGCAAGTACGGCATCCAAGAGTCAATCTAGGAGATCCAGCTGAGCATGAATATGAACTTCGACCTCAAGTTCTAACCACGATTCGACAATGTCAATTTGGAGGTTTATTGAGAAAATCTCCACATCAGCATTTACAAAATTATGAGATTCTGATGGAAACTTTGAGACCATCAAGAGTGGAGAACAACAACTACAAGTTGAGGCCTTTCTATTTCTCATTTAAAGACAAGGCGCTTGCTTGGTATCAATCTCTTCCGGCTGGAAAAATCAACACTTGGGAAGAGATGACGACGGAGTTTCTTACTAAGTTCTTTCCCATCAAAGACCGCTTAATTGAGGGGCAAGATATATGCTTTTATCATGAAAGATAAAGAAAGTTTGTCCAAGTCATGGGAGAGGTTCAAGGACCTTTTGTTGGATTACCCTCATCGTGGGATTCCAAAGATCGAGTTGCTAGAGATATAATTCAAGGGTTTGGATGGAGACACTGAATTCAAGCTCCAATTACTTTCCGCCGGCAATTTCATGGGCATGCTGATAGATGAAGCTTGAGATTTCATAGAAAAACAAGCTTTACACATGGAGAAATATTCCCATCAAAGATTTGAAGATGGAGCAAGGAGAGTTAACTTTCAAGACACAACATCAAAAGTAGCTCAACTCACCTCACTCGACAATGAAGTCATGGCATTGAAGGAGCTTTTAGTAGCTCAATCCAAGAAGGAGGACGATGGTGGATACCAAGGAAGAAACAATTATCAAGGGTTGCGGAACAAAAATAATTACAACAACAACAGAAATTCCAACAACAATTGGAGATCAAATCAACAAAATTCCAGTAACCCTTATTCTCATGCCGCAAATGCTCTTAACACCCCCTCTTCTTTTTTAACTTCATTGAGAAGCCAAGAGCCTGCATCAAGCTCGTCCCAGCCACCAAAGAAGCCGGACGCTGTGTTGGAGGCTATATTGATTAAGCTCAACGCTAAGGAGACATCTATGAATTCATTTTCAAAGGCACAAAAAGCCTTAGAACAACAATTTTTAAACAAAACTAATGAAGCGCCAAGAGATGCTGGAAAGGTTCCAACAAGGACAGAGAATAACCCAAAAGGGCAAATCATGGCTATCACTACACATAGTGGATTGAAGACTGCAGATCAAGTACCTCGGTCGGACCACGACTAGACGAGGAACACCTCGGTCGAGGTGCCAACCGAGATGGAGCCCTAGAAAGCGAAAGAAAAAGCTAAAGTTTATGTTCCACCTCCTGCTTACAAACTACAACTCCCATTCCCTCAATAAAGGGCGCGAGCACATTTAGACTAGCACTTTGGTAAGTTTCTTGACCTTATGAATAAACTACATATTAACATCCCTTTCATTGATGCTATCCTAGGAATGCCCGCCTATGGGAAATTTCTTAAAGAGATCTTGTCAAGGAAGATAAAGTTGGAAGACTTTGGTGAAGTACGGATGACCTCTAGATCTTCGGAGCTTATTCAAATCATGAAGGAGAAGATGCCACCTAAGTTGAAAGATCCCGGTTCGTTTGGCATTCCCATCAAAATTGGGGATATGAGTTATGATGCACTTTGTGATCTAGGAGCATGTTCGCTCCAAACGGTGTGTGCAAGCTTTAAATTTATAACCCTAGACTTAAGCTTAAAACAAGGATGCGAACCCGCAGTGTACGGGTCAATCGTAGTAAAAGCAAGAAAATTCAAGGGGTCGATCACAGGGACTTAGTGAAACAAAGTCAATACGGTATGCTACGTTAATTCTAACCACAAGAGCGATTAACACAATCAAAGATGAATAAGATGTCAAATAAAGCAAACATGCAATTCTAGGGATTAAAGCATCAAGTTGTGGTTCCAACTCAAGATCTATAGATAAGCGGACAAAGCTGAGATTTTTGCGTGGGGAAGGTGTTACTAAAGTGGAGTAGATCACCGGGTAAGTCTCACTACACACTAATCCTAAACCGTAACTCCTATTACCGGGTAAGTCTCAAGGAATCAAGATAAAGAACTATAACCTCAAACTAACACACCATCTAAGGAAATAGAATCAACCTTTACCGGGTAAGTCTCAGGCTAACTCACAAAGATGGGATGGAAGCACACTCAAACCCCAATAAAGGATAAACCTTTATTACCTATACTTATGATCGTTGATACACAAACCAAGGAATTACCGGGTAAGTCTCATCCTAAGCTTGCATTGAACCAGGAAGGTGTAATAAGAATAGGATTTAGCAAACTCTAACACTTAACTTTCTGTTTTAGGTCGGATAAGTCACCTCGGTCAGAAGAATTCCACCCCGGCCGAGATGTTCATCAACCGAACGAGATGCTTAGGGTTAAGGTTAAAGACTCGAACTTTCAGGATCCTACTGGAATCTAAGATTATTCTATCATTGTTTTTCCCACAACCTTCAGCCAATCACCCTAGAATCACACAAGGAAATTAGCCACTCATCATCATAATGAAAGTATTAAATATATGGGAAGAAGGTGAATATTTGAACAAAGAAGAATTTAATGAAAAGACTTCAATAACTGAATCAAATATCACAAACAAAGCGTTCCTTGGATAGCAATCCAACAAGACAAGACAATCAATGAGGGAATTGAAGACAATCTTACAAAACCCTTCAAAAAGCTATAAAAAGCTATGATCTTCAACCTTCCTTCAACCTTCAAAAAGGTTCTTCAACAACTCCCAAATTGGAGTATACTGCGGCTGCTGCGTCGTATGCGAGATTGCTTGCGCTGATAGCGGGTGTCGGATTTGTGGAAATCCAACCCTTTTTATAGGAAAAATAAACCTCCAAAGATAATAAATCTTAAGAAGATATTATCCCATAAATATAGGTAAAATATATGATTCTGCATATCTCCTTCCTTCCAGAAGCTCAGCCCAAAAATATAAGATCACTTTCCAAAATTAAAAGATCTCTTCCAAGAATAAAATATTCTCGCCGCGTCCTAGGTATTCGCCTCGGTCGAGTCGGTGTCTCTGGATCGCCTCGGTCGAGGTGAACCTCTGGTCAACCGAGGTGATCTCACGACAGAATGTGAAATCTCTCGAATCAGCTCCAAAGTAAATCTTCAATCCATGGCTGTGCTTCCTGGATGTAGCTCCAAATGACTCTTGACTCCTTTTGCTCCTTTTTGATGCAAAACGTACCATATTACCTGCAATTACAACGAAACTAGGTGTAGACCTCGATTCTCGCAAAGGTAGATGAAATGGTAGTAAAATCACATAATGTACATACAAACATGCAGAATATGAAAGATAAAACGTCCAAACAAACCCCAAAATATAGACTATAATTCATGCTATCAAAATACCCCATACTTAGCCCTTGCTTGCCCCCAAGCAAGTTCCTCATATAAAAGACAAGATAGAATGGATTATAAGTCAAGAAAATCAATAGAAAAGTCTTTCAAAAATATTTTATGGTGTGCAACTATCATAGATCACTCTAAGAGAATACTTCCTGAAATTAAAAACTCAATATGCTCAAAACATTTTATAAATATAAGAAAGTTGTTCATCTTTGCATAAAATCATAGAATGCATAATAAATCATAATTATCAAAATTAATCATGTATAATCCAATTTAAACCGCTAAGTCAATCAACAAGCTCAAGGTCTCAAGGGCTTCTCAAAAGAAAAGGTCAAGAAACGTGTAGGGTAGGGATGTAAGTAAGGTAATGTGGTGCTAGAATCCGGGAAAAGGATGAACTTCACTTCCACTTTGACTTGCAACACCTTCCACCAATAAGCTTTGCTTATTTCACACTTTTTCTTTTTCTTTTTACTTTACTTTTTGGGATGCATGGACAGAGGTGCACAATAACCGAAGCCTAGGAAATCTGCAATCATCAATTTCTCGAGATGCATCAAACCCTTGATGCACATACCATGACCCGATAGGAATATCGCTCAATCCGACTTTGGCAAGACACAAACACCCGGCTATGTGAATGGTGCCGAGTTACTCATCTTCATGATTGACTTCCCCAAACCTAAAATTACTTTCTAACACTTCACTTCCAGCCCACTCTTCAACCTTAACTTGCTTTCACCACTTCGCTTGCTTCCAAATTCCCGGATAGGTAAAGGGAGGCAAAATGTATATGAGGGGCTAAGCATGATCAAGAAGAAGAAGAAGAAAGAAGAGAATGAATTGCCTTGGTCTTTCCAAGAAGAATGTGAGAGAACTTAACCTGCGGTGTCAACCTTCAAATTCAACATAATTTGGATAAAAACAAAGTATTAAACATGCTAATAATTTCAAACAAAACATTTAGCAACTTAAACATATTATAAAACCTTTCAAACACACAAAGAAATTAAAACCAGTAAGTAAACAAAATCTTCACTGAGATCATATCCAGATAAGTAACACAAAAATCGTTTTCGAAAACTTTCTGTTACGCCACCTCGGTCGAGATGTTCTTGGTTCAACCGAGGTGAAACACCTCGTTTCGCCAGAACTGTCCCCGGTCGAGGTCAAAAAAAATTTTTTTTTTTTTGTAAATACCAATTTTTTTTCGGTTCGGTTTTGACGTTTTTCTCAATCAAATAATCTGTAGGTATGCATGTAATATCAGATAATCATATAAAGGCAAGTGAAGCATAAATATGAAAGTATCCGACGAATATAATACATCAAAAGGTATCGAATACATCAAGTAGTCACGTAGTCAAATAATACATCAAATACCCCATACTTGAGACACACTGTCCCAGTGGGTATAATAAAAGTCTAAATAGAAGAGGACTCACCGGATAAAGAGCCGAACTGCATAAAAATATAATAAATAAAACCCTGCAGCTCCTCAGTAGTCCTGATCCGGCGGTGGTGGTGGTGGTACGTAAGGATGCTGGGTCGGATCAAACGGATAGCCCATAGTCTGCTGGAACTGTAGCTCCATCATCCTACGCTGATAGTGCTGCCCCTCCAACATCTGCTGAGTCCACCTGTCAAGGTGTCGGTGCTGGGCGGCAAATCTCTCATGCATGTCTACTGTAAGGGCAGCATATGAGTCTATCATCTGATCTGTCAAGTCGTCGATCCGACGGTGAGCCTCTGCATCTCTATGACGGCGTGTCCGACGCCTAGCAGATCTAGCAGGAGGTGCAGCAGGTGCAGGCTCAGTATCCTCCTCATCATCTAAGTCTATAATGGGTGGCGCGCTCGTCCCAGCTGTATCTGTCCCTGTGTCCATCGGGACGCCACCCTCTCTCTCATCTACTGTCTCGTCGTCGTCATCCTCATCCTCAACCTCCTCAGCCTCCTCTGCAGGTGCAGCTGCTCCCTCTCTGTAATCCTCCATAAGCGGAACCCATGCTGTCTGCCAGAAATGCGGGTCGGCGACAGAGAACTGTGCAGACCATCTGATGCCCTGAGGTGCGGTCCGCTCCCAAGGCATGGCAACGTAGGGTGTAGTCAGCCCACGGGGAACTAGGATCCGCCGTGTAATCATCTCCTGCAATCCCAGCGGCTTCGGAGCCGCCGCCAATGTGCACACGCTGAGGTCCATCCCATGGTATGTGGCGATGTGGGTGACTAGACCTCCACAGCAGATATCTCCCTTCGCCTTGGCCTTGATCTTGTGCAGATCCTCTGCCAAGAGCAAGCCAAAGTCTGGGAAGCCTCCTGTAACCATGCAGTAAAGCGAAAAGAGCTCCCCCTGTCTGATCTTCTGCGGCGTCTCAGTACGCGCCAGAAGCATCTCACTGTAGATCCTGTGAGCAAGTCTGAAGGCCGGGTGAAAGATGACCTTCTCCCTGGAATCACCAGGGCGCCATCTGTCTGCATGTGTAGTGATGTGGGCTATCTGTCCCCAGAACTCCCTAGCTACTGATCGGGAGGGGAAGTCTACAACGGTAGGGGCAGGAAAGCCAAAGATCTCTCTCCAGATCTCTAAAGGAACTATGAAGTTCCGGCTCATCAACCGGTACTTCACAGAACGGTCTGTGGGATGGTAGGAGAAGGAGCTAACAAACTCGAGTGTCGGCTCTATGTAGGCTGGGGCTCGGATCTCAGTGAACTGATCTAGCCCAACGGTAGCAATCATCCTCCTAAGGTCAGCATCTAACCCTAGGCAGTCAAAAGCTGACACATCCAGAAATCGTGGTGCGATGACTGGACGGCCAGCTATCCTCTCATAGTCTACCCGGCATCTCTCGTGGATAACCGGGCGGTAGGGACGGGATGAGGAAGGTGAAGGGGAAGGGGAAGATCTATCTCTAAGGGCTAGCAATCTGTCAGAACTCATTTTCAGAACAACACTGTCAGACCACCTCGGTTGACTGACAACTCCAAGAATCACCTCGACCGAGGTGCAGAGCGACTGGACCGAGGCGAAGACAGTTCGAATTCCACTCTCTGATTTTCAGTTCTTTTCCCCCTAAAAATCACTACAAATGCTTCCTAAGGGGTACTTATAGATTTCCTCAACAAAATCAAGGGCAACCAAAGCCCAATACGCAGTGAACGAGTGAGTTAGGGTTTTCGAACCTTTGCACCTCGTTTCGGTCGAAACACTCAATCTTCCTGCAGATCCGTAGTTGCAATCGATCCTTCTACCCTTTAATTGCAATTTGGAAGGAGAAATCGTCGAAAACGAGCGAGAAATGGAGGAGCGAGGTGTTGTTGTTCGCCGCGGTCGAAATGCGTAAAATAAAAAAGGTGAAAAGTAATTTTCCCTTTTTATACTGTTACTGGATCTGCTGTCACCTCGGTCGAGATGGTCTCGACTGGCCCGAGGTGGTATGGACCGAGGCGGTTTTGCAGAAACCCTAGTTGCATCGGTTGCCTCAAGAATCAACTCGGTCGAGATGCTCTGACAGTGACCGAGGTGCTTCTTTTTCTCAGAATCTCGAACTTCTGTCCTTCCAGATGTGCTCTTCCCTGTTGTCTGTCCAGAACGCCAAAAACAAAGCAAAGCAAAGCAAAAACAAAAACTATCTAAGCTAGACTAGAAAACGGGAAAGAAGAGCAATACCTTGGGTTGCCTCCCAAGAAGCGCTTGATTTAAGGTCGCTAGCTGGACCATGATGCGTCTCAAACGAGGTAGGAGGTTCCCTCACCCCATACTTCACCTCCATCGTGGGGTGAAGTAAGTAGATCCATCAAACGCTCCAAGACGTGTAAGTGCTCGTCGGGGAATGAATCGTCTATGGGTGGGCTATCCGTCTCGCGGGAGGATTCCGGTAGCCGGCTGAGGTGATCCGCAACTGAATTCTCGGATCCCTTCTTATCGCGGATTTCTAGGTCAAACTCTTGAAGCAAGAGAATCCATCGAATAAGGCGCGGCTTTGCATCTTTCTTAGCCAACAAGTAACGAATGGCTGCATGGTCGGTGTAGACAATGACTTTCGCCCCTACTAGATAGGAACGAAACTTCTCGAAGGCATATACAACCGCCAATAATTCTTTCTCGGTGGTAGCGTAGTTGTGTTGTGCTTCATCTAGCGTCTTGCTAGCATAATAAATGGCGGTGGTCCGTCCATCTTTCTTCTGCCCGAGCACCGCTCCTACGGCTACATCGCTAGCGTCACACATGACTTCAAAGGGCAAGGTCCAATCAGGAGGTTGGATAATGGGAGCGGAGATCAACGCTTCCTTAATCCTGTAAAAAGCATCAAGACACTCCTGCGAAAACTCAAAAACAACATCTTTATTCAAGAGGTTAGTTAGAGGTTTAGAAATCTTGGAGAAGTCCTTGATGAATCTCCTGTAGAAACCTGCATGCCCGAGAAAACTCCTCACACCTTTAACAGAACAAGGAGGAGGGAGTTTCTCAATAGTCTCGATCTTAGCTCGATCGACTTCAATGCCTCGATTAGAAACGAGGTGTCCTAGCACAATGCCTTCGTTAACCATAAAATGACACTTCTCCTAATTCAAAACAAGGTTAGTGTCTTCACATCTTTTAAGCACTAGAGAAAGGTTAGATAGGCAATCATCAAAAGAGGAACCATATACAGAAAAATCATCCATAAATACCTCCATGATCTCCTCTATGTACTCGGAAAAGATAGCCATCATGCATCGCTGGAAGGTAGCTGGTGCATTGCACAATCCAAATGGCATTCTCCGATAGGCAAACGTCGCCCATGGACAAGTGAAAGTGGTCTTCTCCTGATCATCCGGATGGATAGGAATCTGGAAGAATCCACTATAGCCGTCCAAGTAGCAAAAGTGTGAATGCTGGGCCAACCGTTCGAGCATTTGATCAATGAAGGGAAGCGGAAAATGATCCTTCCGAGTAGCCGTGTTCAGCTTCCTATAGTCGATGCAAACTCTCCAGCCCGTAACGGTCCTTGTTGGGATCAACTCGTTGTTCTTATTCGTCACAACGGTCATCCCTCCTTTCTTCGGAACGACATGCACCGGGCTAACCCACTTGCTGTCCGAGATAGGATAAATAATACCTGCATCTAACAACTTAAGAACTTCCTTCTTCACAACCTCTTTCATGATCGGATTTAACCGTCTTTGAGGTTCTCGTGAAGTCTTATGATTATCCTCCATTAGAATTCTATGCATGCAGAAAGAAGGTTTAATGCCAATAAGATCATCCGTGGTGTAACCTATGGCTTTTCGATGCTTTCTCAGGACATGCATTAGCTTAGTTAATTCAGAATCGGAAAGGGAAGCACTAACAATAACGGGATAAGTAGAATCCGGCCCAAGAAAGATATACCTCAAGTGACTAGGGAGTTGTTTAAGCTCCACAACTGGGGGTGCTTTCTGAGAGGGATCTGTGCTTCCTCTTTCCAGTGGAGTGGTGTCAGAAACTGGACTAGATGCAGTCTCAGTTTGAATCGTCTCGCTGTCGATCTCGGTCGAGGCGCAAAGGCGTTGACCGAGGTGTTCTTCAGACGCCTCGCTCTGTCCAGAAGGTGCCTCGGTCGAGGTACTGCTACTGGGACCGAGGCTGAAAATCTTCGTTTCCTGGACCAGCTTCTCAGTTTTAGCTCCTGGATCCTTTTCCAGTGCCTTCAAGCTCTGTATATCTGCATCACAAGAAGCATCTATACCTTCCTCCATTAAACTGAAGCTAATAACTCTTTCGAGTGGATCGTTAATAAGGATAGAGCTCACCAATTCTCTTGATTCTTCTTCATCATAGATGTTGAAGATATCATCAGTTAGTTGCTCCCCTTTCATGGCTGCAAGTAGTGCGAACTCCACCTCATCGCCACCAACGTTGAATTTCAACTTGGCGTTCTTGCAATCCACATTGCAACCCAAAGTTGCTAGAAATGGCCTCCCGAGAATGATGGGAACAGGATAATCTGCGGGAATGTCAAGCACGACAAAATCTATAGGTAGATAGAAATTACCTAACTTGACCGGAACGTCCTCCAAAATGCCCACTGGATGGGTGATGGAGCGATCCGCCATGTAGAGTCGAAACTTGACCGGTTTGGGCTCTCCAAGACCGATCTTAGTGCATAGCTCCAGCGGGATGATGCTCACGCTGGCTCCTAGATCGCAAAGGGCTTCACAAGTGACATCCCCAACTTGAATGGGAATGCAAAATGAGCCGGGATCTCTCAATTTAGGTGGCATCTTCTCTTTCATGATCTTTATGAGTTCCGAAGATTTATATGTCATCCTAACTTCACCAACATCCTCCAGCTTCCTCTTCCTTGATAAGATTTCTTTTAAGAACTTCCCATAGGCGGGCATACCTAGAATAGCATCAAGGAAGGGAATGTTAATATGTAGCTTATTCATCAAGTCAAGGAACTTACCAAAGTGCTTGTCTAGATGTGCTCTGGCTCTGGACTGAGGGAATGGAAGTGGTGGTTTATATGCAGGAGGTGGAACATAAGCTTCTGTCGTTCCTCCTGCTTTCTGTTGCGCCGCCTCGGTTGGCATCTCGGTCGAGGTGTTCTTCGACTGGATCTGCACCGAGGTGGTCTGCGTCGAGCGAGGTACTGGATCGGCAGTTTTGAGTCCACTCCTCGTCGTTATGGCCATACACTGGCCCTTAGGGTTAGTTTCCGTCTTTGTTGGAAGCTTCCCTGGATCTCTTGGCGCTTCATTCGCCCTACTAGCAAGTTGTTGTTCAAGGGACTTTTGGGCCCTTGAAAATGAAGTCATAGAATTCTCCATGGCGCCAAGCTTGATCAAGATTGCCTCCAGAACTGCGTCCTTCTTTTCCGGCTGAGACGAACTTGATCCTTGCCCTTGGCTTTTCAATGAAGTAGAAGAAGAAGAAGGGGAAGAGAGGAAAGGATTAGAGGAATCATTTGAATTGGAGTTTGAACGATTGTTACCGTAATTTTGGTTATTCGCCCTCCAGTCGTTGCTATTGGATCCTCTATTGTTGTTGTAGTTGTTGTTTCGGGGACCGTTATTGTTGTTACGGTACCCGTTGTTGTTGTTGTTCCTTTGCCCTTGCTCTTCCTTCCTAGTTTGAGCCATCAAGAGCTCCTTCAATTCCTTCACGTCATTCTTCAATGATGTGAGTTGATTGTTGTTGGGTTGAGTCTCTTGAAAGTTGACTCTTTTAACTCCACCTTCAGCTCCTTGGTGGGTGTACTTCTCCATGTGCAAGGCTTGCTTCTCAATGAAGTCCCATGCATCATCAACCGCCATGTCCATGAATGTACCGGCGGAGAGTAGTTGGAGGTTGAACTGGGTGTTTCCGTCCAGCCCTTTGAAGTAGATCTCCAACAACTCGATCTTTGGAATCCCATGATGTGGGCAATCCAAAAGGATATCTTTGAACCGCTCCCAAGACTTGGACAAGCTCTCCTTGTCCTTCATGATGAAAGCATTGATCTTCCCCCTCATTTCAGCAGTCTTTGAAGGTGGAAAGAATTTGGTTAGGAATTCCGTAGTCATCTCCTCCCATGTGCTAATTTTTCCTGGAGGAAGAGATTGATACCAAGTAAGAGCTCTATCTTTTAAAGAAAAGTAAAAAGGTCTTAGCTTGTAGTTGTTATTTTCAATTCTAGAAGGTCGCAAGGTCTCCATCAAGATTTCGTAGTTTTGAAGATGTTGATGCGGTGACTCCTTCTCTAGCCCTCCGAATTGACATTGGCAAATCATGGCTAGAACTTGCGGTCGAAGTTCGTAGTCATGATCCGCTGGATCTCCTAGGTTCACCCCTGGACGCCTCAGCTGCTGATTAGGGTCCATCCTTTGACCTAGGGTTTGCGGGATTCCTGCAAGAAGAACATTTCGGACTGGAATCCGAGGTGGATGTATATCGACCGGGGCGTCAGGTGCTGGAATCTGCCTCGGTCGAGGATCAACTACTGGATCCTGCATCGGTCGAGGATCAACTACTGGATCCTGCATCGGTCGAAGTAGAATCTGGTTCCGAATGGCTGCAATCTCAGCTTCGATTGCTGCAGTCCTGGCCTGATTCTCTTCTTTCTCTTGCCTTAGCTCTTCTTTACTGAGACGTAGCAGCTCCTGCGTCTCTCTCAATTGGGCCGCAAGATCGTGATCGTATTGTTGGGCCATTTTCGCTTCTCTTAAGCGTCGCTTGTATGTCTTTTCCGGTTCGGGATCGTAAGGAACGATTTCCTTCCCAGCGCGGGTTCTTCGCATATACCTAAGAAAGAACCTGCAAAAGTCACTCAAGTAGAGTGGTAAGATGAAACGGGGCAAATGCCCCAAGAGCAAACCGTACCGGCTCGGTCTAGACCAAGTCCCCGGCAACGGCGCCAAAAACTTGTTCGCTCCAAACGGTGTGTGCAAGCTTTAAATTTATAACCCTAGACTTAAGCTTAAAACAAGGATGCGAACCCGCAGTGTACGGGTCAATCGTAGTAAAAGCAAGAAAATTCCAGGGGTCGATCACAGGGACTTAGTGAAACAAAGTCAATACGGTATGCTACGTTAATTCTAACCACAAGAGCGATTAACACAATCAAAGATGAATAAGATGTCAAATAAAGCAAACATGCAATTCTAGGGATTAAAGCATCAAGTTGTGGTTCCAACTCAAGATCTATAGATAAGCGGACAAAGCTGAGATTTTTGCGTGGGGAAGGTGTTACTAAAGTGGAGTAGATCACCGGGTAAGTCTCACTACACACTAATCCTAAACCGTAACTCCTATTACCGGGTAAGTCTCAAGGAATCAAGATAAAGAACTATAACCTCAAACTAACACACCATCTAAGGAAATAGAATCAACCTTTACCGGGTAAGTCTCAGGCTAACTCACAAAGATGGGATGGAAGCACACTCAAACCCCAATAAAGGATAAACCTTTATTACCTATACTTATGATCGTTGATACACAAACCAAGGAATTACCGGGTAAGTCTCATCCTAAGCTTGCATTGAACCAGGAAGGTGTAATAAGAATAGGATTTAGCAAACTCTAACACTTAACTTTCTGTTTTAGGTCGGATAAGTCACCTCGGTCAGAAGAATTCCACCCCGGCCGAGATGTTCATCAACCGAACGAGATGCTTAGGGTTAAGGTTAAAGACTCGAACTTTCAGGATCCTACTGGAATCTAAGATTATTCTATCATTGTTTTTCCCACAACCTTCAGCCAATCACCCTAGAATCACACAAGGAAATTAGCCACTCATCATCATAATGAAAGTATTAAATATATGGGAAGAAGGTGAATATTTGAACAAAGAAGAATTTAATGAAAAGACTTCAATAACTGAATCAAATATCACAAACAAAGCGTTCCTTGGATAGCAATCCAACAAGACAAGACAATCAATGAGGGAATTGAAGACAATCTTACAAAACCCTTCAAAAAGCTATAAAAAGCTATGATCTTCAACCTTCCTTCAACCTTCAAAAAGGTTCTTCAACAACTCCCAAATTGGAGTATACTGCGGCTGCTGCGTCGTATAAACCCTGATCGACGGTATAGCGTGATGTTGGATTTGTGGAAATCCAACCCTTTTTATAGGAAAAATAAACCTCCAAAGATAATAAATCTTAAGAAGATATTATCCCATAAATATAGGTAAAATATATGATTCTGCATATCTCCTTCCTTCCAGAAGCTCAGTCCAAGAATAAAATATTCTCGCCGCGTCCTAGGTATTCGCCTCGGTCGAGTCGGCGTCTCTGGATTGCCTCGGTCGAGGTGAACCTCTGGTCAACCGAGGTGACTCAGGAATGGAATCTCTCGAATCTGCTCCAAAGTGAATCTTCAATCCATGGCTATGCTTCCTGGATGTAGCTCCAAATGACTCTTGACTCCTTTTGCTCCTTTTCGATGCAAAACGTACCACATTACCTGCAATTACAACGAAACTAGGTGTAGACCTCGATTCTTGCAAAGGTAGATGAAATGGTAGTAAAATCACATAATGTACATACAAACATGCAGATTATGAAAGATAAAACGTCCAAACAAACCCCAAAATATAGACTATAATTCATGCTATCAAAATACCCCATACTTAGCCCTTGCTTGTCCCCAAGCAAGTTCCGCATATAAAAGACAAGATAGAATGGATTATAAGTCAAGAAAATCAATGAAAAGTCTTTCAAAACATTTTTATGGTGTGCTACAATCATAGATCACTCTAAGAGAATACTTCATGGAATTTAAAATCAAAATATGATCAAAACATTTTATAAATATAAGAAAGTTGTTCATCTTTGCATAAAATCATAGAATGCATAATAAATCATAATTATCGAAATTAATCATGTATAATCCAGTTTAAACCACCAAGTCAATCAACAAGCTCGAGGTCTCAAGGGCTTTTCAAGAGAAGGTCAAGAAACGTGTGAGGGTGGGATGTATATAGGGAATGTGGTGCTAGAATCCGGGAAAAGGATCTTTACTTCACTTCCTTTGAACTTCAACATCTTCCACCAATAAGCTTTGCTTATTTACTTTTTTACTTTTTGGGATGCATGGACAGAGGTGCACAATAACCGAAGCCTAGGAGATCAGCAATCATCAATTTCTCGAGATGCCTCAAACCCTTGATGCACATACCATGACCCGTTAGGAATATCGCTCAATCCGACTTTGGCAAGACACAAACACCCGGCTATGTGAATGGTGCCGAGTTACTCATCTTCATGATTGACTTCCCCAAACCTAAAATTACTTTCTAACACTTTCACCTTCAGCCACTTCTCAACTTTTGACTTGCTTTCACCACTTCGCTTGCTTCCAAATTCCCGGATAGGTAAAGGGAGGCAATATGTATATGAGGGGCTAAGCATGATCAAGAAGAAGAAGAAGAAGAAGAATGAATTGCCTTGGTCTTTCCAAGAAGAACGTGAGAGAACTTATGCTGCGGTGTCAACCTTCAAATTCAACATAATTTGGATAAAAATAAAGTATTAAACATGCCAATAATTTTAAACAAAGCATTTAGCAACTTAAACATATCATAAAACATTTCAAACATATAAAGAATTTAAATCCAGTCGGTAAACAAAATCTTCACTGAGATCATATCCAGATAAGTAACACAAAAATCGTTTTCGAAAACTCTCTGTTACGCCCACCTCGGTCGAGGTGTTCTTGGTTCAACCGAGGTGAAACACCTCGTTTTGCCAGAACTGTCCCGGTCGAGGTCAAAAATTTTTTTAAAACCATTTTGTTTTTTTTTCGGTTTCGACGTTTTTCTCAGTCAAATAACCTGTAAGTATTTAGCAACTTAAACAAAGCATTTAGCAACTTAAACATATCAGAACTGTCCCCGGCAACGGCGCCAAAAACTTGTTCGCTCCAAACGGTGTGTGCAAGCTTTAAATTTATAACCCTAGACTTAAGCTTAAAACAAGGATGCGAACCCGCAGTGTACGGGTCAATCGTAGTAAAAGCAAGAAAATTCCAGGGGTCGATCACAGGGACTTAGTGAAACAAAGTCAATACGGTATGCTACGTTAATTCTAACCACAAGAGCGATTAACACAATCAAAGATGAATAAGATGTCAAATAAAGCAAACATGCAATTCTAGGGATTAAAGCATCAAGTTGTGGTTCCAACTCAAGATCTATAGATAAGCGGACAAAGCTGAGATTTTTGCGTGGGGAAGGTGTTACTAAAGTGGAGTAGATCACCGGGTAAGTCTCACTACACACTAATCCTAAACCGTAACTCCTATTACCGGGTAAGTCTCAAGGAATCAAGATAAAGAACTATAACCTCAAACTAACACACCATCTAAGGAAATAGAATCAACCTTTACCGGGTAAGTCTCAGGCTAACTCACAAAGATGGGATGGAAGCACACTCAAACCCCAATAAAGGATAAACCTTTATTACCTATACTTATGATCGTTGATACACAAACCAAGGAATTACCGGGTAAGTCTCATCCTAAGCTTGCATTGAACCAGGAAGGTGTAATAAGAATAGGATTTAGCAAACTCTAACACTTAACTTTCTGTTTTAGGTCGGATAAGTCACCTCGGTCAGAAGAATTCCACCCCGGCCGAGATGTTCATCAACCGAACGAGATGCTTAGGGTTAAGGTTAAAGACTCGAACTTTCAGGATCCTACTGGAATCTAAGATTATTCTATCATTGTTTTTCCCACAACCTTCAGCCAATCACCCTAGAATCACACAAGGAAATTAGCCACTCATCATCATAATGAAAGTATTAAATATATGGGAAGAAGGTGAATATTTGAACAAAGAAGAATTTAATGAAAAGACTTCAATAACTGAATCAAATATCACAAACAAAGCGTTCCTTGGATAGCAATCCAACAAGACAAGACAATCAATGAGGGAATTGAAGACAATCTTACAAAACCCTTCAAAAAGCTATAAAAAGCTATGATCTTCAACCTTCCTTCAACCTTCAAAAAGGTTCTTCAACAACTCCCAAATTGGAGTATACTGCGGCTGCTGCGTCGTATAAACCCTGATCGACGGTATAGCGTGATGTTGGATTTGTGGAAATCCAACCCTTTTTATAGGAAAAATAAACCTCCAAAGATAATAAATCTTAAGAAGATATTATCCCATAAATATAGGTAAAATATATGATTCTGCATATCTCCTTCCTTCCAGAAGCTCAGCCCAAAAATATAAGATCACTTTCCAAAATTAAAAGATCTCTTCCAAGAATAAAATATTCTCGCCGCGTCCTAGGTATTCGCCTCGGTCGAGTCGGTGTCTCTGGATCGCCTCGGTCGAGGTGAACCTCTGGTCAACCGAGGTGATCTCACGACAGAATGTGAAATCTCTCGAATCAGCTCCAAAGTAAATCTTCAATCCATGGCTGTGCTTCCTGGATGTAGCTCCAAATGACTCTTGACTCCTTTTGCTCCTTTTTGATGCAAAACGTACCATATTACCTGCAATTACAACGAAACTAGGTGTAGACCTCGATTCTCGCAAAGGTAGATGAAATGGTAGTAAAATCACATAATGTACATACAAACATGCAGAATATGAAAGATAAAACGTCCAAACAAACCCCAAAATATAGACTATAATTCATGCTATCAGAGCAAGTTTGAGCATCATTCCTCTAGAGCTATGTGAGAAAGTCGGCCTTGGAGAGCCCGACCCCGTGAAGTTGACGTTATACATGACAGATCGCTCCATTACCCGTTCCGTTGGTATCTTGATAGACGTTCCCATCAAGTTAGGTAACTTTTACATACCTATTGATAGCATGAATTATAGTCTATATTTTGGGACCTGTTGAGACGTTTTATCTTCAATAATCTGCATGTTTGAATGTATATTATGTGATTATATTGTCGTTTCATCTACCTTTACGGGAATCGAGGTCTACACCAAGTTTCGTTGTAATCGTAGGTAAAATGGCACGTTTTGCATCAAAATAGAGCTAAGGAGCAAAGGAGTCATTGAAGCTACATTCAGGAGCTTAAAGAGGACCTCAAGAAGCATGGAGTTAACAAAGAAGATTTACTTTGGACCAGATTTGAGAGATTTCACATTTATTTTAGAGTCACCTCGGTTGACCACAAAGTCACCTCGACCGAGGTGATCTAAGGGAGCGTCTCGACCGAGGCGAATATCCTGACGCAGCGAGATATATTTTTATTTGGCTGAGATCTTTTATTTTTGGAAGGAGAGATCTTATATTTTTGGGCTGGATTTCTGGAAGGAAGATCATATATTTTGGAGATCTATTTTAGAGATATGGATATATTTTATTAGGAAATTATCTTCTTAAGATATTATTATCTTTGGAAGATAATTCTCCTATATAAAGGGCTGAATTTTCCACAAATTCAGCAACCCGCTACCATCGCAGCACTTGGGGATTGAAGAAGCTGCAGTTTGGGAGGATTTTTGGAAGGTTGAAGGAAGATTGAAGGAAGGAAGTTCATAGCTTGTTATAGTTTTTGTGAAGGGATTTGTAAGACTTTCTTAGATTCCCTTTGTTTGATTGTCTTATTGGATTTGTAATCCAAGGAACACTGATTTGTTTATTTGATTCAGTTATTGAAGCCTTGTTCTTAAGGTTTTTGTGTTCAAATATTTGTTCCCTTCCCGTGTATTTGATTATTGTTTTCATGATGATGAGTGGCTAATTTATTTGTGCGATTCTAGGGTGATTGGTTGAAGGTTGTGGGAAAAACAATGATAAAATAATCTTAAATTCCAGTAGGACCCTGAAAGCTCGAGTCTTTATCCTTAACCCTAGAACATCTCATTCAGTCGATGAACATCTCGGCCGGGGTGGAACTTGACTGACCGAGGTGACCTTTTCTGATCCGAAACTGAGAGATAAGTGTTAGAGTTTGCCAAATTCTATTCTTATTACACCTTTCTTGGTTCAAAGCAAGCTTAGGATGAGACTTACTTGGTAATTCCTTTGTTTGTTTACAAAAGATCATAAGTATAGGCAATAAAGGTTTTTCCTTTATTGGGGTTTGAGTGTGCCTTCATCCCATCATTGTGAGTTAGCTTGAGACTTACCCGGTAAATGTTGATTCTATTCCCTTAGTTGGTTTGTTGGATTGAGATTATAATTCCCTTCTTTAGTACCTTGAGACTTACCCGGTAATAGGTTCTTTGGTTTGGGATTAGTGAGTAGTGAGACTTTCCCGATGATCTATTCCACTTTAGAAACACCTCCCCTTAGCAAAATCTCAGCTTTGTCCGCTTATCTTGAGATCTTGAGTTAGAACCACAACTAGATGCTTTAATCCCTAGAATCTGCACATTTCCTTAATTGACTATATTATCATCTTTGATTGCTTTAATTGCTTTTGTGGTTAGTTGTAATAATGACTACCTATATTGGTTTTGTTTCACCTAAGTCCCTGTGATCGACCCCTGGAATTCTTGTTTTTTATTATAATTGAACCGTACACTGCGGGTTCGCATCCTTGTTTTAAGCATACATCTTGGGTTATAAATTTAAAGCTTGCACACACCGTTTGGAGCGAACAAGTTTTTGGCGCCGTTGCCGGGGACTTGGTCTAGACCGAGCTGGTTGCGGTAGTCTTTCGGGGCACTCACCCCTGTTGCTACTAACAACTCTACTTGAGTGACTTTCGCAGGTTCTTTCTTGTAGGTTTATGCGAAGAACCAGCACTGGGAAGGAAATCGTTCCTTACGATCCCGAACCAGAAAAGACATACAAAAGACGCTTGAAAGAAGCTAAGATGGCCAATCAAGAGAACCGCGATCTTGAGGCCGAATTGAAGGAGGCATTGGAACAAATACGCCTCAGTAAAGAAGAACTGCGACTGGAAAATGAAGAAACTCGTGCAAGGACAGAAGTGATCGAAGCAGATATGGCGACATTACGGAACCAATATATACCTCGACCAGATCTAGTTCCTCGACCGAGGTAGGACCCAGCTCCAGCTGCACCAGCCGAGATACCCCCACCTCGGATGCCAGTCTGAGATGCTCTTTTTGCAGGTATTCCACAGACCCTAGGGCAGAGGATGGACCCTAACCAGCAACTGAGGCGTCCAGGAGTTAACCTAGGTGATCCAGCGGACCATGACTATGAGCTTCAACCGCAAGTTCTTTCCATGATTCGTCAATTCCAGTTTGGAGGGCTAGAGAGGGAATCTCCGCATCAACATCTGCAAAACTATGAGATCTTGATGGAGACCTTGAGACCTTCAAGGCTGGAAAACAATAATTACAAGCTGAGGCCTTTCTATTTCTCTTTGAAAGATAGGGCGCTTACTTGGTATCAATCTCTCCCTCCCGGAAAAATCAACACTTGGGAGGAGATGACGACGGAGTTCTTGACTAAATTCTTTCCCCCCTTTAAGACCGCTGAAATGAGAGGGAAAATCAATGCATTCATCATGAAGGACAAGGAGAGTTTGTCCAAGTCATGGGAGAGATTTAAAGACATCCTTTTGGATTGCCGACATCATGGATTCCAAAGATAGAGTTGTTGGAGATATACTTCAAGGGACTGGACGGAAACACCCACTTCAACCTTCAACTACTTTCCGCCGGCACTTTCATGGACACGCCGATTGACGAAGCTTGGGAGTTTATAGAGAAGCAAGCTTTGCACATGGAGAAATACTCCCATCAAGGAGCTCAAGGTGGAGTTAAAAGAGTCAACTTCCAAGAAGCTCTATCAAACAATGATCAACTCACCTCTTTAAAGAATGATGTGAAGCAATTGAAAGACCTTTTGGTTGCTCAAACCAAGAAAGAAGAGGAAGGATATCAAAACTCAAGGAACAACAACGGTTACCGGAATAACAACAACGGTTCCCGGAACAACAACTACAACAACAATAGAGGATCCAACAACAATAATTGGAGGCCAAACAATCAAAATTTGGGTAACTCCTACTTTAACTCCAATTCAAACAACTCTTCTAACCCCTTCCTCTCTTCTTCTTCTTCTTCTTCTACTCCATTGAAGAGCCAGGAGCCTGGATCAAGCTCGTCCCAGCCGGAAAAGAAAGATGCAGTGCTGGAGGCTATCTTGATCAAGCTCAACGCTATGGAGACGTCCATGATTTCATTTTCGAAGACACAAAAAGCCTTAGAACAACAATTTTTTAATAAGGCGAATGAAGTGCCAAGAGATCCAGGGAAGCTTCCACCAAGGACGGAAAGCAACCCTAAAGGACAAATCATGGCAATAACGACGAGAAGTGGACTGAAAACTGCAGATCCAGTGCCTCAGTCGGTGCCAGTACAGACAAAGAACACCTCGGTCTAGCTACAATCGAAGAACACTTCGGCCGAGGTGGCAACCGAGGTTGAGCCTCAGAGAGCGTCGGACAAAACTGAAGTTTATGTCCCACCTCCTGCATATAAACCACCACTTCCGTTCCCCCAGTCAAGGGCCAGAGCACATCTAGACAAGCATTTTGGTAAGTTCCTTGACTTGATGAATAAACTTCATATTAACATCCCTTTCCTTGATACTATTCTAGGGATGCCCGCCTATGGGAAGCTCTTGAAAGAAATTATATCAAGAAAGAGGAAGTTGGAAGACATTGGTGAAGTAAGGATGACATCTAAATCCTCGGAGCTCATTCAAATCAGGAAGGAGAAGATGCCACCCAAGTTGAGAGATCCCGGCTCATTTTGCATTCCCATTCAAGTTGGGGATGTCACTTGTGAGGCGTTGTGTGATCTAGGAGCCAGCGTGAGCATCCTCCCGCTAGAGCTATGTGTGAGGATCGGACTTGGAGAGCCCAAGCCGGTGAAGATACGGTTGTACATGGCGAACCGCACCATTTCCAATCCCGTGGGCATTTTGGAAGATGTTCCGGTTAAGTTAGGTAACTTCTATTTACCTATAGACTTTGTTGTGCTTGACATTTCCGTAGATTATCCCGTTCCTATCATTCTCAGGAGACCATTTCTAGAAACTTCGGGTTGCAATGTGGATTGTAAGAACGCCAAGTTGCAATTTAACATTGGTGGTGATCAAGTTGAGTTTGCATTGCTTGCGGCAATGAAAGAAGAGCTGCTAGGAGATGATATTTTCAACATCTATGATGAAGAAGAATCAAGAGAATTGGTGAGCTCTATCCTTATTAATGATCCACTAGAGAGAGTTACTAGTTTTAGCTTAATGGAGGAAGGTACAAATGTTTCTTGTGATGCAGATATACGGAGCTTAAAGGCATTGGAAGAAGATCCAGGAGCTAAAATTGAAAAACTAATCCAGGAGAAGAGAATCTCCAGTTTCGGTCCCAGTTGCAGTACCTCGACCGAGGCACTTTCTGGACCAAGCGAGGTGTTCTTGACTTAAGAACATCTCGGTCACCCTCTCTGGACCTCGACCGAGGTCGAAAGCGAGATGATGTCCACTGAGAATAACAAACTTCTTACTCCCTTTTTTGAAATTCGTCGTCAATTGGTGGAACACTTTCTCCACCAAACTTCTGATAATAAAGGGTCTTGGTATGCTTACATTGTTAATTATCTTGTTTGCCAGGAAATACCACCAGGATTGACGTACGCTCAAAGGAAGAAATTCTTTAAGGATGTACGTCATTACTATTGGGATGAACCTCTACTATTTAAGAGAGGTCCGGATGGGATGCTTCGAAGATGCATTCCGGAAGATGAAGTTACTAGTGTCATACGTCATTGTCACTCACTTCCTTGTGGAGGGCATGCTAGAGCTCATAAAAACGTGAGCCAAGGTGTTACGTTCTGGTTTCTTTTGGCCTACATTACTTAAGGATGTGCAAACGTTTGTTGTCTCTTGTGATGCATGCCAAAGAACAAGGAACTTATCTAGGAGGAACTAGATGCCACTCAATAACATATAGGAGGTTGAGATCTTTGATGTATGGGGAGTAGATTTCATGGGACCTTTCCCATCATCCGGAGGAAACCTCTACATTCTCCTAGTTGTCGACTACGTCTCTAGATGGGTTGAAGCCATTGCCTCTCCCACTAATGACGCCATGGTGGTAGTGAAGTTCTTTAATAGGACTATCTTTCCAAGTTTTGGGACTCCACGCATCATCATCAGCGATGGAGGGACATATTTCATCAACCGGAAGTTTAAGGCACTTCTATCGAAGTATGGGGTAACCCACAAGGTAGCAACCCCTTATCATCCTCAAACTAGTGGACAGGCTGAGATCTCTAATAGAGAAATCAAAGCAATCTTGGAGAAGACCGTCTCTAGGACGAGGAAGGATTGGGCCATGAAATTGGACGACGCTTTTTGGGCTTACAGGACCGCATTCAAAACTCCCATTGGTACCACCCCTTATAATTTGGTATATGGGAAGTCTTGCCATTTGCCCATTGAGTTAGAAAACAAGGCATATTGGGCAATCAAATGGTTGAAATTCGACATCAAGGAAGCCGGTGAGAAGCGGTTATTGGATATCAATGAGCTGGAAGAGTTACGTTTGAATGCTTATGAGAATGCCAAGATCTACAAGGAAAGGACAAAGAAATGGCACGACAAGCGTATCATCCCTAAGGAGTTCAAAGAAGGAGATTTAGTTCTATTCTTCAACTCCCGCCATCGCCTCTTTCCAGGTAAGTTAAAGTCTAGATGGACAGGACCTTATGTTGTGAAACATGTTTTCCCTTATGGTGCAGTCGAGATCTGAGGAGAAACAAGTGGAAGATTCAAGGTCAATGGTAATAGACTTAAGAAATACAAACTGGAAGTCCCGGTTGAGGAGATTGCACCACTCTACCTTGTTTAGAGACACCGTATGGTCCAGCTAGCGACCTTAAATCAAGCGCTTCTTGGAAGGCAACCCAAGGTATTGCTTTCTCCTCCTTTTTTTCTAGCCTAGCTTTAGATAGTTTGCTTTGCTTTGCTTTGTTTTTGGCGTCCTAGACAGACAACAGGTAATCTCTAAGGAAGGAATACAAACCAGGAGCAACACTGGAAGGACAGAAGTTCGAGAAATCAAGAAGACGGAGTTTGACTGAGACACATCTCGATTGTTGTCACAATACCTCGACCGAGATGATTCTTGAGCAACCGAGGCGACTAGGGTTTATGACGATCCACCTCGGTCCGTATAACCTCGGTCCAGTCGGGACCACCTCGACCGAGGTGACAACAATTTCAGAAAAGGGTATAAAAGGGGGTTAAAATTCTCTCTCTTCCCTCTCTCACCTTCTCGACCGCGGCGTACAAAATCATCTCGCTCCCCGATTTTCGATCGTTTTCGACGATTCTTGCTCCCAATCTGCAAGGAAAGAGTAGAGGATCAGTTTGCAAGCGACATTCAGCAACAAAAACGCTCCAAATCAGCCAAATTTGGGGTAACAAAACCGAAACCCTAACTTGTCGTCTTTTCCTGATTTCGGAAGAAATTGGCTTTGGTTGCCAATCATTCTCGTTGAAAAAGGCTTAAGTACCCCATAAGAACAATTGGTAGTGATATTGGGAGAAAATAACTGGATTTCTGAGAGTTGGAATCAAACAGCGCATCACCTCGGTCCAGTCGGCCTGCATCTCGACCGAGGTGTTCTTGACGGTTGTCAGGGCAACCGAGGTGGTCTGACAGTGAGAGAAAATGAGTTCCAGATCTGATAGGCAGCTTGTTCTAAGGGATGGCTGCTCCCCTTCTCCTTCTTCTTCTTCTCGACGTTCCATACCGGTGATCCATGAGCGTCACCGGGTAGATTATGACCGCATTTCTGCGCGTCCAGTGATTGCGCCGCGGTTCCTAGATGTTGCTGCTTTTGATTGCCTCTATGTAGATGATGACTTGAGGCGGATGATTTCTATGGTAGGGTTGGAGTAGTTTATGGAGATTAGAGCTCCAGCCTACCTCGAGCCCACATTGGAGTTTATGAGCTCCGTGACTTACTTGCCTACAGAGCAAGCCATCAAGTACCGGTTGCTGAACCGGAACTACATAGTCCCGATGGATCAGTGGCGAGAGATATTCGGCTTCCAGACCCCCACAGTTTCCGATTTTCCTTCTCGAGCTGTAGCTCGCGAGTTCTGGGGACAAATAGCTCACGTAGTTGAGCATGCTGACAGGTGGAGACCTAGAGATTCCAGGGAGCGGATCATCTTCCATCTTGCGTTTAGATTCACTCACCTTATTTTCAGCGAGACACTTCTGGCGCGTACTGAGACGCTCCAAAAGATTAGACGGGGTGAGCTTCTGAGTCTATATTGTATGGTTACCGGAGGTGTTCCTGAGTGATGTTGGTTGAGGATCTTCACAGGATCAAGGCAAAGGGGAAGGGAGATATCTGTTGTGGCGGCTTAGTGACTCATCTTGCTATAGTGATGGACCTTGATCTGAGCGCTTGTACTATGGTGGCGGCTGCCAAGCCGCTTGGTCTGCAGGAGATGATCACGAGGAGGATTCTGGTTCCTCATGGACTTACTACGCCATATGTGGCGATGCCCTGGGAGCAGACTGCACCTCAGGGTATTAGATGGTCATCTCAGTTCTCAGTCTTTGATCCTAAGTACTGGTCCACTGCGTGGATTCCTCTTATTAAGGACGCTAGAGATGCAGCAGCAGCCCAGGAGCAGGATGAGGAGGAGGCTGATGAGGAGGATGATGGCGGTGCCGCTATGGAGACAGGGACAGATACAACTGGTCCCAGTATACTAGTCGTCGATCTAGACGACGAGGAGATAGAGAACGAGCCAGTTGCAGCACCAGCACGTCCTGCCAGGCGTAGAGTTCGCAGGTAAAGGGATCCCATCGCTCACCGCTGGATTGACGATATGACAGATCAGATGATTGACTCCTACGCAGCCATGACCGTCGATCTAGGCGGACATTTGGATGACCATCGCCGAGAGATGGATAGCCGGACTCATCAGATACTGGAGAGCCAGCACTATCAGCGCCGGATGATGGAGATCCAGTTCCAGCATACAGGTTATGTCCGGTGAGTTATTCCTATTTCCTTAGACTTATCTTGACCCATTGGGACAATGTGTCCCAAGTATGGGGTATTTATGTGTATTACTCGACATTATGTATGCTTGTATGACTTGATTCAGATATTTATGATTTTCTTATGCTCTATGTGCTTTTCTGAGACTACATGCATGCATACAGGTTATTTGATTGAGAAAAACGTCAAAAACGGGTTTAAGAAAAAAAAATTTATGACCTCGACCGAAGTGATTCTGACCAATCGAGGTGCAGTACCTCGGTTGACTTAGAAAATCTCGACCGAGGTGGTTTAACTGAGATAGTTTTCGAAACGATTTTTGTGCTTCTTATTTGGATATGACCTCAGTGAAGATTTTGTTTGCGAACTGGTTATGAAATCTTTATATGTTTAAAAGGTTTTACGATATGTTTAAGTTGCTAAATGCTTTGTTTGAAATTTTGGCATGTTTAATACTTTGTTTTTATCCAAATTATGTTGAATTTGAAGGTTGACACCACATTATGAGTTCTCTCACTCTCTTCCTGAAAAGACCAAGGCAATTCATTCTCTTCTCTTCTTCTTCTTGATCATGCATAGCCCCTCATATACATATTTGCCTCCCTTTTACCTATCCGGGAATTTGGAAGCAAGCAAGTGAAAATTAAGTGAAAGAAAAAGTTGAGATATTGACTGAAAGTTATAAAGAAACAAATAGGTTTGTGGAAGTCAATCATGATGATGAGTAACTCGGCACCATTCACATAGCCGGGTGTTTGTGTCTTGCCAAAGTCGGATTGAGCGATATTCTTAACGGGTCATGGTATGTGCATCAAGGGTTTGAGGCATCTCGAGAAATTGATGATTGCTAATCTCCTAGGCTTCGGTTATTGTGCACCTCTCTCCACGCATCCCAAAAATTAAAAAATTAAAAAAATAAGCAAAGCTTATTGATGGAAGATGTTGGAGTTCAAAGGAAGTGAAGTAAAAGATCCTTTTCCTGGATTCCAGCACCACATTCCCTATATACATCCCACCCTTACACGTTTCTTGACCTTCTCTTGAAAAGCCCTTGAGACCTCGAGCTTGTTGATTGACTTGGTGGTTTAAACTGGATTATACATGATTAATTTCGATAAATAACGATTTATTATGCATTCTATGATTTTATGCAAAGATGAAAAACTTTCTTATATTTAAAAGATGTTTAGAGCATGTTTTGATTTTAATTACCAAGAAGCATTCTCTTAGAGTGATCTATGATCGGAGCACACCACTAAAAATGTTTTGAAATACATTTCATTGATCTTTATTACTTATAATCCATTCTATCTTGTACTTAAGATTTGGAACTTGCTTGGGGGCAAGCAAGGGACAAGTATGGGGTATTTTGATAGCATGAATTATAGTCTATATTTTGGGACCTGTTAAGACGTTTTATCTTCAATAATCTGCATGTTTGAATGTATATTATGTGATTATATTGTCGTTTCATCTATCTTCACGGGAATCGAGGTCTACACCAAGTTTCGTTGTAATCATAAGTAAAATGGCACGTTTTGCATCAAAATAGAGCTAAGGAGCAAAGGAGGCATTAGAGCTACATTCAGGATCTTAAAGAGGAGCTTAAGAAGCATGGAATTAACAAAGAAGATTTACTTTGGACCAGATTTGAGAGATTTCACATTTAGTTTAGAGTCACCTCGACCGAGGTGATCTAAGGGAGCGTCTCGACCGAGGCAAATATCCTGACGCGGCGAGATATATTTTAATTTGGCTGAGATCTTTTATTTTTGAAAGGAGAGATCTTATATTTTTGGGCTGGATTTTTGGAAGGAAGATCATATATTTTGGAGATCTATTTTAGAGATATGGACATATTTTATTAGAAAATTATCTTTTTAAGACATTATTATCTTTGGAAGATAATTCTCCTATATAAAGGGTTGGATTTTCCACAAATTCAGCAACCCGCTACAATCGCAGCACTTGAGGATTGAAGAAGCTGCAGTTTGGAAGGATTTTTGGAAGGTTGAAGGAAGATTGAAGGAAGGAAGTTCATAGCTTGTTATAGCTTTTGTGAAGGGATTTGTAAGACTTTCTTAGATTCCCTTTGTTTGATTGTCTTGTTGGATTTGTAATCCAAGGAACGCTGATTTGTTTATTTGATTCAGTTATTGAAGTCTTGTTCTTAAGGTTTTTGTGTTCAAATATTCGTTCCCTCCCGTGTATTTGATTATTGCTTTCATGATGATGAGTGGCTAATTTCTTTGTGCGATTCTAGGGTGATTGGCCGAAAAATAATGATAGAATAATCTTAAATTCCAGTAGAACCCTGAAAGCTCGGGTCTTTATCCTTAACCCTAGAACATCTCGTTCAGTCGATGAACATCTCAGCCGGGGTGGAACTTGACTGACCGAGGTGACCTTTTCTGATCCAAAACTGAGAGTTAAGTGTTAGAGTTTGCCAAATCCTATTCTTATTACACCTTTCCTGGTTCAATGCAAGCTTAGGATGAGACTTACCCGGTAATTCCTTTCTTTGTTTACCAAAGATCATAAGTGTAGGTAATAAAGGTTTTTCCTTTATTGTGTTTGAGTGTGCCTTCATCCCATCTTTGTGAGTCAGCCTGAGACTTACCCGGTAAAGGCTGATTCTATTCCCTTAGTTGGTTTGTTGGTTTGAGATTATAATTCCCTTCCTTAGTACCTTGAGACTTACCCGGTAATAGGTTCTTTGGTTTGGGATTAGTGAGTAGTGAGACTTACCCGGTGATCTATTCCACTGTAGAAACACCTTCCCTTAGCAAAATCTTAACTTTGTCCGCTTATCTTGAGATCTTGAGTTAGAACCACAACTAGATGCTTTAATCCCTAGAATCTGCATATTTCCTTAATTGACTATATTATCATCTTTGATTGCTTTAATTGCTTTTGTGGTTAGTTGTAATATTGACTACCTATATTGGTTTTGTTTCACCTAAGTCCCTGTGATCGACCCCTGGAATTCTTGTTTTTTACTATAATTGACCCGTACACTGCGGGTTCGCATCCTTGTTTTAAGCATACATCTTGAATTATAAATTTAAAGCATGCACACACCGTTTGGAGCAAATACCTATAGACTTTGTTGTGCTAGATATTCCTGCAGATTATCTCATTCCTATGATTCTCGGAAGACCATTTCTAGCAACATCGGGTTGCAATGTTGATTGTAAGAACGCCAAGTTGAAGTTCAACATTGGTGGCGATCATGTGGAGTTTGCATTATTGGCTGCAATGAAGGGAGATCCTTTGGAAGATGACATCTTCAACATCTATGATGAAGAAGATTCTCAAGAATTGGTGAGCTCTATCCTTATTAAAGATCGTCTTGAGAAAGTTTTAAGATTTAGTATGATTGAGGAAGGTATAGATGTTTTGTGATGCAGATGTACGAAGCTTGGAAACATTGGAAGCAGATCTAGGAGCTAGATATGATAAACAGTTTCAGGAGAAGAAAATCACGATAAGTTTCGGTCCCAGTTCCAGTACCTCGACCGAGACAGTTTCCGGAGCAACCGAGCTGATCTTATCTGAAGAACATCTTGGTCACCCACCTCAGACCACGACCGAGACAACAGGCGAGGTGAAGTAGACTGAGGAGAAAATATTTCCCATTGATGACCCATTCTCTGATGATCATTCAAAGTTGGTAGAGCATTGGCTTCGCCAAGTTTTTGATAGTAGAGAGCCTTGGTATGCTGACATCGTCAACTATCTTGTTTGTCAAGAAGTACCTCCGGGATTGACATACGCTCAAAGGAAGAAGTTCTTCAAGGATGTACGTCACTACTATTGGAATGAACCTCTACTCTTCAAGAGAGGTCCGGATAGGATAAATAGACGATGCATTCCGGAGGATGAAGCCGCTAGTGTTATACGGCAATCCCATGTTAGCATGAAATATTGTGATATTTTAGGCACGTTTTCTAAGTGTATTTCATCCATTATGATAGTCTTTGATTAAGCATTGATTCAATTGTGAGCTAGTTTGCCTATATTGTCGATATGGATGTCTACACAAGCTTTATGTTGATTATAGGTAATAGAGAGCTATTTCCGAACGGAATTGAGCAAGGATAGAGATGTTTGAGCATGTCCATGGATTGAGGACATTCATAGGAGCTAAAGGAGTGCCAACTTGAAGAATGCACGAGGCAAAGGAAGAATCACGTTCTTGCCCTAAACCACGCTCTAAAATACGACCGTACTACATTCCACGTTCAAGTCCACGGCCGTGGAACCATGGTTAGGAAACGTGGTTCATTCCAGTAACTTCTACGGCCGTGGAAGACATGGTTCAAACCGTGTTGATTTCCACGCTCTAAACTACGGTCGTGGAACCCTTCCACGACCGTGATCTTGGCGATCTTTTTCGCCACACTTTAAGCCACGATCCTTTAGAAGATTGGGCCGGGCTGAAAGTTTATCATACACTATAAAAGGATGGACGAAGAGAGATTCCGTCACCTCCGCTTACACCTCTGTTTAGACGCACTTTCGCCTACGCCGCGACTTAGAGATCTTTGCGACTCTTGCAAAAGACGTATTTTGCGCTCATCCTTGGAGTTTCCCTAATCTCTCACTTTGGTGGAGATTGTGATTGAGATTTCCGGATTGACGGAAGATCGAAGATTCGGAAGGTTGTTTGCAAGAAGATTTCTCTTCTTGTTTAGGTTCGATTTAGAAGACGGATTGACATCCCGTTCTTCCTTCTTATCCAAGATTTGTGTTTGTTTGTGTTATTCCGAATCTAGTGACGATTATTGTTCTTGATTGTGACTTTGAGACTGATTTGGAAGTTATTGAAGGTTTTCGGAAGTTTTCATCTTTCAATCTTTTAATTATTGAATTTGATATCAATATGACTATTGTTGGCTAAAAACCCTTAACAATTCTAAGGTGAAGGGTTGATAGTTGTGGCTTAGATGATGATAGATCGATCGTAAACAGATTGGACCCTGAGAGTTAGAAAGAGTCGCCGACGAACCCTAAATTACGGCCTGTTCTTGAGTCCACGACCGTGGAACCTCAAGAACTAACCGTGATTTTCCTTAAGTTTACGAACCTGCTTCTACTTTAATCCAAAGTTAAAGATTTGCTTTAACTTAGTCTTGGCTTACCTTTTCTAGGTGGTAGTGAAGCCTCAACAACCTCTACCCCGATTGTGAGTGTTACAACCTTAATCGGTTTAGTTAGTCTTGATCCTTGGATTACAAGTTTGGGTATTCGACATTAATTCTTACCTTTAGAACCTTTCTATATTGAAGCCTCAACAACCTTTATAGAGAGTGCCTTGTAGGTGAGTCATATAAGGTTTTTGGAACTTCACCGTACGATTACCTTACATTAGCATACATTTGCATACTTCAACTCTGTCCTTATATCATTAGTATATCTTGAATCGATTGCCACAGCTGGATACTTGGATATTTAGGATTGTTGTTTTCCCAATAAATCATAAAGCTCTTACATTTACTTGCTTGATAATCTACAATTGAATTTGTTCCCCCCAAATCCCTGTGTTCGATACTCTGGAATTCTTGCTCAACTATATCGATCCGTACACTGCGGGTTCGCTTGCTTGATTTCTAGTTTTATAATTAAAGCTTATTTGCACGCACGCTAAGTGGCGAACAAGTTTTTGGCGCCGTTGCTGGGGATTTGGTTTCGGCCGAATTCGGTTGCCGGTTGTCAAGCTTGGGAGCTTGCTCTCGTTATTTGATATTTCTTTGAGTGCACGCGCAGGTCTAGGAACACCGAGGATCTCTTACCTCTTGATCAAGAGCTTGAGAGGACTCTAAGGCAAAAGCGCAAGGAAAAGAAGATGGCTGAAGAACACGAACGTTATCTTCAAGCGGAGTTCGCGGACAAAGAAGCTCAACTCCAATGGAATGAGAATATCCGCCGAGATGAAATGGATCGTCATCAATCTCAAGTTAACGATCTAAAAGATATGATGTTCCAGATGAGGATAGAACTAAGCAACCTTAAGAATAAGGGGAGCAAGAAATCCTCAAGACGGGCATCAAGATCAAGAAGAAGAAGTCATTCATCCGCTGATGATAGCGATTCCTCCATGCCACCACTAGAGGAAATTGATCCCACGATCAATGTGAATCCCTTCCATCCACATGGAGCTGCTAATCGCCGCATTCCACCTAGGAATGCGAGGATCGAACGCGTAGATGATGAGCCAAGAACTCTTGGTCAAAGGATGGATCCAACACAACAACCGCGCCGTTTGGGCGTGAATTTTGATGCTGATGATGCCGGGTTTAGCTTCAACCCGCAGGTTATTACTCTTGTTCACCAAAATCAATTTGGCGGAACAAGCGCTGAATCTCCTCACCAACACTTGCAAAACTTTGAGTGTATGATGGAGACAATGAAGCCGAACTTAGAGGTAA
Source organism: Fagopyrum esculentum (assembly GCA_033239045.1). NCBI lineage: Eukaryota > Viridiplantae > Streptophyta > Magnoliopsida > Caryophyllales > Polygonaceae > Fagopyrum > Fagopyrum esculentum. The sequence goes on from BSUD01000004.1 coordinate 110,317,768, forward strand.
GCCTTTCCGCGGAAAGGCTTTCTTCTTCTCCTTGAAGGGGAAAGCGTTGTCTTGGTACCAAGCTCTTCCTAGTGGGAAACTAGACACGTGGGAAGACCTTTCCGCGGAGTTCCTCACCAAGTTCTTTCCGCCATCCAAAACGGCGGAACTTAGAGGTAAGATCAATGCATTTTCCATGAGATCTAACGAAAGTTTGTTTCAATCTTGGGAAAGGTTTCAGGATTTGCTTTTGGATTGCCCTCATCATGGCATATCCAAACTTGCTTTGCTGGAAATATACTATAAGGGGCTGGATGTGGAGACACAATTCAAGCTCCAATCCCTCTCATGTGGTACATTCATGGACATGAGGGAAGATGACGCTTGGGACTTCATTGAGAAGCAAGCAAGAGTCATAGAGAAGTATTCCGGAAATCGTGTAGAGCAAGGAGCAAAGCTCACACATGAAGCTCAAACTCAAATCTTTTCTCTCAACAATGAGATTAAAGAGTTGAAGGAGGCTATCAAGACTAACTTTCCAAAGCAACAAGGAAAGGACGTTGGCTACTTGGCCAACAACAACAATGGTGGAGAGAATACAAACCGCAACAACAATAACCGGAACAACAACCGGAACAATTGGAATGGAAACAAAAACAACCGGAACAACTATTGGAAAAACAATAGGGGTTCAAACAACAACAATTGGCGCTCCAATCAACAAAACTCCGGTAACTCTTATCCTTCCAATTCTAATTCACTAACTCCACCCTCCTCTTCCTCTACTCCCTTGAAAAGCCAGGGGCAATCATCCAATGGAGGAAACAATTCGGGGAAGGAGAAGCCCGATCCCATGTTGGAAACGATCTTGGGAAAGCTACAAGGGTTGGAGAACCGCATCATTAAGGTTGATGATCAAATTTCTAAGGTTGATAAAGCCCAAAAGGTTTTAGAAAACAAAATGTTCAGCCATGCGGAGGAAGTTCCTAGGAATCAAGGGAAACTTCCAGGAAAGACGGAGGACAACCCTAGGGGAAGGGTTATGGAAATCACAACTAGGAGCGGAGTGACTACCACCGATCCGCAACCTAAGTTTGTTGAAGTCCCCGTAGAGAAAGACAAAGAGAAGGGGAAGGAGAAGGAAGATGTCTACGTTCCTCCTCCGGCTTACAAACCTCCCCTACCATTCCCTCAATCTAGAGCGAGAGCGCGCCTAGATAAACAATTTGGTAAGTTTATAGAACTCATGAGCAAGCTGCATATTAATATACCTTTCATTGATGCTATTGTAGGTATGCCGGCTTATGGCAAGTTCTTAAAGGAAATCCTCTCTAACAAGCAAAAGCTTGAGGATTTCGGTGAGGTTAAGATGAGTTCGGATTCTTCGGATCTCATCAAGACCATGAAAGAGAAAATCCCCCAAAGCTAAAGGATCCGGGGTCATTTTGCATTCCCATAGGAGTGGGAGATGTCACATATGACGCTTTATGTGACTTAGGAGCAAGTGTGAGCATCATACCACTTGCATTATGTAGGAAGATCGGTTTAGATGACCCTAAACCGGTGAAGATGACGTTGTACATGGCGGATCGATCCATCACTCGCCCCGTCGGTATTGTAGAAGACGTCCCGGGCAAGCTAGGTAAATTCTTTGTTCTCATTGATTTTGTCGTGCTGGACATTCCTGTAGATAGTCCGGTCCCGATCATACTCGGAAGACCGTTTCTTGCAACTTCTGGCTGCATAGTCGATTGCAAGAATGGTAGACTCGCTTTTGATATAGGAGAAGAGAAGGTAGAGTTTGTTCTTTCCACTCTAGTGAAGGAGCCAATCTTTGATGAGGATATATTCAATATCCAAGATGAAGAAGGGTTGTCTAGGGAGGAGGTAAGTGCTATTCTCTTCAACGATCCTTTACAAAAGGTTATCACTATGAGACTAACAAATGTAGGGGAAGAAGAGGAGTGCAATGAAGCAATTAAAGCCTTAGAAGCACAAGAAGAGATGTATGAAGTGGAGTTTGAAAAACTCCACGATGAGGCAGAAAACGTGAGAATCCACGGCCATACACTATATTCCACGGCCGCGGATTTCACAAACAAAACCGTGTCCCACTCCAGAGAGTTATACGGTCGTGGAGAAAATGGAACAACCGTATTTCCCTTCCACGCCCTAAACCACGGCCGTGGAGGACATAGGGAAACCGTGATTTTGGCCGTGGAAAGGAGTGATCGAGACACTTCTTCAACTTCTTTTGATTCTTCTCCCACACCTTCAACACCCTTAGAAACTTCTAAGGAAACATCGGATGCTCCTCAAGGATCATTAGAAGCTCCGAAAGCGATGGATCTAAAACCACTTCCTACTCATCTAAGGTACGCTTTTCTAGGACCTAATTCTACCTTTCCGGTTATTGTTAGTTCCGATCTAAGAATAGATGAACATAATGAGCTCATGGTTGTCCTTAGGAAACATAGAAAAGCTTTAGGATATACTATTGAAGACTTAGTAGGAATTAAACCCTCCCTATGTATGCATAAGATACTAATGGAGGAAGATTTTAGAACTTCAAGACAACCTCAAAGGCGGTTGAATTCGACCATGAAGGAGGTTGTCAAGAAGGAAATTCTTAAACTTCTTGATGTAGGTATCATCTACCCTATCTCCGATAGTAAGTGGGTGAGTCCGGTTCAAGTAGTTCCGAAGAAGGGAGGAATGACGGTCATCACCAACAAGAACAACGAACTCATTCCTACCCGAACCGTAACGGGATGGCGGATGTGCATCGACTACCGCAAGCTCAACAATGCGACGAGGAAGGACCACTTCCCATTGCCATTCATTGACCAAATGCTTGAAAGGTTAGCACAACATTCACATTTTTGCTATCTTGACGGTTATAGTGGTTTCTTCCAGATTCCGATACACCCGGACGATCAGGAGAAGACTACATTCACGTGCCCATGGGGTACGTTTGCTTATAGGAGAATGCCGTTCGGGCTTTGCAACGCCCCAGCCACCTTTCAAAGGTGCATGATGGCCATCTTCTCCGAATACATTGAGGAAATCATGGAGGTCTTCATGGACGACTTCTCCATATACGGTTCCTCTTTTAACGATTGCCTTTCTAACCTTTCTCTTGTTTTACAAAGGTGTGAAGACACTAACCTAGTTCTTAATTGGGAGAAGTGTCAATTCATGGTTAAGGAAGGAATTGTTCTAGGACACTTAATCTTTAATAGAGGGATAGAGGTGGATAAGGCGAAAATAGAAACTATAGAGAAACTTCCTCCCCCAACTTCGGTGAAAGGGATAAGAAGTTTCCTAGGACATGCTGGATTTTATAGACGTTTCATTAAAGACTTCTCTAAAATATCAAAACCGCTCACTAATCTATTGATGAAGGATGTAGTTTTTGAGTTTTCGCAGGAATGTTTCAGCACCTATTATCCAACCTCCGGATTGGACTCTTCCCTTTGAGGTTATGTGCGATGCTAGTGACGTAGCTATAGGAGCTGTTCTTGGACAACGATAGGAAGGGCGAACCTATGCCATATACTATGCTAGCAAGACGCTAGATGAAGCGCAGCTCAATTACGCCACTACCGAAAAAGAGTTTTTAGCCATTGTCTATGCTATTGACAAGTTTCGCTCTTCTCTTGTAGGTGCAAAGGTGATTGTCTATACGGATCATGCTGCGATCCGGTACCTCCTTGCAAAGAAGGATGCGAAGCCAAGGCTATATAGATGGATTCTTCTCCTACAAGAGTTCGATCTTGAGATCCGCGACAAGAAAGGTTCAAAAAATTCTGTTGCGGATTATTTGAGTCGCATAACACATCTAGGGGACGACCATTTACCCATCGATGACTCCTTCCCGGACGAACACCTACACATTATAGAGGAGTGCATCGACGTGATCTCCAAAGGTAACGAACCATGGTTTTCTGATTTTGTTAACTATTTGGTTTGTCAGGAGATACCGCCCGCACTATCCTATGTACAAAGAAAGAAGTTCTTTAAGGATGTCCGGGAATACTTTTGGAATGAACCTCTCCTTTTTAAAAGAGGTCCGGATGGCATTATTCGGCGATGTGTGCCGGAAGATGAGATGCAAAGTGTCATCCTCCATTGTCATTCACTACCTTGTGGAGGACACGCTAGTTCGAACAAGACTAGCGCAAAGGTATTGCAATCTGGATTCTTTTGGCCTACTTTGTTTAGAGATGTGCAATCCTTTGTTTCTTGTTGCGATGCTTGTCAAAGAACAGGTAATATCTCTAGGAGGAATGAGATGCCTCTCAACAACATCCAAGAGGTGGAGATTTTCGATGTTTGGGGAGTAGATTTTATGGGACCGTTCCCATCCTTTTGTGGAAACCAATACATACTCTTGGCGGTGGATTACGTTTCTAGATGGGTGGAAGCGATTGCCTCTCCCACCAATGATGCCATGGTGGTGGTTAAGTTCTTTAACAAAACCATCTTCCCGCGATTTGGCACACCAAGGACTATCATTAGTGATGGAGGTTCTCACTTCATTGCCCGTCGCTTTGAAGCTCTTCTAGCTAAGTATGGGGTTACTCACAAGATCGCCACCCCTTATCATCCACAAACTAGTGGACAAGTTGAGATCTCAAACCGGGAGATCAAAGGAATTCTAGAGAAGACGGTTTCAAGGACTAGGAAGGATTGGTCCTTGAAGCTTGATGATGCATTGTGGGCGTACCGGACTACATACAAGACTCCCATAGGAACCACACCATACAATCTTGTGTATGGGAAGTCTTGTCACTTACCGGTGGAGTTGGAGCACAAAGCGTTTTGGGCAATCAAGTGGCTTAATTTTGGCATGAAGGAAGCGGGAGAGAAACGTCTCTTGGACCTTAATGAGCTGGAAGAACTCCGCTTGAACGCCTATGAAAACGCCAAGATTTATAAGGAGAGGGCAAAGCGTTGGCATGATAAGCATATCATTCCAAAGGACTTCAAAGAAGGAGATCAAGTTCTCCTCTTCAATTCAAGGCTTCGCCTCTTTCCAGGTAAGCTTAAATCTCGTTGGACCGAACCTTTTCTAATTAAGCGTATTTTCCCCGATGGTGCAGTTGAAGTATGGGGTGAAGCGGGCGGAAGCTTTAAGGTGAATGGCCAACGACTCAAGAAGTATACGCCGGAACTCCAAGTTGAAGAGTTCGCGCCTACCGCACTCGAATAGGTGCAAGATTGGTCTAGCTACGGACCTTAAACAAAGCGCTTCTTGGGAGGCAACCCAAGGTATTGCATTTACGTTTTCGTTTTCGATTCATAGTTTAGCTTAGTTTAGACGTTTTTGCTTTGTTTTGCCTTCGATTTCTTCCGGTATGTTCGTGTTTTTGGATGTAGGAACGATGGAAAAGGAAAAGGGAAGGGTAATGTTGAAGAAAAGTGACGAAACTTGGACTTTGGAGCTTTACAAAGAGTTCCACGGCCTAAACCACGGTCGTGACAGCTACAGTGACCGTAATTTCCAAAAGCCTTTGAAAAATCACCAAAACCACGGTTCCGTACAATTCCACGGCCGTGGAACCCCCGACAGACCGTGATTTTCAAAATTTTGCCTGTCACTATATAAACCACGTTCTTCACAAAAACACTTCACAAAACCATTTCCACGACCCAAATCGCTGATTCCACGCCTCTCCTCCCAAATCTTCGTTCGTTAACCATTTTCAACGATTCTTCTTTCCAAATTGAAGCAAATTCGACCACCAACGAGATCCAAGCAACGAATCATGTCGCAAATCACCAAGGAACACACAATTCGGATTTTAAAATCCGAAAGCTAGGTTTTTCCCCTCTTCTTGATCTTTGTCAATTTGGGTTCGTTTTTGCTAGAAATTATAGGAGAACTGCTTGAAACTGGAAGGAATTAGACTAGGGCTGCCTGATTGCTGAATTTGAGTGCTGATTGTTGATTTTTGAGAAAAACTGAGACGAATCACGGTCACTGACAGTTCAACGGCCGTGGAATTACCAAGAACAGACCGTAATTTTGAATAGTGATGGATTTTGTGAGAAGAGTTTCAGGGAGGATTAAGGAGAAGAAGAATGAGCAGAACAAAAAGAGGAAGGGTAACCCCTCTTCCTCTTCATCCTCTAGAGCACCACCACCATCCTCCCCTTCACCTCCATCCTCACCTTCATCACCCTCACCTCCTAGCCCTAGAGTACCGACCATTCATGAGGATCACCTCGATGCACTCGAGAGGATCCAGGAGAGGGCTGTGATTGGACCTAGGTACCTATTGTTAGAGGATCTAGCTCCTCTTAACATCATAGAGGACCTTACTTGGCTCTTGGATAGAGCCGGACTTCTTGTCTTCTTGGCTATCCGAGAAGACGCTTATGAGGAGATTACGAGAGAGGTTGTGACGTCTTTCGAGCACAGCCATGTGGGTAGGACCGTTTCTTTCCGTCTTATGGAAAGAAAGTATGATTTTACCATCCGTGAGTTTGGAGCCTTCTTTGGGTTCCAAGAGACCTTCAACGGTCGTTTTCCTAGTCGCGTTTACGCCAAAGATTTTTGGGAGGAGGTTGCTATGGTTTACGCCAGCGAGGACCGCTGGCAACCAGCTGACACCAAGGCGAAGTTGATGTATCACTTAGCCTTGAAGATTGCTCACAGTGTTCTTTTGGAGTGTCTCTTCCCTAGGACGGAGACACCTCAAAAGATCAAGACGGATGAGCTCTTTCTGTTATACTCTATGTTGTATGGACGCCGAGCTGACTGTGCCACCCTCTTAGGTGCTACTATGAGCAAGCTTAAGAACAAGAGGAAGGGCAACAATGGATATGGTGGGATAGTTACCCATCTTGCTAGGATTTTGGGAGTTGATTTTTCTGCATGTACCCGCATACCAGCCGTACCCATAGGACTTCATGCCTTCATGACTAGAGGTCTCATCTTCCCCACACATAGAGGTCCGCCTTATGCGGCCATGCCTTGGGAGAGCAGGACGGGTAGGGGTATTGAGTGGCTACAGGAGTACTCCATTATGGTTGGACGCCATAATTGGAAGGAGACGTTCGCTGCTATGCATGCGAACAGGATTGCAGCTCCTCCATATGTCCCACCACCGCCCGTAGATGAGGAGGAGGAGATGAGGGATCAATTTGAGGGTGGAGGAAGAGCAGAGCAGGAGTTTGGAACATTTCCGGATCAGCCGGATGCGGCCCCTGATGTACCTAGACGTTCTCCACGTCCATCCAGAGCTTCAGGATCGTCTTCTCGCCGCGCCAGCGTGAGTGAGAGACCTATGTGGATGACTATGCCTCCTGCATGGTATGGAGCTCCACCTCCATGGTCCGCACTGCAGTCATCAGCACCAGCACCAGCACCAGCACCTGCACCAGCAGACGTGCTAGGGTGGTATAGTCAGGCTCCGGGATGGTATGAGCAGATGCCGGATTGGGCTACTGGCCTTTCAGAGAGAGTGGGAGCATTGGAGATTCGAGCCGATGCTAGAGATGGACGCATGGACGACCTCGATCACATGATGAGAGACGTCTACCTCCAGCAGTTTGGGCGGCACTACGACCCCAGCTTCTCTCCATTCCCGCCTCCACCAGCGCCACAGTGATGATTTGCATGACCGTTAGCTTTAGCCGCTCCACCGCCATTTTGTGAGTCTTTTTCTTTCTTTCTTTTCTTTTCCGTCTTTTATTTGAACATTAGGGACAATGTTTGTTCCAAGTATGGGGTGGGGTGTGACTAAAAGTTTGTAATAACTCTTACTCACTATGTTTTCTTCTATCGAGACTATCTTGCATGTTCATTATATTGTTGCACGTTTCATTATTGCATTGCATGAAAAAGAGTTTGAAAAACCCATAAAAATTGAAAAATTTTGAAAATTTTGTGCTTCTAAGAATTTGAGATGATTTCTATGATAATCGCTACTTGTGAATTGAGTTTGATGACAATTGCATGCTTAAACGAATAGTGAATTGAAAAGAGATTGAATGAGTTGATTTTTCCTTCTATTTGCAAGTTTCATAATGTGATGAATGTTACCTAAATCATGTTGAGGAATTGAAGTTGAAATCACATTATAAGTTCTTATGCTTCTTTATGAGATGATTAAGGCAATTCGATTTTCTTTCTTCTTTCTTTGATCATTTAGCCCCTCATTGAAATTATGGCCTCCTTTACCTATCCGGGAATTTGGAGGAGTTGATTGATATTGGCATGTTTGATGTGGCAGGGCCTTGAAAGCAATTATTTGCAATCAAAAGAATAGAAAGAAATTGTAGGTTTGGGGAAGTCAATCATGACGATGAGTAACTCGGCACCATTCACATAGCCGGGTGTTTGTGTCCTGCCAAAGTCGGATTGAGCGATATTCCTAGCGGATTATGGTATGTGCGCTAAGGGTTTGAGGCATCTCATAAAAATTGAGAAACGACAATCTCTTAGGCTTCGGTTTTTGTGCACCTCTATCCATAACTCCAAAAGTAAAGTCGAAAAATGAAAGGAAGAGAGCGAAGCTCCAAGTTGAAAGTGTTGCGGAAACCGCAAGAGAAAAGAAAAGAGTAGTTGTCCACTTTCCCGGATTCATGCACCACATTCCCTAAAAGTTTCCTTCCCTTTCCACATTCTAGACCTTTTTCTTTGAAAGTCCTTAAGATCAAAAGAATGTTATATGACTTAGTGATCTAAATTGAAGTTTCTTATGATTGATTTTGATAATGTTTGAAGGTTATGATGTTTGCATGGAAGTTTAATTGATTCATGATTTTTTCTTTACTCTTTACTCTTTGATTAAGTGTATGAAAGTCTTATAAACGAATGAAGCAAGATTTGAGAATGATCTATTGATTAGAAGGCACACTCATCCAAAAGAAGTATTGCTTTGAGAAGGTACACATATTTCATCCTAACTCTTGTTTTTAAAGCTTTTTGAAAGACCTTGCTTAGGGACAAGCAAGTGGCAAGTATGGGGTTATTTGTTAGCATGAAATATTGTGATATTTTAGGCACGTTTTCTAAGTGTATTTCATCCATTATGATAGTCTTTGATTAAGCATTGATTCAATTGTGAGCTAGTTTGCCTATATTGTCGATATGGATGTCTACACAAGCTTTATGTTGATTATAGGTAATTGAGAGCTATTTCCGAACGGAATTGAGCAAGGATAGAGATGTTTGAGCATGTCCATGGATTGAGGACATTCATAGGAGCCAAAGGAGTGCCAACTTGAAGAATGCACGAGGCAAAGGAAGAATCACGTTCTTGCCCTAAACCACGCTCTAAAATACGGCCGTACTACATTCCACGTTCAAGTCCACGGCCTTGGAACCATGGTTAGGAAACGTGGTTCATTCCAGTAACTTCTACGGCCGTGGAAGACATGGTTCAAACCGTGTTGATTTCCACGCTCTACATGACGGTCGTGGAACCCTTCCACGACCGTGATCTTGGCAATCTTTTTCGCCACACTTTAAGCCACGATCTTTTAGAAGATTGGGCCGGGCCGAAAGTTTATGATACACTATAAAAGGACGGACGAAGAGAGATTCCGTCACCTCCGCTTACACCTCTGTTTAGACGCACTTTCGCCTATGCCGCGACTTAGAGATCTTTGCGACTCTTGCAAAAGACGTATTTTGCGCTCAACCTTGGAGTTGCCCAAATCTCGCACTTTGGTGGAGATTGTGATTGAGATTTCCGGATTGACGGAAGATCGAAGATTCGGAAGGTTGTTCGCAAGAAGATTTCTCTTCTTGTTTAGGTTCGATTTAGAAGACGGATTGACATCCCGTTCTTCCTTCTTATCCAAGATTTGTGTTTGTTTGTGTTATTCCGAATCTAGTGACGATTATTGTTCTTGATTGTGACTTTGAGACTGATTTGGAAGTTATTGAAGGTTTTCGGAAGTTTTCATCTTTCAATCTTTTAATTCTTGAATTTGATATCAATATGACTATTGTTGGCTAAAAACCCTTAACAATTCTAAGGTGAAGAGTTGATAGTTGTTGCTTAGATGATGATAGATCGATCGTAAACAGATTGGACCCTGAGAGTTAGAAAGAGTCGCCGACGAACCCTAAATTACGGCCTGTTCTTGAGTCCACGACCGTGGAACCTCAAGAACTAACCGTGATTTTCCTTAAGTTTACGAACCTGCTTCTACTTTAATCCAAAGTTAAAGATTGCTTTAACTTAGTCTTGGCTTACCTTTTCTAGGTGGTAGTGAAGCCTCAACAACCTCTACCCCGATTGTGAGTGTTACAACCTTAATCGGTTTAGTTAGTCTTGATCCTTGGATTACAAGTTTGGGTATTCGACATTAATTCTTACCTTTAGAACCTTTCTATATTGAAGCCTCAACAACCTTTATAGAGAGTGCCTTGTAGGTGAGTCATATAAGGTTTTTGGAACTTCACCGTACGATTACCTTACATTAGCATACCTTTGCATATTTCAACTCTGTCCTTATATCATTAGTATATCTTGAATCGATTGCCACACCTGGATACTTGGATCTTTAGGATTGTTGTTTTCCCAATAATTCACAAAGCTCTTACATTTACTTGCTTGATAATCTACAATTGAATTTGTTCCCCCCAAATCCCTGTGTTCGATACTCTGGAATTCTTGCTCAACTATATCGATCCGTACACTGCGGGTTCGCTTGCTTGATTTCTAGTTTTATAATTAAAGCTTATTTGCACGCACGCTAAGTGGCAAACATCCTACTCGCTTCCTTGTGGAGGACATGCTAGTGCTCATAAAACTAGCGCTAAGGTATTACGTTCTGGTTTCTTTTGGCCTACATTATTTAAGGATGTACAAGCGTTTGTTGTCTCTTGTGATGCATGCCAAAGAACAGGGAACTTATCTAGAAGGAACGAGATGCCGCTCAACAATATTTAGGAAGTTGAGATTTTTTATGTATGGGGAGTTGATTTCATGGGACCTTTCCCATCATCAGCATGGAACCTTTGCATCCTCTTAGTTGTTGACTATGTTTCTAGGTGGGTGGAAGCCATTGCTTCTCCCACTAATGACGCCATGGTGGTTGTGAAGTTCTTCAATAGAACTATATTTCCATGTTTTGGTACACCATGTATCATCATCAGCGATGGAGGACACATTTCATCAACTGGAAGTTCAAGGCACTTTTATCGAAGTATGGGGTAACTCACAAGGCAACAACCCCTTATCACCCTCAAACTAGTGGGCAGGTGGAAATCTTGAATAGAGAAATCAAGGCAATTTTGGAGAAGACCGTTTCAAGGACGAGGAAGGATTGGTCCATGAAGCTAGACGATGCTCTTTGGGCTTATAGGACCGCATTCAAGACTCCCATTGATATCACCCCTTACAATTTGGTATATGGGAAGTCTTTCCATCTACATGTTGATCTGGAACACAAGGCATATTGGGCAATCAAGTGGTTGAACTTCGACGTCAAGGAAGCCGGATAGAAGAGACTTTTAGACATTAATGAGCTGGAGAAGTTGCGCTTAAAAGCTTATGAAAATGCCAAAATCTACAAAGAAAGAACGAAGAGATGGCATGACAATCATATCGTTCTTACGGAGCTCAAAGAAGGAGATCTTGTTCTACTCATCAACTCCCGCGCCCACCTCTTTACAGGTAAGTTGAAATCTAGATGGGCATGACCTTACGTTGTGAAAATTGTTTTCCCCCATAGATGGGCATGACCTTAGGCTGAAGAAATATCGACCGGAAGTCCCGGCTGAAGAGATTGCACCATTATACTTTGTTTGAACATGGTGTACGGTCCAACTAGCGACCTTAAACCAAGCGTTTCATGGGAGGCAACCCAAAATACTGCTTTCTTTTCCCTTTTTCCTAGCTTAGTTTAGATAGTTCGCTTTATGTTTTTCCGTCCTCCTCGACAAGAATCAGGTACTCTCTAAGAGGGAATTACAGCTCAAGAGCTACATGGAAGGACAAAAGTTCGAGAAATTCAGTAGACGGAGTTTGACTAAGACACATCTTGGGTGTTGTCAGAGGACCTCGACCGAGATGTTCTTTAGCAACCGAGGTGACTAGGTCTGACAATACACTCTAACACCTCGGTCCGCTCAGGAAAATCTCGACCGAGGTGTAATCAAATTCAGCGAGGGGTATAAAAGGCGCGACGGTTTCTCACTCCTCTCACTTTTTCCCTCTCCACTCTCACCTCGACCGCAGCGGCCTACCACACTCAAATTCTCAGTTCTTGCTTAATTTCAACGATTCTTGGCTCGAAATCACCAGAGGAAGCAAGAGAATCAGTTTCCAAGCAACGAACAGTGCAAAAAACGCATCAAATCTGCAGAATCTGGGCTATTTCAGAATTATCCCTAACTCTTTTCTTCTTTCGTTGATTCTGGATAGATCTGGCTTTGGTTGCCATAGATTGTTGCTGAAAAAGATATAAGTACCCCATATGAAGCTTTTAGTAGTGTTTTTGGGGGAAAATTATTATAGATTCAAAAGTTGAGTTCGAATAATAGTTCGCCTCGGTCAAGTCGACTCTACCTCGGCCGAGGTGTTCTTGGCGACCGAGGTGTTCTTCCAGTATGAGCAGCCCACACATATCAGTTCGACAGTTAGCCTTGAGGGATATGCTTAGTAGTTCACACCACTGTTCCCCTTCTTCAGCTTCACAATTTACCATCCCAATCATTCATGAGCGACATCAGCAAGATTATGATCGTATTTGTGGGCGCCCCAACATTGCCCCATGATTTTTGGATGTTGATGCCTTCGAGTGCCTCCACGTGGTGGAGGACTTGAAGAAGATGACTTCCATGGTTAGCCTAGAGGAGTTCATGGCCATCAGAGCGCCGGCTTATCTGGAGCCAATTCTGGAGTTCCTTGGTTTAGTCACCTATGTGCCGGAGCAGCGAGGGATCATGTATAGGCTGCTGAAAATGAACTATGCAGTTCCTCTTGACCAGTGTGGGGAGATTTTTGGCTTCCCAACACCTACTGTTACTGACTTCCCTTCTCGAGCGGTGGCTTGGAGTTTCTGGAGCGAGATTGTCCATGTTATAGATCATAGAGACAAATGGCAGCCCGGAGATTCTCGGGAGCGGATTATCTTCCACCTCGCCTTCCGCTTAGCTCACCGGATCTTCAACGAGACACTTCTGGCGCGTATTGAGACGCCCCAGAAGGTAAGACAGGGTGAGCTCTGAGTCTTTTTCAGTATGGTTTCAGGAGGAGTACCAGATTTTGCTGCCATGTTGACAGATGACTTGCACAAGATTAATGGGAAGTCGAGGGGCGACATCTGTTGTGGCGGGTTGGTGACCCACATCGCCACCTCCATGGGACTTGATTTGTTGAAATGTTCACTTGTTGCGGCTCCGAAGCCATTGGGATTGCAAGAGATGATCACTTGCCGCATTCTCGTTCCCCGTGGCCTTGGCATACCTTACGTTGCCATGCCATGGGAAACGAATTCTCCTCAGGGCATTATGTGGTCTTCTCAGTTCTCTGTCTATGATCGCCAGTTCTTGTCAGCTGCTTGGTTCCCTTATATGTAGGATGCTAGAGGGGAAGTTGAGGAGGAGGAGGAGGATGATGATGATGATGTTGGAGGTGCTGCTATGGACACCGGTATTGGTACCGGGGAGTACAATATTTCCACCGTTGACCTTGAAGACGATGCCACGGAGGATGAGAGAGTACCACCACCACCTCCACCTCAACAACGCAGATCACGCCGCCGTAGAGATCTCAAGGCACATCGACGGATTGATGATATTACTGAGCAGATGATTGACTCCTACGCGGCCTTGATAGTTGACATCACCGAGCGCTTCGATGATCTACGCAGATTCATTGAGGGATGGACGCATCGGATGGAGCAGAGCCAACACTTCACTAGACGGATGATGGAGCTTCAATATCAGCAAATGATGGGCTATCCATTCGATCTTTCCCAACATCCCTACATTCCACCACCACCATCGCCAGCGGACGAGGATTGAGAGCTTTATTGATTTATTTTTCTTTATTATGCAGTTCAACTAGGTCCGGTGAGTACTTTGATCTTTAATCTTATATTTGACCCATTGGGACAATGTGTCCCAAGTATGGGGTATTTGGATGTATTATTTGACTTATGTGTTTGACTTGTATGACTTCTATGGATATTATGATCTTATTTTATGTGCTTATCTTTCATTACATGCATACATACAGGTTTTGTTTAAGAAAAACGTCAAAAACCAATTTGAAAAAAAAAATTTTAGCTCGACCGAGACATTCTTGGCCTAACGAGGTTGAACACCTCGGATGACGTCAGAACACCTCAACCGAGATGGGTTTTTAAACTAAAAGATTTTCGAAACGTTTTGTGCTTCTATTCTGGATATGACCTCGATGAAGATATTTGTCTGAAGATTGGTTTTGAAATCTTTATATTCTCGAAAGGTTTTATGATATGTTTAAGTTGCTAAAGGCTTTGTTTGATATTCTAACATGTTTAATACTTTGTTCTTTTTATCAAAATTATGTTGAATTTGAAGGATGACACCATATTATGTGTTCTCTCACATTCTTCCTGGGATGACTAAGGCACTTCATTCTCTTCTTCTTCTTCTTGACTATGCTTTAGCCCCTCATATACATATTTGCCTCCCTTTACCTATCCGGGAATTTGGATGCAATTGACGAAAAGCATGTGAAAGTGAAGTTGAGATCTTGGCTGAAAGTGTTATAAAGAAACAAATTAGGCTTGGGGACGTTGATCTTGATGATGAGTAACTCGGCACCATTCACATAGCCGGGTGTTTGTGTCTTGCCAAAGTTGGATTGATCGATAGTCCTAACGGATCATGGTATGTGCATCAAGGGTTTGAGGCATCTCGAGAAATTGATGATTGCTGATCTCCTAGGCTTCGGTTATTGTGCACCTCTGTCCATGTTCCTAAAAAGTAAAGTAAAGGGAAAATAAGCAAAGCTTATTGGTGGAAGATGTTGTGATTCAAAGAAAGTTAATTAAGATCCTATTCCCGGATTCTTACACCACATTACCCTATATACATCCCACCCTGACACGTTTCTTGACCTCTTTTGAAAGCCCTTGAGACCTCAAGTATGATGACTGACTTGGTGGTTTAAACTGGATTATACATGATTGATTTCGATAAATATGATTTATTATGCATTCTATGATTTTATGCAAAGATGAACAACTTTCTTATATTTATAAAATGTTTTAATCATGTCTTGATTTTATTTGTCAAGAAGCATTCTCTTAGGGTGATCTATGAATGGAGCACCACCAAAAGGTTTTGAAATGTTTTTCATTGATCTTTTTGATGACTTATAATCCATTCTATCATGTATCTAAGATTTTGATCTTGCTTGGGGACAATCAAGGGACAAGTATGGGGTATTTTGATAGCATGTATTATAGTCTATATTTTGTGATTGGTTTGGACGTTTTATTTTCATAAATCTGCATGTATGGATGTATATTCTTCGATCATTATGTTATTTGGTCTACATTTGCGAGAATCAAGGTCTACACCTAATTTCATTGTAATTGTATGGAAAATGGCACGTTTTGGAACAAAATGGAGCTAAGGAAGCTAAGGAGTCATTGAAGCTACATTTTGGAGCATTGAGGAGCCATAAGAAAGGCTCAAGAAGCATGGAAATGAGATAGAAGATTGATTTTGGACAAGATCAGAGAGATTGACGCTTATTTGAGATTCACCTCGGTTGGATACAGTGCCACCTCGACCGAGATGATCTTCAGGACAGGCTGGACTGAGGCGAACTGATGACGGGAGACGAGATCTTTATTTTTGGCTGAGATCTTCTATTTTTGGAAAGTGAATTTTCCATATTTTCAGATAGATTTCTGGAAGGAAGCATATCTTTTTTATTGATATATTTTGGAAGATTCGAAGATATTTTATAGAAGGAAATTTCCCATTAAGATATATCTTATCTTAGGAAGGTGATTTTCCTATATAAAGAGGTTGATTTGCTGAAGAGAAATGATCTCGGAATTTCCGGATCAAGGATTCAGGAAGAATTGAAGGAAGTTTGGAAGGAAGTTTGGTAGGTTGAAGAACAAGGAAGGAAGGAAGCTAGTTTTGAACGAAGTTGTAAGATTTTCTTAGTTTGGTTTGGTTTTGTTGTCTTTTCTGATTGTGATTAAGGAACACAGTTTGATTGTTTGTTTGATTGTTTAATTGAGTTATTGAGACCTTTGTGTTAAGGTTTTCTTGTTTGAATATTAATTCCTTTCTTATATATTTAATTATTGTTATCATGATGATTGTTGGCTAGGTTCTTTATGCGATTCTAGGGTGATTGGCTGAAGGTTATGGGAAAAACGATGAAAGAATGAGCATTTATCCCAGTGGACCCTGAAAGCTTGAGCCTTTACCTTAACAGACGAACACCTCGGTCAGTCGTGGAACATCTCGACCGAGATGGTACATGAACTGAACGAGGTGAGCCCTTTCCTGATCCTTATTTGAGTTGAGGTTTCAGTTTTCCAAATCCTATCCATGTTATACCTTTCCCGGTTAAACGCAAGCCTAGGATGAGACTTACCCGGTGATTCCTTTGTTTGTATACCCAAGATCATGAGTGTTAGGTAATAAAGGTTTATCCTTTATTGGGGCTTGAGTGTGCCATCATCCCATCTTTGAGAGTTAGCCTGAGACTTACACGGTAAAGGTTGATTATATCCCCTTGGGTGGTGTGTTGGTTTGAGATTATAGTTCCTTTCCTTAGTACCTTGAGACTTACCCGGTTAGAGGATCTTTGGTTTGGGATAGTGTTAGCATGAAATATTGTGATATTTTAGGCACGTTTTCTAAGTGTATTTCATCCATATTGATAGTCATTGATAACGCATTGAAGTATTTGTGAGTTTGTTTATCTATTTTGTCGATATAGAGGTCTACATAAGCTTTGTGTTGATTGTAGGCGATTAAGAGCTAATTCCGAACGGATTGAGAGAGAATGGAGTTTGATTGAGCATGTCCAAGGATTTAGGACATCTCTAGGAGCTAAGGATGGTGCTAGCTTGAAGAATAGCACGGGATTAAGGAAATCACGAACTACCTCTAAACCACGCTCTAAAATACGGCCGTACTAGATTCCACGTTCAAGTCCACGGCCGTGGAACCATGGCAAGAGAAGCGTGGTGCATTCCAGCAACTTACACGGCCGTGGAGAGTTCTGAAAAACCGTGACTAGATTCTAGGCTCTAAATTACGGGCGTGGAACCCTTCCACGACCGTGATCTTGGCGATCTTTTACGCACACTTTGAAGCCACGATCTTCTACGCAATGGGCCGGGCCAATATTTTATCTTACCCTATAAAAGGACGGAAGAAGAGAGATTCCGTTACCTCTTCTTAGGCGCACCTTCGCTTACACTTGGAATTACCCTAGTTACACGCTTTTGGCGGAGATCGTCGTTGAGAGATTTGCGCTTTGCCTTTTTGCGATTTCCGGATTGACGGAAAGAGAGAAGATTTGGAAGATTGTTCGTAAGGAGATTTCGCTTCATATTTAGGTTTGATTTAGAAGAGGGATTGACATCCCGTTCTTCCTTCTTATCTAAGATTTGTGATTGTTTGTGTTATTCCGAATCTATTGACGTTATTGTTCTTGATTTGTGGATTTGATATTGACTTGAGATTTATTCAAGGTTTTCGGAAGTTTTCATCTTTCATTATTTTTAAATCTTGAATTTGATATCAATATGACTGTTGTTGGCTAAAACCCTTTAGCAATTCTAAGGTGAAGGGTTGATAGTTGTGGCTTAGATGATGATAGATCGATCGTAAACAGATTGGACCCTAAGAGTTAGAGAGAATCGCCGACGAACCTAATCCACGGTCTGTTCTTGAGCTTCCACGGCCGTGGAACTCAAGAACTACCCGTAATTTTGTGTCAGTTTACGAACTTGCTTTTACTTTAATCCAAAGTTAAAGATTTTCTTTAACTTAGTCTTGGCTTGCCTTTTCTAGGTGGTAGTGAAGCCTCAACAACCTCTACCTCGATTTTGAGTGTCACAACCTTAATCGGTTTAGTTAGTCTTGATCCTTTGATTATAAGTTTGGGTATTTGACATTAATTCTTACCTTTAGATCCTTTCTATAATGAAGCCTCAACAACCTTTATAGAGAGTGTCTTTTAGGTGAGTCATATAAGGTTTTTGGAACTTCACCGTACGATTACCTTACATTCGTATACCTTTGCATACCTCAACTCTGTCCTTATATCTTTAGTGTATCTTGAATCGATTGCCACAGCTAGATACCTGGATCTTTAGGGTTGTTGTTTTCCCAATACTTGCAAAGCTTTACCCTTTTACTTGCTTGACGATTTATAACTGAATTTAACCCCCCAAATCCCTGTGTTCAATACTCTGGAATTCTTGCTTAACTACGTCGATCCGTACACTGCGGGTTCGCTTTCTTGATTCTAGTTTTATAAATTTAAGACTTATTTGTACGCACGCTAAGTGGCGAACAAGTTTTTGGCGCCGTTGCAGGGGATTTGGTCTAGGCCGAATTCGGTTATCGGTTGTCAAGCTTGGTAGCTTCTCCCTTGTTATTTGATATCTCTTCGAGTATATGCGCAGGTCTAGGAATAACGAAGACCTCTTACCTCTTGATCAAGAGCTTGAGAGGAATTTAAGGAGAAAGCGTAAGGAAAGACAAATGGCTGAAGAAAACGAACGTGATCTCCAATCGGAGTTAGCGGAGAAGGAAGCTCAACTCCAATGGAGTGAGAAAACTCGTAGGGAAGAAACAGATCGTCATCAAATGAAGGTTGATGATCTAACGGACATGATGTTCCAAATGAGGTTGGAAATAAACAACCTTAAGGAGAAAAAGAAAAGGAGGAGACCGGGAAGATCGGTTTGAGCCAACTCATCCAATGAGGATAGCGACTCCTCCATGCCACCGCTAGAGGAAATTGATCCCACGATCAATGTGAATCCATTCTTTCCACGGCCAGCTGCAAATCGCCGTGTTCCACCTAGGAATGCGAGGGTCGAACGTGTGGATGAAGAGCCAAGAACTCTTGGCCAAAGGATGGATCTAACGCAGCAACCACGCCGTTTAGGTGTGAACTTTGATGTTGATGATGTACAAGGGTTTAGCTTCAACCCTCAGGTTATTACCATTGTTCGCCAAAACCAATTTGGTGGAACAAGTGTTGAATCTCCACACCAACATCTACAAAACTTTGAGATTATGATGGAGACAATGAAGCCTAAGAATGCAACTACCAACAGCTACAAACTCAAACCTTTCTTCTTCTCCTTGAAGGGGAAAGCATTGTCTTGGTATCAAGCTCTTCCAAGTGGAAAGCTTGAGACATGGGAGGATCTTTCCGCAGAGTTCCTCACTAAGTTCTTTCCGCCATCCAAAACGGCGGAGCTAAGAGGTAAGATTAATGCATTTTCTATGAGATCTAACGAAAGTTTGTTTCAATCTTGGGAAAGATTTTGAGATTTGCTATTGGATTGCCCTCATCATGGCATATCCAAGCTTGCACTATTGGAGATATACTATAAGGGGCTGGATGTGGAGACACAATTCAAGCCCCGATCCCTCTCATGTGGTACATTCATGGACATGAGGGAAGATGACGCTTGGGACTTCATTGAGAAGCAAGCGCGAGTCATAGAGAAGTATTCTCACCGGAAAGTGGAAGGGAATCGTGTGGAGCAAGGAGCAAAGCTCACACATGAAGCTCAATCTCAAATCTTTTCTCTCAACAACGAGATTAAAGAGTTGAAGGAAGCTATCAAGACCAACTTTCCAAAGCAACAAGGAAAAGATGTGGGTTATTTAGGCAACAACAATAACCACAACGGTGGTGAGAATACAAACCGCAACAACAACAACAACCGGAACAACAACCGGAATAATTGGAACGGCAACAACAACAACCGGAACAACAATTGGAACAACAATAGGGGTTCAAACAACAACAATTGGCGCTCCAATCAACAAAACTCCGGTAATTCTTATCCTTCCAATTCAAATTCACTAACTCCACCTTCCTCTTCTTCAACTCCTTTGAAAAGCCAGGGGCAAACATCTAATGGTGGAAGCACTTCGGGGAAGGAGAAGCCCGATCCCATGTTCGAAACGATTTTGGGGAAGCTTCAAGGGTTGGAGACTCGCATCATAAAGGTTGATGATCACATTTCTAAGGTTGATAAAGCCCAAAAGGTTTTAGAAAACCAAATGTTCAGCCATGCGGAGGAAGTTCCTAGGAATCATAGGAAACTTCTAGGAAAAACGGAGGACAACCCAAAGGGATAGGTGATGGCAATCACAACTAGGAGCGGGGTGACAACTACCGACCCGCAGCCCAAGTTTGTAGAAGTCCCCGTTGAGAAAGAGAAAGAAAAGGGGAAGGAGAAGGAAGATGTCTACGTTCCTCCTCCAGCTTACAAACCTCCCCTACCGTTCCCACAATCTAGAGCAAGAGCGCGTCTAGATAAACAATTCGGTAAGTTTATAGAACTCATGAGCAAACTGCATATTAATATACCTTTCATTGATGCTATTGTAGGTATGTCGGCTTATGGCAAGTTCTTAAAGGAGATCCTCTCTAACAAGAGAAAGTTAGAGGATTTTGGAGAGGTTAAGATGAGTTCGGATTCTTCGGATCTCATCAAGACCATGAAAGAGAAGATGCCCCCAAAGCTAAAGGATCCGGGGTCATTTTGTATTCCCATAGGAGTGGGAGATGTCACATATGATGCATTATGTGACTTGGGAGCAAATGTGAGCATCATCCCACTTGCATTATGTAGGAAGATCGGTTTAGGTGATCCTAAACCGGTGAAGTTGGCATTGTACATGGCGGATCGATCCATAACTCGTCCCTTCGGTATTGTGGAAGACGTCTCGGTCAAGCTAGGTAAATTCTATGTTCCTATGGATTTGTTGTGCTTGACATTCCTGCAGATAGTCCGGTCCCGATCATTCACGGAAGACCATTTCTTGCAACGTCCGGCTGCATAGTCGATTGCAAGAATGCTAGACTTGCCTTTGACATAGGAGAAGAGAAGGTAGAGTTCGTTCTTTCCACTCTAGTGAAGGAACCAATCTTTGATGAGGATACATTCAATGTCCAAGATGAAGAAGGGTTGTCTAGAGAGGAGGTAAGTGCTATTCTCTTCAATGATCCTTTGCAAAAGGTTATTACGATGAGTCTAATGGATGTAGGGGAAGAAGAGGAGTGCAATGGGGCAATAGAAGCCTTAGAAGCACAAGAAGAAGTGTGTGAAGAGGAGTTTGAGAAACTCCACGACGAGGAAGAAAACGTACGGATCCACGGCCATACACTATATTCCACGGCCGTGGATTTCACCAACAAAAGCGTGGCTCACTCCAGAGGGTTACACGGCCGTGGAGAGAACAGAGCAACCGTATTCCCTTTCCACACCCAAAACCACGGCCGTGGAGGATGCAGGGAGGCCGTAATTTTGGGTGATTCCGAAGGAAATTGTGTCTCTTCCTCAACTTCTTTTGATTCTTCTCCCCAACCTTCTACACCCTTAGACACTTCTAAGGAGGCATCGGATGCTCCTCAAGAACCATTGGAAACTCCGATAGTCATGGAACTAAAGCTACTTCCTACTCATCTAAGGTACGCATTTCTTGGACCTAATTCTACCTTTCCGGTTATTGTTAGTTCCGATTTAAGCATAGATGAACATAGTAAGCTCATGGTTTTCCTTAGGAAACATAGAAAAGCTTTAGGATATACTATAGAGGACTTAGTAGGAATCAAAACTTCCCTATTCATGCACAAAATATTAATGGAAGAGGACTTTAGGACTTCACGACAACCTCAAAGGCAGTTGAATCCGACCATGAAGGAGGTTGTCAAGAAGGAAATTCTTAAACTTTTTGATGCAGGTATCATCTACCCTATCTCCGATAGCAAGTGGGTGAGCCCGGTTCAAGTGGTTCCGAAGAAGGGAGGAATGACGGTCATCACCAACAAGAATAACAAACTCATTCCTACCCGAACCGTAACAGGATGGCGGATGTGCATAGACTACCGCAAGCTAAACAACACGACGAGGAAGGATCACTTCCCACTACCCTTCATCGATCAAATGCTTGAAAGGTTAGCGCAACATTCGCACTTTTGCTATCTTGATGGTTATAGTGGTTTCTTTCAGATTCCGATACACCCGGATGATCAAGAGAAGACCACGTTCACGTGCCCGTGGGGTACGTTTGCCTATAGGAGGATGCCGTTCGGGCTTTGCAACGCCCCAGCCACCTTTCAAAGGTGCATGAGGGCCATCTTCTCCGAATACATAGAGGAAGTCATGGAGGTTTTTATGGATGACTTCTCCGTATATGGTTCCTCTTTTGACAATTGTCTTTCTAACCGTGCTCTTGTGTTACAAAGGTGTGAAGACACTAACCTAGTTCTTAATTGGGAGAAGTGTCAATTAATGGTGAAGGAAGGCATTGTTTTAGGACACTTAATCTCTAGTAGAGGGATTGCGAACCTGCAATCTTTAGATCATGAGCCTAACGAGTCAACCAATTCCTGAGGTGGATAAAGCGAAAATAGAGACTATAGAAAAGCTTCATCCCCCAACTTCGGTGAAAGGGATAAAAAGTTTTCTAGGACATGCTGGATTTTATAGGCGTTTCATAAAGGATTTCTCTAAAATATCATAACCTCTTACTAATCTATTGATGAAGGATGCAGTTTTTGAGTTTTCGCATGAATGCTTAGATGCGTTTAACATGATTCGGGAAGCTCTAATTTCAGCCCCTATTATCCAACCTCTGGATTGGAATCTTCCCTTTGAGGTTATGTGTGATGCAAGTGACGTAGCTATAGGAGCTATTCTTGGACGAAGAAAGGAAGGGAGAACCCACGCTATCTACTATGCTAGCAAGACGCTAGATGAAGCGCATCTCAACTACGCCACTACAGAAAAGGAATTCTTAGCCATTATTTATGCTATTGACAAATTTCGCTCTTATCTTGTAGGTCCAAAGGATATTGTGTACACGGATCATGCTGCGATCCGGTATCTCCTTGCAAAGAAGGATGCGAAGCCAAGGCTAATTAGATGGATTCTTGTCCTACAAGAATTCGATCTAGAGATCTGCGACAAGAAGGGTTCGGAAAATTCTGTTGCGGATCATTTGAGTCGTCTAACACATCTAGAGGACGACCATTTACCTATAGATGACTCCTTCCCGGACAAACACTTACATATACTAGAGGAGTGCATCGATGTGATCTCCAAAGGTAACGAACCATGGTTTGCTGATTTTGTTAACTATTTGGTTTGTCAGGAGATACCGCCCGGATTATCCTACGCACAAAGAAAGAAGTTCTTTAAGGATGTTCGGGAATACTTTTGGAATGAACCTCTCCTCTTTAAGAGAGGTCCGGATGACATCATTCGGCGATGTGTGCCGGAAGATGAGATGCAAAGTGTCATCCGCCATTGTCATTCACTACCATGTGGAGGACACGCTAGTTCAAACAAAACTAGCGCTAAGGTATTGCAATCTGGATTCTTTTGGCCTACTTTATTTAGAGTTGTTCAAACCTTTGTTTCCTGCTGCGATGCTTGTCAAAGAACAGGAAATATCTCTAGGAGGAATGAGATGCCTCTCAATAACATCCAAGAGGTGGAGATTTTCGACGTTTGGGGAGTTGATTTTATGGGACCGTTCCCATCATCTTGTAGAAACCAATACATACTCTTGGCGGTGGATTACGTTTCTAGATGGGTGGAAGCAATTGCCTCTCCCACCAATGATGCCATGGTAGTGGTCAAGTTCAATAACAAGACCATCTTCCCAAGATTTGGGACACCAAGGACTATCATTAGTGATGGAGGTTCTCACTTCATTGCCCGGCGCTTTGAAACTCTTCTAGCTAAGTATGGGGTTACTCACAAGATCGCCACCCCTTATCATCCACAAACTAGTGGACAAGTTGAGATCTCAAACCGGGAGATCAAAGGAATCCTAGAGAAGACGGTTTCAAGGACAATGAAGGATTGGTCCTTGAAGCTTGATGATGCATTGTGGGCGTACCGGACTGCGTACAAGACTCCCATAGGAACCACACCATACAACCTTGTGTATGGGAAGTCTTGTCACTTACCGGTAGAGTTAGAGCACAAGGCGTTTTGGGCCATCAAGTGGTTGAATTTTAGCATGAAGGAAGCGGGAGAGAAGCGTCTCTTGGACCTAAATGAGCTTGAAGAACTCCGCTTGAACGCTTATGAAAACGCTAAGATTTACAAAGAAAGAGCAAAGCGTTGGCATGATAAGCATATCATTCCAAAGGACTTCAAAGAAGGAGATCAAGTTCTCCTCTTCAATTCAAGGCTTCGTCTCTTTCCAGGTAAGCTTAAAACCCGTTGGACCGGACCTTTTCTAATCAAACGTATTTTCCCCATGGTGCAGTTGAAGTATGGGGTGAAGCGGGCGGAAGCTTTAAGGTGAACGGTCAACGACTCAAGAAGTATACGCCGGAACTCCAAGCTGAAGAGTTTGCGCCTACCGCACTCGAATAAGTGCGAATTTGGTCTTGCTACGGACCTTAAACAAAGTGCTTCTTGGGAGGCAACCCAAGGTATTGCATTTACGTTTTTGTTTTTGATTCATAGATTAGCTTAGTTTAGACGTTCTTTCTTTGTTTTGCCTTCGATTCCTTCCGGTATGTTCGTGTTTTTGGATGTAGGAACAGTGGAAAAGAAAAGGGGAAGGAAAAACTTGAAGAAAATTGACGAAACTTGGACTTTGGAGCATTACAGAGAGTTCCACGGCCTAAACCACGGCTGTGACAGCTACAGTGATCGTAATTTTCAAAAGCCTGAGAAAAATCACCAAAACCACGGTTCCGTACATTTCCACGGCCGTGATTTTCAGAAATTTTTACGGCCACTATATAAACCACTTTCCTTCACAAAACACAAACCAAACACCAAAATTACGCCCAAAATCGCCAAATCCTTCCCCTCACCTCAATTCTTCATTCGTTAATCGTTTTTAACGATTCTTTGACCAAAACTGAAGTAAATCCGATCACCAACGAGATCCAAGGAACAATTCAAGCGGCAAATCACCAAGAAAAGCAGAATTCGGATTTAAAAATCCGAAAACCTAGGTTTTTTCGCTCTTCTCTATCTTTGTCAATTCGGACTTGCATTTGCTAGAATTTTTAGGAATAACTGATTGGAATTGGAAGAGAATTAGTCTAGGACTGCTGTTGTGAAATTTGGTGTGATTCAGTTGAGATTTGCAAAAAGTCAAGACAAACCACGGTTCCTGTAGCTTCCACGGCCATGGAACACCAAGAACAAACCGTGGTTTTTGCCAAAACATGGATTTTGTGAGGAGAGTGTCCGGTAGGAATAAGGACAAGAACAAAGATAAGGATAAGAGTAAAAAGAGGAAGGGCAACCCCTCTTCCTCTTCCTCCTCTAGAGCACCACCACCTTCATCCCCTTCACCTCCATCATCACCATCACCACCTCGCCCTAGAGTCCCTACCATTCACGAGGGTCATCTCGATTCCTTAGAGAGGATCCATAAGAGGACGGTCATAGGACCTAGATACCTACTGTTGGAGGACTTAGCGCCTCTACATGTCATAGGGGACCTTACTTGGCTCTTGGATAGAGCCGGATTAGTCATCTTCTCCGCTATTCGGGAAGATGCATATGAGGAGATTACGAGAGAGGTTGTGGTTTCTTTTTAGCACAACCATGTTGATAGGACAGTTTCTTTCCGTTTGATGGAAAGAAACTATGATTTCTCCATCCGGGAGTTTAGAGCCTTCTTTGGGTTCCACGAGACCTTTAATGGTCGTTTCCCCAGTGGTGTGTACGCCAAGGATTTCTGGGAAGAGGTCGCTATGATCTATGCCAGTGAGGACCGCTGGCAGCCAGCTGACACCAAGGCTAAGTTGATGTATCACTTAGCCTTGAAGATTGCTCATAGGGTACTTTCTGAGTGTCTCTTCCCTAGGACGGAGACACCTCAGAAGATCAAGACAGATGAGCTCTTTCTTCTCTACTGTATGCTATACGGTAGACCTGCTGACTGCGCTACCCTCTTAGCTGCTACCATGAGCAAGCTAAAGAACAAGAGGGCTGGTAACATTGGATATGGTGTGATAGTCACCCACCTTGCTAGGGCATTAGGGGTAGATTTCTCCGCCTACACACGTATTGCTGCTGTACCCCTAGGACTTTAGGCGCTTATGACTAGAGGCCTCATCTTCCCCACCCATAGAGGTCCACCTTACGCTGCTATGCCATGGGAGAGTAGGACAAGGAGAGGCATTGAGTGGCTCCCAGAGTATTCCATTATGGTTGGACGCCATAACTGGAAGGCGACGTTCGCTGCCATGCATGCGAACAGATTTGTAGCCCCTCCCTACGTTCCACCACCACCAGTTGTAGAGGAGGAGATGGGAGGAGATGATTATGAGGGAGGAGGAGGAGCTGAGCAGGACTTTGGTACATTCCCGGATCAGCCGGACGCAGCTCCTGACATGCCTAGACGTTCTCCCCGCCCTGCTAGA
This sequence comes from Fagopyrum esculentum, assembly GCA_033239045.1. Classification (NCBI taxonomy): domain Eukaryota; kingdom Viridiplantae; phylum Streptophyta; class Magnoliopsida; order Caryophyllales; family Polygonaceae; genus Fagopyrum; species Fagopyrum esculentum. The sequence continues at coordinate 110,344,350 of BSUD01000004.1, forward strand.
GCATCTGGCTCTTCCTCTCGCCGCGCTAGTGTGAGCGAGAGGCCTACTTGGATGGCTGACCCACCTGCTTGGTATTCGACGCAGCCGAATTGGATGGAAGCTCCTCCACCATGGTCTACACAGCCGCCATCAGCACCAGCACCTTCAGATGCACCGGCGTGGTACAGCCAACCGCCTGGCTGGTATGAGCAATTGCCAAAGTGGGCCACCGACCTTTCCGATAGGGTCGAAGCTTTGGAGATCCGAGTTGACGCTAGAGATGCACGTGTGGATGACCTTGACCACATGATGAGAGATGTATACCGCCAGCAGTTCGGGCGGTACTATGATCCTAGCTTCTCTCCATTTCCACCTCCACCGGCGCCGCAGTGACGACCCTGACGATCGACAGTTTAGCCGCTCCACCACCGTTTTGTGAGTTCTTTTTCTTTCTTTCTTTTCTTCTTTTTCTTTTCTTTCAACATTAGGGACAATGTTTGTTCCAAGTATGGGGTGGGGTGTGACTAATCGTTTGTAATAACTCTTACTCACTTTATTTGCCTCTATTGAGACTATCTTGCATGTTTCATTCTATTGCTACACGTTTCGTTATTGCATTGCATGAAAAAGAATTTGAAAAAGCCATAAAAATTGAAAAATTTTGAAAATTTTGTGCTTCTAAAGATAGAGATGATTTCTATGATAATCACCACTTGTGAATTGAGTTTTGATGACAATCGCATGCTTAAACGAATGGTGAATTGAAAAGAAATTGAATGAGTTGATTATACCTCTTTTGCAAATTTCATCATGTGATGAATGTTACTTAAATCATGTTGAGATATCAAGGTTGAAATCACATAATAAGTTCTTATGCTTCTTTTTGAGATGATTAAGGCAATTCGATTTTCTTTCTTCTTTCTTTGATCATTTAGCCCCTCAATGAAATAATGACCTCCTTTACCTATCCGGGAATTTGGAGGAGTTGAATGAAAAAGGCATGTTTGATGTGGGAGGGCCATGAAAGCAATATTTTACATTCAAAGGAATAGAAAGAAATTATAGGTTTGGGGAAGTCAATCATAATGATGAGTAACTCGGCACCATTCACATAGCCGGGTGTTTGTGTCTTGCCAAAGTCGGATTGAGCGATATTCCTAGCGGATTATGGTATGTGCGCTAAGGGTTTGAGGCATCTCATATAAATTGAGAAACGCCAATCTCCTAGGCTTCGGTATTTGTGCACCTCTATCCATAACTCCAAAAGTAAAGTCGAAAAATGAAAAGAAGAGAGCGATGCTCTAAGTTGAAAGTGCTGCGGAAACCGCAAGAGAAGAAGAAAAGAATAGTTATCCACTTTCCCGGATTCATGCACCACATTCCTTAAAGTTTTCCCTCTCTTTCCACATTCTAGACCTTGTTTGAAAGTCCTTAAGATCAAAAGAATGTTATATGGCTTGGTGATCTAAATTGAAGTTTCTTATGATTGATTTTGATAATGTTTAAAGGTTATGATGTTTACATAGAAGTTTGATTGATTCATGAGCTTTCTTTACTCTTTACTCTTTGATTATGGATATGAAAGTCTTATAAGCAAATGAAGCAAGATTTGAGAATGATCTATTGATTAGAAGGCACATTCATCTAAAAGAAGTTTTGCTTTGAGAAGGTACACATATTTCATCCTAACTTGTCTTTTAAAAGCTTTTTGAAAGACCTTGCTTAGGGACAAGCAAGTGGCAAGTATGGGGTTATTTGTTAGCATGAAATATTGTGATATTTTAGGCACATTTTCTAAGTGTATTTCATCCATATTGATAGTCATTGATAAAGCATTGAAGTATTTGTGAGTTAGTTTATCTACTTTGTCGATATAGAGGTCTACATAAGCTTTGTGTTGATTGTAGGCGATTAAGAGCTAATTCCGAACGGATTGAGAGAGAATGGAGTTTGATTGAGCATGTCCAAGGATTTAGGACATCTCTAGGAGCTAAGGATGGTGCTAGCTTGAAGAATAGCACGGGATTAAGGAAATCACGAACTACCTCTAAACCACGCTCTAAAATACGGCCGTACTAGATTCCACGTTCAAGTCCACGGCCGTGGAACCATGGCAAGAGAAGCGTGGTGCATTCCAGCAACTTACACGGCCGTGGAGGGTTGTGAAAAACCGTGACCAGATTCCACGCTCTAAATTACAGGCGTGGAACCCTTCCACGACCGTGATCTTGGCGATCTTTTACGCACACTTTGAAGCCACGATCTTCTACGCAATGGGCCGGGCCAATATTTTATCTTACCCTATAAAAGGACGGAAGAAGAGAGATTCCGTCACCTCTGCTTAGGCGCACCTTCGCTTACACTTGGAATTACCCTAGTTACACGCTTTTGGCGGAGATCGTCGTTGAGAGATTTGCGCTTTGCCTTTTTGCGATTTCCGGATTGACGGAAAGAGAGAAGATTTGGAAGATTGTTCGTAAGGAGATTTCGCTTCATATTTAGGTTTGATTTAGAAGACGGATTGACATCGCGTTCTTCCTTCTTATCTAAAATTTGTGATTGTTTGTGTTATTCTGAATCTATTGACGTTATTGTTCTTGATTTGTGGATTTGAGATTGACTTGAGATTTATTCAAGGTTTTCAGAAGTTTTCATCTTTCATTCTTTTAAATCTTGAATTTGATATCAATATGACTATTGTTGGCTAAAACCCTTTAGCAATTCTAAGGTGAAGGGTTGATAGTTGTAGCTTAGATGATGATAGATCGATCGTAAACAGATTGGACCTTGAGAGTTAGAGAGAATCGCCGACGAACCTAATCCACGGTCTGTTCTTGAGCTTCCACGGCCGAGGAACTCAAGAACTACCCATAATTTTGTGTCAGTTTACGAACTTGCTTTTACTTTAATCCAAAGTTAAAGATTTGCTTTAACTTAGTCTTGACTTGCCTTTTCTAGGTGGTAGTGAAGCCTCAACAACCTCTACCTCGATTCTGAGTGTCACAACCTTAATCGGTTTAGTTAGTCTTGATCCTTGGATTACAAGTTTGGATATTTGACATTAATTCTTACCTTTAGATCCTTTCTATAATGAAGCATCAACAACCTTTATAGAGAGTGTCTTTTAGGTGAGTCATATAAGGTTTTTGGAACTTCACCGTACGATTACCTTACATTCGTATACCTTTGCATACCTCAACTCTGTCCTTATATCTTTAGTATATCTTGAATCGATTGCCACAGCTAGATACCTGGATCTTTAGGGTTGCTGTTTTCCCAATACTTGCAAAGCTTTACCCTTTTACTTGCTTGACGATTTATAACTGAATTTAACCTCCCAAATCCCTGTGTTCGATACTCTAGAATTCTTGCTTAACTACGTGGATCCGTACACCGCGGGTTCGCTTGCTTGATTCTAGTTTTATAAATTTAAGACTTATTTGCACGCACGCTAAGTGGCGAACAGATAGTGAGTAGTGAGACTTACCCGGTGATCTATTCCCACCTTAGAAACACCTTTCCTTTGCAAACCCCAACTTTGTTCAAGTTATCTTTTAAGATCTTGAATCGGAACCACAACTAGATGCTTTAATCTCTAGAATCCGCATTTTCTTACCTGGTTATTACAACATCTTTTATATATTTGCTTGTGTTTAATTGACAACCTGAATTACCGATCTTTGTTTCACCACAGTCCCGGTGTTCGACCCTTGAATTCTTGCTTTTATTACAATCGATCCGTACACTGCGGGTTCGCTATTTGCAATTATTCTTAGTATAAATATTAAAGCTTCTACACACCTTTTGGAGCGAACAACACACCTCACTAGCCTAGCTACACTCTCAAGCTAAGCCAAAAGGGAAAGGAAAGAAGCATAACAAAGCTTGGTATGCCGTAGTCACATACCAGCGGAAACTGGAAGGCACTGGGCGGCGACGCACCGCAGCGGTGGTGAAACTCAACCATTGGGGCGGCGACACTGGCTTGGCCACAGGGGCGGCGAATCCAATCCGTGGGGGCAGTCGAACAGAAGAGGGTTACATCTGAGACTTCTTCTCGATCACTCACTTCATCTCTTTACTTTTTCATCGCCATAAAGGATATAAACATACATATACATTCATATTAACATTTTTAACGTCCAGGAAAACCAACACAAGCCTTTCTTGTGGGATTTCCTAATCTAAGAAGAGCCAAGGGAGAAAAAAGAAAGGAAAAAGAAGATGAAGGCTAACCACAACAAGCTCTAGGAAAGGGGAACCTCACCACTGCCTATCCATATCACCTTATCAACCATCAACAACAACATCATCCTCAACATTATCATCAAAACACTCTCAAAGATCAACTTTAGTAAGAAGATCAAAGAAGAACCAAGGGAGAAGGAGGAACGTGGAGAAGATGAAGCTGAGAGAAGATGAAATGGAAACCCTCATCACAAAGAAAGGGAAGAAGATTAAGAAGCAAGTAAAGGGGAAAAGCACGGGTCAACAAGGTCAAAGAATGCGGCTGAGGCCACCTAAGCCTCGGGGGCGAGTCCGCACCTGCGGTGAATGAAACCGCGGGGGCGGTATCCCTAAAAACTAAGGCTCTTACATCAGATCCCCCAAAAAACAGGTTTCGTCCTGAAACATGAACAATTACCAATCCTCTCAAACACATACGCCGAGGTATACAAATGTTTGTATCGGAGGCATCACATCTCCACTCAAAAGGTTACAACCTATAACGTTTTATAACCTCAGAACACAACACGGAGGAATAATCTACTCTAGCAACAAGATCACAAATGATAACCAAAGATAGAGGAAAACCATCTCTAGCCAACCTATAACCACATTACAATGGTATGGATAAAAAACCATCTTCAGCCAAACCGTACACAGAACGCGGGCGTGGAGGAAAACCATCTCAACTCAAACTATCTCCATAAACCATAGCATGGAGCAATAATCATCTCCAGCTAAATCCTAGTCACATCCTTATAGCATGGAGGAAGAACCATCTCTAGCTATAAACACAACTCGCGCTTGCATACAAGATCTAACAAGATCATAAGCACACATCACAACTAGCGCGAAAACACATCATATCACATAAGCACATAATCATAACACTCACTAAGATAGCGCTACGATCTACTCGTGGATCCTACAGGTGCATCTATCTCGGAATAAAACTCTGGATAGTTCCTCTGTATACTATCCTCAGTCTCCCATGTGGCCTCGTCAGGTCCTCATCTAGACCACTGTATCCTTAGCATAGGAACGTCCTTCGAACGCATGGGTCTCACACCTCGCTCTAGGACTGCAAATAGGTGCTCAACAAAAGTGTGGTCCGGCTCGACCACTATGTCCTTTTAACTTATGATGTGTCTCAGATCTGGTATGTACTCCCTCAGTTGAGACACATGAAACATAGGGTGAACTCCCTCTAACCTCGGTGGTAAATTCAATCTGTACGCTGCTCTCCCAAATCTATCCAGAATCTCAAAAAGACCGACATATCAGGGACTCAACTTCCCCCTTTATGCCAAATTGTTTGACGCTACGCGTCGAAGACACTCTCACCAAGACATGAGCTCCAACTCTGAACTCTAGAGGCCGACGCCTCTTGTCGGCATACGACTTCTAGCGACCCTGTGTAGCCAGCATCCTCTCTCTGATCAGCGCTCCTCATGCAATATCATCTTGAATCTTCTCAGGCGCTATACCATTCACACTACTAGGCTCATCCCATCATAACGGCATATGACATCTCCGCCTATACAATGCCTCATATGGGGCTATCCCAATCGATGCATGCCAGCTGTTATTATACGAGAACTCAATCAATAAGAGGTGATATGACCATCCCTGTCCCCAATCCAACACACAAGCTCGTAGCATATCCTCTAGTGTTTGAATGGTCCTCTCTGACTGTCCATCTGTCTGAGGATAAAATGTAGTTGTGAAGTGCAAACTTGTCCCTAAGGCATTCTGAATCTGCTGACAAAACCTCGGGGTGAATCGTCCATCTCGATCTAAGACGATCGCCCTTGGCACACCATTAATTCTCATTATCTGTCTAGTGAACTCCTCATTTAATCTAGTTACTGGCCACCTTTCCTCAATAGGAAGGAAACGTGCAGTCTTCGTCAGTCTGTGAACCACAACCCATATGGCATCAAAGCTCCTACTCAGCCTCAATCCTGCGACAAAGTCCATGGAGATGCCCTCCCACTTCCACTGTGGTACTGGCACTGGATGGAGCACTCCTTCTGGTTTACAATGCTCTATCTTGACCTGTTGACAGGTTGCACAGTGTGCCACAAATCTAGCTACATCGGGCTTTAGCCCTCCCCACCAATATGAATGTATCATATCTTGATACATCTTACTCGCACCTAGGTGCACTGTGTAAGGTGTGGAGTGAGCCTCCTGTAAGATGCTCTGTCTCAAATCCGCATCTATTGGTACACAGACGTGGTCACGGCGTCTCATCACTACATCGGCTCCTATAGAAAATTGTGGTGCCTCACCATGAGACATCCTATCTCGTATCCTCATCAACGTTGGGCAGGTCTCCTGTATCTGTTGGATCACACCCAACAGATCAGGTAGAACCTCTAAGGTAAGAAGCTTGGCATCCTCTTCAAGGCACTAGATGTCCATCACCAACCACGCTAGATCTCTCTGCACCTAAGGTTGAAATGTCAGTCGCACAATCGCCTTCTCTCGAGGCGTCTTCCTGCTCAAGGCATCGGCGACAGTATTTTCCTTCCCTGGATGGTACAGGATCTCAAGGTCAAAATCCTTGACCAGCTCAAGCCATCTATGTTGGCGGTTATTCAATTCCCGGTGCGTGAAATTATACTTCTGACTCTTATGGTCTGTGAAGACCTAGCATGTCGCGCCATACAAGTTATGTCTCTTGACCTTCAAAGCATGAACTACTGCTTTCAACTCTAGATAATGAGTCGGGTAGTTCTCCTCACACGTCTTTAATTGTCTAGACGCATAGGACTTTACTCTACTACGCTGCATTAGAACACATCCCAAACCTAGCTTGGATGCATCACTATAGACTACAAAGTCTTTTGTGCCCTCCGTCTGTGCTAAGATGGGATCGGAAGTCACCATCTCTTCAGCTCCTCAAAACTCTAAGAACACGGCTCGGACCATACAAACCGGGTACTCTACTTCAACAGGTTGGTAAGTGGACGGGCAATCACAAAGAATCATGTCACAAACCGACGGTAATAACCAGCTAAGCCAAGGAAGCTGAGTACTTACTTGACATTCGTCAGTGTCGTTCATGCTGCTACAGACTTGATCTTTGTCGGATCAACCTTGATCCCCTCGGTGGAAATAATATGACCCAGAAATGCTACCTCTAGCATCCAAAACTCGCAGTTAGAGAACTTTCTATAAAGTTCTATATCTCGCAAAATTTGCATCATAGTCCTCAGATGTCCTGCATGTTCCTCTCTGCTACGAGAGTACACTAGTATATCATCTATGAAGACCACCACAAACAGATCCATGAAGTCGATGATTATGCCATTCATCAAGTCCATAAAAACGGCGGATGCGTTTGTTAGCCCGAATGGCATCACTACAAACTCGTAGTGGCCATACAAATTCTGAAATACCATCTTAAGAACATCGTGCTCTCTCACCCTCACCAGTTGATATCTTGAGCGCAGACCGATCCTGGAGAATAAAGTCGCTCGCTGAAGCTAACCAACAAGTCATAGATGTGAGGAAAGGATAGTTGTTCTTGATCGTCACCTTGTTCAGCTCTTTGTAGTCGATGCACAATTTCAGCGATTCGTCCTTCTTCCGCATGAAGAGGAAAGGTGCTCCCCACAGGGATGCGCTAGGGTGGATAAAGCCATTCTCAGCCAACTCTTCGAGTTGCTTTTTCATCTCCAACAACTCGATAGGCATCATACGATATGGGCCCTTTGAGATCGGTCTCGTACCAGGCTACCACTCGACGTCAAAGTCCATGCTCCTCTGAGGCGGCAAAGTGGATGGCTCAACAAAAACATCTGTAAACTCGCAAACCACGGGGATGTCCTGTAACACTGAACTCTCGCTCTCCTTCATGGCATAACACCAGAAGGCATCACATCCTTGCTCTACAAGCCTCGCTGCTCATACTGCGCTAATAACCATGCCATTCTTTCCAAGGTCCCAACCTCAGAAAATCTCTATCTGACCGGACTCGGTAGAGATAGTCACGGTCCTCCAACGAACATCTAACATAGCACGATGTCTATATATTCAATCCAAACCCAGAATGACTTCCTCATGCACCAACGGCATGACAAAGAAGTCAACTAACAAATCATGGTTTCCTAAATGTAAAGGAGAACCATGTACCTCTCGGGTACCTCTCACCTGACCCCCATCGCATAACACTATAATGAAGGGTCTCCCCTCTATCATATCTAAGGTTAGTCCATCAACGCATGCATCAAAATGAAAGAGTGCGCATAACCCGTATCAAATAAAACTCTAACATGTAAACCATTAATCAGAATGGTACATGTAGTAGCTAACGCTGACGGCTCCTTAGCGCTCCTCAACCTCCATCACGACCTCTGCTTCTACTCTATCCTGGAGAGGAACTTTGAGTAGCAGGATGGTCTGGGACTCTCTGTTGTCCCTGTGTCTGGTACTGGGGCGGCCTCTGCCTATCTCCTACTGCGCTAGTAGGGGAAGAACCCTGTTGTGATGGTGCCTTGCCCTGACGGCAGAATGTAGCCCGATGTTCTAGCTTCCCGCAAGGGAAGCATGTCAATGGTGCTCTCAGGCAATCACCTCTCACATGCCCTATCCCTTCATAGTCTTAACACTGTCGGCCTCTACCAGAAGTCTTTGCAGAAAAAGGGTAACTCGAGCGACCTTGTGTCTGGCCTCGCCCGTACCATGATGCTCTCGCACTAGTCTGCCCAGTACACTATCTCTTCTCAGACCGTCCTGTCTGAAAAGTCATCCTTTGGCTAGCACACTCACGCTCGTAAGTTGAGGCTTTGTCATGATAGTTTGTCAAAGACTCACAATGGAAACCTGCCATGTAGGAACCTGCACTCTCCCTCAGCCGACAGGAGAACAAATTCACGTGTTGATCCTCAGGAGGTGCAACTAGACCCAGTAGTACCAGCTCCTCTTGGATTTGACTAATGGCATCTGTTATTGGCACATCCTCAAAGCCAGCCTCAACAAAATCCTATAGTTTCTCTCTCCTCAGAGAGGCAAGGCACAAATGCTCTCTGATCATGCTCCGCATCTGGTCATAGCTAATGGCTCGAATCCACATGGTCCTCCACCACTATTGGGCTAGGTAAAGAAATTGAGTCTGCACTAACTCTATCCGTCTGTCCTTTGGTCATCTAATAGATTCTAGGGTTGAGTCTATATGCACAATCCATACCTCAACCTCTAACCCTACCTTTCCAGACAAAGGGGGTACTCCCATCAGATGAAATGCTTTGAACCAAGTATCTGGTCGAGGCCCTCTCGACTCCTCTAGAGGTCTGACAACCTCAGCAGCGCGTGCCGGTATGACTAGCACCTGAGTAGCTCCTTGGGACATCTCTGAAGATCCCATCTGTGCTGGTAGATTTGGGGCACGTCTACCTGCCCTAGCAGCCTCCTCGACTCTGCGGATGTAAGCGCGGAACTCTGGTCCCCTCTTAGAGACATGATCCGATTCATCTGATTGGACTTGTTGTAATCTCTATCTCACATCTACACCGCTCCTAGTCTCAGGAACGACACTCTCAACAACCTCCTCGTGTACATCCTCCGCTACCAACGGATCAGCAACCTCCTCGTGTACATATCCTTGTCCTATCACTATTGGAGACAGAGGGGGTCTACCTCTACCTCGTCTAACTGTAGATGCTGCTCTAGTCTGAGCCATCGGCGGGGTATGCACACATAACTTATAAGGATATATATGTGCCATATTTATATATATAATACTTAATCCAGCATACATGCACAACAACACGCAATACATATATATATACCGTCAAGATCCTCAGAAGTGTGATGGCTTCCCGTTCACTCTATCCCAAATCACTGTACACTTTTAAAAACCAAAAATCCTTTGAAAAAGTTAGACCTTTTTCGGGTTCTGTTTATTTATCTATTCGATCTTTATCGAAGATTGCAAGTGTCATCGTTGTAAACCTAAGGCTCTGATACCAACTTTTTAACACCCCAAATCGGTGGGACTCGAGACGCTACTAGGCTAGGATCTCACAATGGATCCTGACCCTAGCCTAACAACAAGTTCACTGGATCTTACAACAAGGCACACATAGATATAAAACCAAATACATAAAACTGTACAAATATACATCAAAGGTTACAAAATCTCAGCCGAGTACAAAACGGCAACATCATATACAAAAGTGTACAAAAAATCCTAAAACCCTCGCAAATCCTAGTGTACGGAAGCCCTAGGTTGATCACTCATCTGGCTCACTCTGCATTCTTCCTATCCTACAGAAGATCTACAACATGGTAAAAAACCGTTAGCTAACAAAATATAGATAAGAATAAAAGTAATAGCTCATACAAACACATCAACACAATACAATATGCAATGTCACAAACGCACCCGTTTATTATCTTCAATTATGTTATACCATTACTAATTCAACTTCTTTTCTAGCAACAAGAGCCTTTAGAACCTCGCCTTTGTCCCCTTTCACATAGGTATTGCATGAGGATCTACCTCCCCCCTATAGTACTGGTTTTAAAGCACCTTCTCCACTCTTGGCGAGCTTTGACAGGTGGTCACGACCCATTATAATACACTTGGGCCTTCTAAAATACATATGTGGTCTTCCTATTCAGGTTTGGGTTATAAATGCAACAATCGTATGCACGCACACACCACCATCACAATCACTCAAATCCACAACTGCTTGCTAAGTAAGTCCAATGGCCTTACCTGAAACACACGTAAACATGTACCACGTCACAGTTTCCCCTCAAGGAAACAAACAGCACTTGCATCAGCAAGGCACACACAATATCAAACTTTGCTAAGGCTAGGAGACTCAGCTTCTACACCTCATAACTATAACCAAACTATAACTCAAATCTAAACCTCGATATCACAACATATTCGCAAATGCCTAAGGCATATCCTGAACATAAACATCAACAACCTTATAACACACCTCACTAGCCTAGATACACTCTCAAGCTAAGCCAAAAAGGAAAGGAAAGAAGCATACCAAAGATTGGTATGTCCTGGTCACACACCTGCTGAAGTAGGAAGGAACTAGGACGGCGATACACCGCAGGGGCGGTGATACTCAACCGCCGGGGCGGCGACACTGGCTTGGCCACTGGGGCGGCGGCTCCAATCCTCGGGGGCGGTCGAATAGTAGAGGGGTGCCTCTGAGACTTCTTCTCAATCTCTTACTTGATCTCTTCACTTCTTCATTGCCCCCAAGGAAATCAACATACATATACATACATATGAATATCCAACACAAGCCATTCTTGTGGGATTTCCTAATCTAAGAAGAGGAAAGGGGGAAGAAAGAAAGGAGAATTAAGATTAATGCTTACCACAACAAGCTCTAGGAAAGGGGAACCTCACCACTGCCTATCCACAACACCGTTTCAAACCATCAACAACAACATCATCCTCAATATCATCATCAAAACACTCTCAAAGATCTACTCTAGTATGAAGATCAAAGAAGAACTAAGGCAGGAGGAGGAACATGGAGAAGATGAAGTTGGGAGAAGATGAAATGGAAACCCTCATAACAAAGGAAGGGAAGAAGCTTAAGAAAGAAGTAAAGGGGAAAAGAACGGGTCAACAAGGTCAAGGAAAGAGGTTGAGGCCGCCTAAGCCGCGGGGACGGTGTTGCATATGCGGTAACAAAACCGCAGGGGTGGTATCCCCAAACACTAAGGCTCTTACAGTCAGATTCCAAATTAGGCTCATTACCAACTTTTCTAGTGTTTCCACAAGTTCACTTGTTGCAACTACGTTAGTGTCCTTGATCAAACCCTTTCCACCCAACTTCTCAATTACTCCCCGAATACCTGCTACTACATCATAAAACTCACTCATAACTCTTTCCAATTCGTGCTTATATTTACCATCTTTTTCACATAGTGTCTTCAAATACTCGATTTCACGAAGTTGAGCATCTATAGATGACTCCAGTTCTTCTTTCTGATGGGACAATACCTTATTCTAATGCTGCTTGTCGGATTATTTATTCATTATATAATACATTTTTAAATAATTAGAATCTTGGACCTCCAAATTGTCGCACTCTGTCTTAGCAGTAGTGATTTCATTCTTATCCGTCTTCTCTAACACAACTTTTACTTGAGATACCCAAAGAAGAGTAGCTCCAACTTCTGCAATAATTCAACATCATACTACAATTATTAAGTTATGAAAGCTAAATTGTAGTGAACCCTACATTAATATAAAAGGATGAGAATCATGTACCTTGATCTTTCATCAATAAGGTGTTGCGCAATGATAAAATTTCTACTTCTTTACTTCTCAAGTTGACCTCAAAGGTTTAAGACTCCTCAAGTTTAAATATTAAATCATTATGCAAGTCATGCATCACCTTAAAATCAATCTCTATCTTGAATATCTTGCTTTTGTTTAAACTCTAGCTAAACTGTACTGAACCCTACTTTTTTAATGTAAAAATAAAGCCCTTAAAGTAGATATTCATAAACACAAATTCATCAAAATCAGATAATGAAAGCTAATCCATCAAGATTTATATCTTCAGGTATTTACAACTTTCCCAAAACATACACAATTTAATAATTGAACTATTTACTCTCATGTTATTCCTTCTGGTATCAATATTAATTCTTGCTATTAGGATCATGAAAGGACGTACTTTGATTCGACAGCTTGGGCTTTGGGGAAGGTGTAAATGTTTACTTTTGATTTTATATTTGAGTAGGAGAATCATCATTATTAGCATAAGTGAACAAATTTTCTATGGTAGATTATCATGGGAGCATGGCATTTTCAATTGGAACCAAAAAATACAAGCTTTTATATTGATGACAACTCAAGTTCTTATTTGATCAAGAAAAGAATATAGATTAGCTTGTTTATAAAAATGTTGAATTAACAGTAGCTATAAATGCTTAGTAGTGATGCAAACTGAAGGTATTGCCTCCGAAAAATGTCAGACTGAGAAAAAAAAGGTAGCAGTTCTATAAAATTAGTGAGAATTTTAGCACAACACCTTATTGATCTTATTTTCATCGAACACACAATTCACTATAAAGGACTAATTCATTAACAACAAATTTTTCAATATATATTTGAATCACTTCATATATAATTCCCATTCCACTCTCTAGCAATAGCTATTACCTTAAACCCTCTATTGATTAATTCATTAACAACAAATTTCCCAATATCCAATTGGGTCACATTATAAAAGCACACAATTCTCATTCCACTCTCTAGCAGTAGCATCACACATGAAGGAGGGGGGAGTTATTTCACCTCAATTTGGCTCGTTAAATTGGAGAAGAAACCTCTCTTGAATTTTTTTCCTTTTGATATGTGAATTGTATAGAAACCACTTCTTGTATGACCCTCATTCAATGGATGAACAAGCTTCACAAGGATCTTGATGTGTAGCAACCTATACCATACGTAACCATAACAACTAGTTCAGAAGAAAAAGAACAGTGATATACACTAGGCAATCAATAATGCTAACTAAATAACTAGATTAAATAACAAGGGTTAATAGGAATGATAAATCAGTCATCGGTCAGTTGCACTGCATTACACAATGAAGAATGACTAAGATTAATTACTCACCATAAATGAACTCAACAATCTCGAAATACAACCAAATTCGAAGAAAAAATGAACTAGGACGACAAAGCTGGAAAAAAACGAGAAAGCCTCACAAGTCAGAAGACTAAGAACTCGTTAACTCACAAAAATAAACGAGAATGAACCCTCTGTCATCACAAAAAAAATAAAGATAGATAGATAACTTAGACAAGAAAACTGAAGAGAGATAGAAAACTCACACGAATCTGAAGAGGAATTGCAACGACCAAGAGATCTGAGTGGCGACTAGTGAATAGATCTAGTGACGACGGTGAGCGAAGAGGAAGAGAACGAAGATGAGATTTAGTGCGTGCAACACACGAAGAGATCCCAAGTGGATACTACGGGTGCGACCGGAGAAAACAAAGAGGAAGACTGAGAAAACGAAGAAATTGAGGGGCGAGGGAATGTAAGACGACAATAGATAACTCCAAAAAAAAATTAGGGTTCTCTTCTCCTTTGTTGTATGTCTCAAGTTCAAATAAATTGAGGGGTCAGGGAATGTGGTCGCCGATTAGATCTATTCAATGTATGAAATAGATCTGAAAATAGTTTTAGGGTTTACTAATGTTCGTATATACCTAGTAATATTAAAGTTTTAAAATTTTCATTAAGATATTTAAACGGGTGGAAGCGGGTCGGGTTGGTGAATGGATGATAAATCGGGTGGCGGGTGGATGAAACGTCCACTCGTATCCTACCTAATCCATGACCCGCTATATACCGGGTTTTCACCCTTTTACGATGGATCGGTTGGTCGGGTATCCATCGGGTTCGGATGAAATTGCCATCCCTAACAGTCGGTTGTTCGCCGAAGTAGCTGGTGCGGCGTCTCTCTGGTGTCTTGTCTTCACAGTCGGCGGCAACCCAACACCAACACAACCGGCGCATCTTCTTGTTTCAGGCAGGGCGGGCGCAACACAAATTTTTACAAAGTAGCTAGTGCGCCGAAGTAGTTGTTCGTACATCTTGTTGTTGTGGAGAAAGAAAAGAAAGTCATGGGATAGAAAGGTATGGTTCAGATTGGGGGAAAAATTAGGTCAAATAGGTGAGTAGAGAATTTGGGTTCACCGGTTTATTCAGTTCGTATTTCAAAATTCTGATCGGTTCAAAATCTGATGGGTTCACCGGTTTATTGTGCCGCTCTACTATTTGCAGGGTCGATATATCAGTAATCGATTTGAGGAGACGATAGATAGAATATACCGGAGGATGAATAATAATTTAGGTTTCAAGTGCGGTTTTGGAATTAACTTCTGAGAATAACCAATTACGATATTCGATTTAAGTTTTAACGAGAACTTTTTCTAGATGTCAAATTAAAAATTCTTATAAAATTTACAAAAATTGAAATAACATGTATTCCGTTTTTATATTAAAAATACCCAAAACACTTTACAAGGGTTCTTATTAATCCTTGAGAAATTATCTCTGAGATAGCCTATTTCTGTACTAGTGAACCATTGAAGAAACGAAGTCCAAAGTCTCAATTGGGAAGAGGAAAAATAAGTCCAAGTTGCGTCCGTGATACTGAGTCACTTGTCGTCGTCGTGCTACTTTGCTTGTTAGGAGAACGGAAGAGGGGAGAAGGCAAATACAAATTTAGCCCTAAATTATAAAACATTACTCTCTCACCCACTTATAATGTTTTTTTATTTTTAAAAATGTTCTAAACAATTTAATAGTGTGTGAACTGGACCGAACCAAATTATATTTAATCGGTTATAACGATTCTATCATATTTTAACTAGTGGGAACTTTGAATTTAAAATATTTTTACGAAAATTTATTTTAATTATATTATTTTTTATTTTTTTACTGTAATATTTTTATATTACGCCAAAAAATTTGGTTGTTGGCGTTGGCGATATCAGCCGTCGTCAATGACCCCTTCTATTAGCCACGGTAAAGATTACCCGACGCCAATTACATGACTATTGACGACGGTTATATACCACCGACACATTAATTGGTATTTTTGCCACGTTGATATTGCCGTCGCCAAATAAAGACCAATGCCAACGGCAAAGCCTTGCCGTCGCCAACTTGCGTGGCTAATTGAATTATTTTTTGTAGTGCATTTTTAATTACGTATATGTATTGTTGAATTGAGATTTGTAGGAATTTGCCTCTTCTAAGTGCACTTATTCTTACCCCTTTGTTTACATGCATTGAGAAGTGGTGTTGATTTGGGAATTGAATTTAAAATAGTTTTTGCAAGAGCATGCTAATTTAGTTTTATCTACTGAACATGATTTGGAGAGTAGTGCTTTACCCTTACCTCGAGGTGTCCTAACTATCATAGATTTGTCAGTTTTGGATATTTTTTAGGTTTTCTATGAGTGTGCAGCTTGTTTATAGTTTTTTACTTATTTTCTATATGGTTTGGCTTATGCTTGTTGCAACTACGAGAGCATCTTTAGGATGGGTTAAAGCACGGTATTTGCTTGTTTGTGGTAAAGAATATATTTGATATTTACCTGCATGATTGCCTATTAATGTTCACAATATTCATATTCTTGCTTATATCATGATTTATCATGGGGGATACATGTTTCCTTAGGTCGCTTCATCTCTTATTTCTACCTTACAATATGCTTGCTTGTTTTGTCCTTTTGACAAACTACAACCACCTTTAAAACAGACAATTTCTCCCTTACTTTTTCTCTTCTAGCTTCACTTATCATAATTGTCTATTTTCCATAACCAATTCTGACATAGTACCCATAATTCGACACTCGATATACTACAATTGATTCGTCACACGTGCGGGTAAGGTTGTAGGAACCATCACAATTAGAGTACTATAACGTAGTATACTCATATTCATTAAATGATTTCCGGATGAGTGAGAGACAAAGGTCCGAAATCGGGTGCATAATTGGATATAATATGGAGAAAATAATTATAGTGAATATACTATGCATATGGCATAATAGGATAATGTTGGGCTATGGAAAATGGTTTCGGGTTTTGGGCGATTTATGGATTGGGTTGGGTTGACCACCCAACTCTATCTATTTGGGCCGAGTTGATCCACAAATTTCAATATGGGTTGGTATCTATCCCATTTAATCGGTCGGATTGCAAGATTAAGAATTTAAATAATTATGATATTATTTATTATCCCACATTAATTCGCCAAAATTTTATGTATTAAATTTATTTAATCCCTAATCATACATTAAACTCTTGTGGTATCAAACATAAATGAATGTCTGAAATTTGTTTTTGAAAGAGAATATTACGTCAATTAAAGGGAACAAAAATCCGGGATTGTTTTCCGTGCAATTACTTCCAATGATCCTTTTGTGGCCCTATAAAAAGGATCTCTCATTTAGAAAATAAATCAACATAATGTTAAAACACAACTCCTCTCTTTCTTCTTCTTAACGTCTGAGAGTACGCCACAAAAACATTCTCGTAGGGCTCAAGATGTGATTACGCATTGTGAGACATTGAAACAATTGTATCATGTGATTCTAATTGGACTGACACCCTTCCCAATAGGGTCGATTTAAAAATGAAAGAAAAAGTGTCTCGTCCTTTAGTTAATACATTCGAGTTTCATAACAAACTAAGCACGATATATATGATCCGACTCGATCTTACATTTTTCCCTCGGATACCTATAAAACCAAGGTCCTAATGGTTTTACCATTAAAACTATTTCTTAAATAAATAGTGATATAAATGTAGAATGTACTAATTTTCTATTCTAATATAGAATGGCTTAAATTCATGGTCAAACTTGGGGTACCTATTCATAGGCTGCACCCATTTATAAATGTACACTCAAGTTAAAAGACTATATTTCTTTATCGTGGAACTGTGTAAGGGATTACGTCACATAGAATTTGAAACACTGGATGGGAATCATTGCAGTATAGTTTATTGTGTAATGGATTGAATGTTTATACTAAACCTAATCGATAAGTTTAAAAATATATCATTCTAAAATTAATCGATCATAAGAATAATACTCAACTATTAAACTATCCATATTTCTATTTAAGTGTAAAAACTTATTAACTCTAATGCACCTCTATAAATGTAATTAGGGTACATACCTAGTTCATACTTGTCCACATGTAAGGATCGCGAGTCTAATAGAGACTAATCACTCTCATACCATGTCAAAATTAGACATTAAAGGACCGTAAAACGTGATCGTATGTATACGAACGCAAATACGCGTTTAGATCTAAACCCAACACATAAGATCAACATGTTTCATCCTAAAATCAAATGTTAATAGAAAAACTAGTCTACCGAACTTACATATTAAGCTAACATTCTAGTTTAACGGTCAAGACAAATCCCACCAAGTTATTTTATGATCAAGTTGTGTGTGCATGGGAAATTCTGCCATTTGACTTTTGAAGTGCAAGTGTCAGTTCTTAAATGTAATTAGAAGCCACGACTTCAAATATTGGTATTAATTAGGGTTTGACATTTAGAGTACAATTTTTGTACTTAAGCAATGATTGTTTGTAGCTAGGCTGGGATGCTGCTCATCGTGCTCTTGCCAGCCACCACTTCCAGTCTACAGCTTCCCCCCTCATTAGTTTTGATTAATTAAGATTAATGTAACCACCAGTTGACAATTATAGAGTTGTTATTTGTCCCTTTAGTTTCACCTGACATATTCAGGGAGTACCACCTACTTATTAATGATATATATGCTCTTAACTTCCAAATTATTGGTATTATTTAGGGTTTGACATTCAGAGTACTGTTTTAGTACTTAAGTAAGGAAGGTTCCTTTTGTTTCATATGTGTACTCTTTCACAATCATTTATTAAAATATATACTAATTACGAGCAGCCATATTGAACTTACAAGTACTATTATTAAATTCAAATAACAATACAATTTATTGTGACTCGATAAATTGAGATACTTGTTCCCGAACCCGGAAACCCTGTCTCTACAAAAGATTGTGTTTCGGTTCGTCAGTTTGGACATCTTGGGTTTGGGTTCTCGAATTGAAGTTGAGGGTTCTTCGGTTTTACAATTTATAATTTTATAAAACTAATTTATAAATTTATATAAGGCTATTATTTGATTTATTGAAAAAAACTTGATTTTGAGATTAGCGCTTTATTTTTTTTTGTTTTTAAAAAAATTATATTAGTAACAAAGAATTTACAAGTGCTGGTCTACTAGACTCATAGAAAAAGATAACATAGGAGCTAATTCACATGAATGCCAAATATATTCGCCCACACGGTAGAGTTGGGAGATCGATCGTTCCAAGTGCAAGCAGTGAAGGTTTTGGTATCATTGATGGCGTTTTTTGCACAAGTGGAGGGATGAGTAGTGCTGCCATTGTAAATGATATCATTCCTAGCTTTCCAAATGAAGTATATGAAGCTCGTAATGGAAGAGATACGAATGTGCGCAATGAGGTCATGCTTCCTAGGCTTGAGGGAACGAAGCCACATCCAAAGGTTGTGTCTGTAGGGGAGCGGGGGTGGGGTTTTCAACCATTTGGAGATGATGTCAAGAGCAAGAGTGGAATAACTACATAGGAGGAAGAGGTGGAACTCGTCTTCGGTGTGGAGGTTACAGAGGTTGAAGGCGTCGTTTTGAATGATGTTCCATTTCACAAGCTTGGAGAGGGTGGGATGACGGTGCAGACTTGCCATCCAGGTGATAAAACTGCACTTAGGAACATTTATACCATTCCAGAGGATGTTGAGGTTTTAAGGAGTGGGAGGATCAGTGGTTTTCCGGAAGAGGTTGTATACAGAAGAAGTATTGAAGCGCCGACAAGGACTGGAGGAGAGCATGAGGAAGTTTTGACCGGTAGAAGACTCGAGGATTTCATCTCTAGTCTTGATGATCATGCACCAAGTGTTAGTGTGCTTGTAGGAGGCAGGGTAAGTCCAAATAGACCGACCTTTAAGAATGTTGATGTTAGTCCATTCGCACCAGAGGCTGTCCATAGGGTTACATCGGTCAAGGTCGAAGATGAGCCTAGAGATGCAAGCTTTGTTCCAAGAGAGAATATCTTTGAAGGCAAGACCACCATCAGCATAAGAGCTACAGATAGTATTCCAATCCACAAGAAATCTGGTGCTAGAAGCTTTGCCCGACCATAAGAAGGAGCGCAAGAGCCCTTGAATTCTTTGAATAATCATCGTTGGAATAGGGAGGACCGAGCACCAGTAAAGATGGATAGACATGAGGATAGATGCAATAAATTCCTTCCTACCCGCGTATAAAAGGCATCTGGCACTCTAGGTGTTAATTTTCGTGGTGATATTCATGATGAGAGGAGAGTAATCTCTAAAGTTGAGACGCTTGCTTCCCACAGGAACACCCAAACAGGCGACCGGGAAGGGAGCCTAGAGGAATGCTAGAGGCTGTAGAGAGACGGTGACAATTAGCAAAGGAAAGCCCACCAAGGAAGAGGGCAGACTTCGAAGGATTGATGAGCAAACCCGAGTAACGACCAAAGTGAGCCAAGGTATCCTTCAAAATAGTCATAGAGGTGAGACCTCCCCTACAAAAAAGTAGCAATTGTCAGCAAAACAAAGGTAAGTTGGGTGAGGGGAGGCACATTTGGGATGGATATTGAAGTCGGGATTTGTGGTGTTGGTGATGATCATCAAGGAGAGAACCTCCATGGCAATTGTGAAGAGAGGAGGGGGGGGGGGAAGCGGGCATCCCTACCTGAGTCCACGAGTTCCGTTGAAGAAACCGTGAAGAGAAACGTCTAAGTTGATATAGTACGTAGGGGTATTGATACAGCTTTCAATCAACTTGTTGAATTCCTCAGGAAAATCCATTCTTCTAAGATAGTTTAGGATGAACTTGTGATCAATGGTATCAACGCTTTTGAAATATCCACCTTTAGAGCACATCTCGGGGAGATTCTACTTCGGTTGTACTTCTTGAAGATCTCTTGACAGATTAGAATATCGTGCTTAATTAATTGAGCGTCCCTTAACGAAAGCACCATGGTACCTGCTGATTAATGAAGGAAGAATGGCGTTAAGTCTATTAGCCAGGAGCTTTGAAATAACCTTGTAAGATGTGTTGCAGCAGGAGATGGGCCTAAAGTCCGAAGCCATCAAAGGATTAGAGCATTTGGCAATCAAGGAAATCGAGGTGTGGTTTAACGGGCTTGTGAATTATCCCAACCGAAAGAAGTCCAGGATGGCATTGGAGAAGTCATCACCCGTGGTATGCCATGTAGATTTAAAGAAGAAAGCGTTGTAGCCATCCGACCCAAGAACTTTAAGATCACCCATATGAAAAAGGGTAGACTTTATGCCATCTTTGGTGAAAGCTTTGCAGAGAGCGATTTTGTCCTTCAGAGAGATGGAAGGAAGGTTGCAATTTGGAAAACGGTTACGTGGGTTATGGCTTGAGGAGGGATGTAAGATCTCAGATAAGTGCTTTAGAAGGATAGAGGCGATTTTTGAGGGACTGTGAGTGGGGCCATCGGCGGGGTTATAGGGATCATGGAGGATTTTGATATGATTTGCCGCTCTTCTGGCAGTTATATTCTTAAAGAAGAATGATGTCATTGATCACCGTGCTTAGTCCAAGAGGCCTTGTAAAGTTGGGCAAGGTTAACTCTAAGCAAGTTCATCTTATGGTTAAGATCGAGGGTTAAGCTCTTCTCGGTAGATAGGAGATTTTGGTCTGGGGGAATTTTGCAGGTTTGTTTGGATTGAGGAGAGGGAAGATTTAATGTCTTAAATTAAAGAGTAGAGATCCTCTAATCTATCACTGAGGAACTTCTTCAGAGAGTATTTAAGCCACTTGAGTTTTTGGCTTAAAATGTTCATACTTTCTCCTTCAACATTTTGAATAGATAGATTCTAGGAATGAGACACCGTGGTCGTGAAAAGCTCATGATTGACCCAGTTGTTGTAGAACCTTAACTGACGCTTTGGATGAATATGATTAAGGTTGAGGGAGAGGATACTAGGGGAGTGGTCGGATATGAAAGGGTTATCGAAGTAGGCAGACAAATTGGGGAATGAGTTGGACCAGGAAGAGTTTATAAGGATCCTGTCAAGCTTGCACCAAATACTGGATGATATTTGTTTGTTGTTCCATGTGAGCTTACATCCGGAGAAGACGTGATCAGTGAGAGAGTTGGAAGCAAAGTAGTCAAAGAGCTCAGACGACGGGGCATAAGAGTTTGAGGTGGAGCTCGAGATCTTCTCGTCCTGACATAGGATAGTGTTAAAGTCACCAAGAATCACCCAAGGGACATCGTTGTTAAGCAGCTTTATGGTTTCAATGTTACTCCAGATAGGAGCTCGATCTTCAGGAATGTTGTGAGCATAAACAAAGGTACATGATAAAAAGTTTTGAGAGTTGAGGGGGTTGGGTAATGTAAGGGTGCAGTGGATAAGCTGGTTGTTGGAGAGGATGGGGTTGTGGGCAATAGAAACTGGGTTCCACCACACCCAAATCCGGCATTTGTGGGTAGTGGAATAGTTAGTGATTTGGTTCCAACATGGGATGAGAAGAGAGAGTTTGTTCATCTTGATGTCAGTAAGCCGAGTCTCTAGGATAGACAAAACATCAAGGCTATGGCGCTTGACCATATCGCGAATAGATTTTTGCTTATTAGGCTGATTTAATACCCTAATATTCCAAGCACCGACATTTAAATTCATCACTGGATGTTTTGAGCAGGGCAATCATCCTTGATGTTTACTGAAGAGGGGATCATGGGGTCAGATTTGTGCTAGTCAAGAATAGCAGCATTGGAGAGAGAAGGAATAGAGGGAGAAGGAGTAGAGGAAGTAGGGTTGGAGGGGATGGTGGATGAGGCTCCGAGAGAAACTGAGGGGTCTGGGAGGATTGAGGGATTCACGTTTCCTTCAAGGGTTAAAGCGGGTTGGTTAGAGGAGGTGAGGAGGTTGCTTTGGGAAGGGTTTAGGGTTGTAGCGATAATATGGGTGGGTTGAATCAATGATGACGGATTTTCTTGGATTTCTGTGGCAGGCAAAAGTTTTAAAAATAGAAGCCAGAGACTGAGGTTAGAGGTAGGAAGTAGAGGGGGATTTGAAGAGGTTGGGAGGTCACTTAACTTGGAAACTCTAGGCACAGGACAAGCACCAGGAGGCTTAGGTACCTTTCAACGATGCCCGAAGATGAGGCAAATTGGGCAATGCTCCGGTATCCAATCCTAGGTTATTTTTTGCGAGATAGCCTCCCCATTTGGCCCAACAAAAGTGATTTCCCAAAGGAGAGGTTTGGAAGCAGAAATTTCCACAAGGATCTTCGCATAACTAAGGCGCTCATGGAAGGCTGAGCAATTGTCGGTAAGGAGGGGAATTCCGATAGCAGAGCCTATCTTAGCAAGCATGTGAGGCGACCAAAAGCGGTAGTCGAGATCATGATGAGTAGCGTACACAGGGACCGATGATAGACTAGCATAGTCTAGCGTCATACCATGGGACCAACGCTTAAGCAGAGAAGTAGATCCATTGATTATCCAAGGACTACCAAGCAGAATAGAGTTGTGATCTTCCTCGCAAGCAAATTGGAAGATGAAAATTCCCTTCTCGTTCTTCAGTATCTTAGGCTTTGAGATACAGTTCCAGGATAGGTTTGCAAAGGTGTTCATGTGTTGGAAGGCCAGTGGGCTTCCTAGAGAAAATCCGACAAGGGAGAGGTTCCACTTTGATAGCGTGTGAAATATGTCATCCTCAGAAAAGGGGATAATACCGTTATCTAGCCCAGGAGATTAAATAAGCGGCACGTGATTATGAGTAGGGTTCTTTTTGAGGATGTCTTTGAAAGAGAGAGTAGGGATACCATTAGGCATAGTGCATTGAATGTGAGAAGGGTTATCAATGCAAGGCGTGGTATTAATGAAGGGGGAGCCAAGGGACGGCGTTTCAGTATTGGTGGATTTTCCCGAGGTCAAGACAAGGGGTGGGGACAACTGAGCCGTCATCTGTGGAAGAGGGGAAGATGAGGACGCAGGAGGTGTTGCATGGTATGTCTTTAGGGTGGTGGTGGTTGGGTTAGCCGGAGGAACCAAAGCGGCAGGGACAGTAGGAGAACCGTTTTCGATAACAGCGAGAGGCTTAGGGGGAGGCGACAGGGAAAAGGGGTAGAGGGTAACCGATGACATTTCAAGGGCATTTGACGTCGAGGACTTAGATAAACGAACGATGTTTGATCGTATGAGATCTTCCAGAACAAAATCAATGGGGCTTGGTGGGAGGAAGGGAGAGCGGGGTTTGGAAGGAAGGCTAGGACAGCGGTTAAGCTCCGACAGCTTTAACGAGAGTTTTTAGATCTTTTTGAGCCACCCATGCCGGGTGAGGAGAGGGGACGGGGTGACTGGGTGCCCACACAAGGGGGTGGAGGAGGCGGGGAAGCCTATCTCTGGCTGGTCACGATGGAGAAGGTAGAGAGCATTTTTTGAGTAGTTTTCCCCTGCCTCCTCTTGATTAGCGCTTTATCATTACTTAGGATTTCTAACTATCGTAGAAAGTTATTGTCATTGTATCTTTTCTAACGGATGGTCCAAAAGAGAATATTTTTCATGATTTTTTTCCGGATTTTTAAGTTCTTAAAGGGTTTTCTGATACTTGCTAATTGTCAAATTGAGAGATACACAGGGTTTGAAAACACGGTCTTTGTTTGTCTTTGCCAAAAGCTATTTTCCATGGTTACCTTCTTTGTTCATATATCAATGTTCATGAGTCTCCTATATGTAATATAACTTTAGTTCGCTACAGTGGAGATTCTTATTTCCTTAGATCACCTCCCTTCTTATTCTTATCAACAAAATCATTGTTTTCTTGTTTTTCATACCTTTCAAAGACAAATGTTCCTCTTTTGTTTCTACTTCTCTACTCCCTTTTACTTAACGTAATTCCTATCATATAAATCTAAATAGATGCGGTCCAAGTGAATTCGATACCCGAATATACTACACCTGATCCCATTATCCTTGCAGGTGAGGTTGTTGTAAACTATTTGATTTAAAAATCTCACACAAGATTTTGGCGCCGTTTTCGGGGACTGAATATAGTTTGATTATCATTGATAGTTGTGATTATAAGTTTCTTGTTACTTTTAATCTTCATTTCCTTTTTGCCTTTGTCTCGCATGTTGAGATCTTGAAAATTAATGGAGATGGAGTACTATTATACTCACTGACAACCAACACCTAAACCGATTGAATCCCCCATGGATCAATAATAAAAGAAGCTCGTAGAACTCAAGATTCTATAGTTTCCAATATTTATGAAATCGGGAAATTTCTTGTTGTGTTAGGAGGAAAGCTCGTCAACATAAACACCAAAGTAGAAGTTTATGTTAATGAAGATAAAGACCCCTTAATCTTCATGAATAAGTATGAGGTATGTCATGAAAATCCAAGAGCACGACGATACAAGTCTCGTATCGGATTGTTGAACATCTATTTTGAGCAGAGTTAGGTTATGCTAAATACCGCAAATAAGCGCTTCATGGGAGGCAATCCATAGGTTTGATCGCTCTTTCCCTTATGTCTTTTGTTTTTCATCTTTCTTTTTCTTAGGAACACTCAACAACCCTAATAATTTCATTAAAAATCTATAGGAACCATACATCGAAGCCTCACAAGAAGGGATTTTCGAGAAGAGATCCAGAGAGCAAATACATGGAGAAATACCATTTTCCCTTCACCCGTATCCACCCTTTTTCCTTAAGCCGTATTTTGCCCCAATCAAGAGAAAAAAACTCATGCAAATACGGTATACAAAGAAATGGAAATACTGTCAATGTAGAAATAAAATACGGTCTAGGTTTTAAAATTATACGGTTTGCAAGCAATATTTGTTTTGCACTTAAATAATCTTATTTTCCATAAACCTTTTTTTTTTTCTCCAAGCCAGAAGAAGAATCGAAGGAAATACGGTCTATGAAGAATATAAATACGGGTTGTGTGTAAATGCTAGACAATCTATAAACCGTATTTGATTTTAATTGTACCCGTATAACTCTTTTTTAATAAAATTCACCTAATCACAATGGAGGAGCATTTAGAGAAATACGATTTACGTTACAAGGAAATATGGCATCCAAAAATTTTGCCTTAACCCATATTGCATATACGACCTTTTGTAACCCGTTTAATAGTTTGCCTTAGACCGTATATTTACATCAGTAGATGGCTATAAAACAACCCGACAGAAGGCCATTGTTCTCTCCTCATCTCTTCGGTAAACATGACCCTTCTTCTCTCTTTGGTCTCAAATCTCCATTCCTAATGCATTCAATCACTCCAAAGTATGTTTTTCTGCTCTAATCTTTGATCCTAACTCGATTCTTGCATGATTTATCCTTGGAATTGGAGATTTGGCGATTTCCCCACTTGAAAATTCCCAAAAACCCTAGAATTTGTGTTTTTATGTCATGGACTATTTTTTCTCAAATTCTTAATGCTTATGATTAATAGATGATTATTGACTATGATGGGTGATTTCTATCGATGTTTGGCTTGGATTTCATCGTGTTTCATGCCTGTAAGCATAGTTTGCTCGTTTTAAGCTTTAGGAATGCTTTTTGGAAATTATTTTTGTTTGGAGCATTTTCTTTTATCCATATTGCTTGAAATATGTTATTGTATGTGAATTTATGATTATTGATGCCTTGATATGCAGTTTCATGCATTTTGGTTGATTTTTTCATTTTGGGAATTTTGGGCACTTTTGTGGAAATTGTCGGGATTTTTAGAGTTGATTGAGGTTTGTTGATGAATTGTTGCACACTATTGGTCATGCCTACTATTATTCCACTCTCACATATGCTTTTGTTTATATCATGTCTTCATTATCAAACCGCCGCAAGCGGCCTACTGTTAGACCTCACTTTGTTATGGGAGGCCTTGTCTCTTTTCACATGTAGGGGACCTTGCATCGTCTTTCATTGGCGTAGTTTGACGCCATTTTTAGTTTTCCCATAGGTGTTGTGAGATATGAAAAAGCTCACTAGTAAGATGCTACCACTTTTGGCAGACCGTTTCCGTCCCAAGTGATATTTGGCCACCTTCGAACACGAAGGCTTCATAGATTTTGTACCCGATGATAACCATTCTTCACCAATATTTATCAAAGTGCCTCCTTCCGAGGTATGGCTCTTCTAGTGACGACAATAGTGAGGAGCGTTACATGATATGATTGTTGTTGACAAGGAAATTTCCTACCATGAGTTTTTTCTTTTCCCGCTATATTTACAAGGCCTCTCGAAAGAGGGTCGGCACACTTATATGCGGTGTTGTTCTCACCTTCATTGTTGCACATTTGGGATATGACAATATCTAGAAGTTCTCCCATTCGAGACTAACCATTCTACATTCTTGTCTCCATAGTGCGATGCATGAGTCTCTTCAGGAGATCTACCTGATAATTGCTATTATTGCTCTATGGCCACCACATACTGCATGATCCTTCTATGACCATCCAGGACCCAAGGAACTAGGTCGAGCCTGGTCTTAGACATATCTAGTAGGCTTAGGAGCGAGAGACTGAGGATGATGCTATGATTGATGTTGACCATACAACACTATTTCCTAACCATTCTACTCAAGCCAATGGGAGCTACCACGAGCACCCTCTAAATTTCTACTCCCGTGTGGAGACACATATGTTTGATTTTGCCTTTTTTCACGAGGAGCAACGAGGCCACATCATATCTCTTACTGTTTGTGTGACTTGGTTTACCTCCCAGAAGCGCCATACGGCCACTCGTAAGCATGAGCTTCATGCTCTTCACATCGATCTTCTAGACGAGTTCAGATGTCGTGATCACGGTAGTGTTAGTGCATTTACTTCCTCCATCTCGCATACGGAGATGATTTCGAGCTTGATAATTTTGACGAGTGATCTTCTTTCTTTTTTCTTCACCACCCCCACATGTTGCATATCATCCGTTTGTGAACATTTTTTTTTATCTTTACTTAGTTTTACGTCACATTGGGGAAAATGTGGAGTTTAAGTATGGGATATATGTACTTACTCGAGCATTCATATTCATATTTCACTTTCCTATCACACATTCCCCTTTCTTGAACTTTTTGTTTTTATTGAGTCTTTCCAAGCATGTTTGCTTGCATTTAGTGCAATTGAGTTGGACGGAGTTTGTATTACTTGTTGAAACTTGATATATTGGAAAAAAGATATTTGATGATTAAATTCCCTACGATGCTTTCAATTTTATCTTTTTGCTATACACATAATTAGTTTTTGGATGGTTCTTTATGAAAGTTTTGGCAAACATAACCCTTATGAGCCTTCTTGACCTATGTACATCCATTTTTATGTGTCCTTTCTCTAATATTTTTGTGCTTTCTCCAACATGCTTAGATTCTTGTAGATATCGTGATTCCTTTTTTTCAGACCTACGCATTCATTTGATTATATATACTAGTTTGTGTATATGATTCAGACCCTCTTCGTTAAGCCTATGTGACCTTTCATACCTTTGATTTATCTTCTATGAGCCACTTGCTGACTTTATTTTTCCTTATTTAGTGCCTCCTAAATATGTCTCACAACCATGATACAACCTTGTAAGACATTTGATGCAGGAGCATCTTCGAACCTATAGAGCATGCTTCAAGACCATAACCATGGAAGATAAAGAACAAGGAGTGACAAAATACTCCAAGGAGGAGGAGAGGAAAAGTCAAAAGCTTCAAGACCATAACCATGGAAGTCAAGGAAGCTAGAAGACAAGGAAAAAGAAACACTATTATAAGAAGGGGAAGAGTCAAATTAATTTCCGAGATAGAAATGAATAACAATCTGCGAATCACTTTTCGGCAGATGACGAGATCCACGTATGCATGCAAACCAGCATTACCATGCAAGTACGTTAACGAAAGGAAGAGAGGATGTATCAATCTAATACCAATGTTAGAAGATCCTACGAGAAGATCCCTTGCTTCTCAACAGTTCAAAGACCAGAGCCACATGCAAAACCAATCCAACAACCTAGTTCTTGAACGTACGTAAAAATCACCTATGCATGAGCGATGTATGTATCCAAGTAAGAGAGAAATGCCAACTATGAAGATGGACCACCCATCCACGTGTGTTGATCAAATAAACGGCTCACACACATTTTATTTCCAGCCCATACAAGACTTGTTTAATTATGGGTTATATTTTTTTGGGCCTTAGTTATATTTTTCAATCCACACTAATTTTATGTCATTTAGAACAAAATTAGGTCTTATAATATTGAAGCTTAAAAGATCGTATCTTAATAGAAGATAGATTTTTATTTTTGTTAAGAAGATCTAATCTTTTTAGAAGATTGATCTTATTTTAATTCCTTAGAAGATAGATCTTATCTTATTAGAAGATAGATTCTATTTTTGTTAGTTTTAATAATATCTAATCTTTCTAGAAGATTGGTCTTATTTTATTATTTCCTTAGGGATAGATCTTATCCTTCTAGATGGAAAACGGGCTCTTTCGGCCCACACCTAGTCGACCTAGGATTATGTTTAATGCCATCTACTCCTATAAATAGGGAGGATGTACTTCATTATTTTGAATCCAGAAATATATATACAATTTTGATAATAACGTTGTGTTATCCCCCTATGGTGTCTATCGTCGTCTTGATAGAGTGAAGAGCAAACCAGAGTAAGAGACGGCTTACTTGCCTCGCTTGTACTTGTTTAAGTGTGTTCTACTTGCTAAAGGCGTAAGTAGGGTGCTTAACTAGCTACAAGCAATCCTCCAGGTGCTCTAATGTCTTTGTAACCCTTTTGTGTATGAAGTAGCAGGAAGAGTTCTACAAGACTCCGCTAGTTGTGTGTTTCATGTTATCTCGTCGTAGAGTGCCTCCGGGTTGTTTCTTGGGGTTCAACCTTAATCTATCTTTCCCTTTCTTTATTTGAGTAACTTTTGTTTCTCTTTCGTTTCCTTATTTCATCGAGTTCAGACATCAAAAGATCGGGCCATCTACATGGGCGAATACCCCGTATCAACCTTATCCGTTGTTGTGATGGAATCAATGAATGAAGAAATCAAGTATGGTTATTCCCCCGAAGAAGTGTGAATGTTCGCAAGAATCAATGCGTGAGTTTGGAAAGTATTGTTCTTATGAAGTTATTTCTTTGTTGGTGAAAGGAACAAAAAGAGTTCCCGCCATCCTTGCTTCTACAAATAAGTAAACATTGAGTTAAAAGTGAAAATTTATATTCTTTATCCATGAAGAGTGGTTTTAAAAAGCTTAAAAGTCATGTTTTATGAGTTCCTCGAACTAAGTAGTAATTTATGTAAGTTATTGCCTTTGGTCGGTGTGTTGTTATTTGAGAAGTTTCGAGTATACGTAGGTTCGTTACCCCATATATTTTTATTGCACCAAATTACCAAATGTTTTCCTACCAACATTGTTTTTCCTTTGTCTCATGACCCTGTGACACCTTATGACCTAGGGTTGATGCCGTAGTTTTCCGGTCTAGACTGAAGTTCACGAAGACAATGACAAAAGTAAACCTCGGTGCAAATCTCGGGCGAGATTTGTATGAACCGTCTGAGGTTTCTAGAACTCGAACACAAAGAACGTGAGATGATGGAATGATATTGGACAGATAAAAAGATGAATATTGGAATGAAAATATGGAGATATAGGAAGTTACGAACCAAGGTATTCTTGCAAAGAACCTTGACCAATTGGATTAAAACCCTTAACAAAGGGCTTACCTTAACCTTCCCTTCTTTAACCTTACACAAGACTTCTAGATAAGAAAAGCACAAGGAGGGACCATAATTGACTAGTAGCACCAATCTTCAAGAAGATTAACACACACAAGAACAACCTAGCAAGGACTCACAACGATTCAATTAAGGACTCTTTTTTTGATTGAATGGGAATGAATAAAACACTAAATTAGTAAGCAAAGCACCAAGTATCTCACAATGTATGTGAAAAAGTATTTAATCAAAACTAAATATGAATGTCGACTTCTATGGATATTTATAGGCGATATTCCTCTAGGAAACAAAATAAAGATAATCCTAATAGATAGGATCAAAAACCAAAAGATACATTCAAAATGTTTAGAGATTTAAAGGTATTAAAGAACTTTAATATCTAACGACTAATAAGATCTTCGATTGGATCTTATGGATCTCGACAGAAGCGAATCTTGACTGGAATCTCGAGCGAGATTTGGTCTTCAGGGCCGAAATTTCTACTGGTTTGCTCAAATCTCGTTCTAGCCACTTCGCTTGCTTCCTTCATCACCTTCACACATGTATGCCTCCTCCACATTATATATCAACTTCACTAAGGAAGGCTTAGACATGAGTATTGTCTCCTTAGATGAACACGGTGCTAATAAGTTAGCAACCTCTTCTTGAATAGCTTTTGAAGATGACAAATCATTTTCCTTCAATGCTCTTTCTTTAGTGATTGGTCCATGTGTAGGATATGTTGGGGATGGTCCCACAACATACTCCCCTTCTTCAAAAGGATTCTTCCTCAAAATCATCAACATGCTCATCACTAGTATTGTAAGGACTCAAATTTCCAACATTGAAGGTATGGCTTACTCCATGTTCATCCAGAAGCTCCAAGACATAAGCATTGTTGCCAACCTTACGCTTGACTCGAAATGGTCCATCTTGTCTTGAAGACAACGTATACTTCCTCTTCTCTAGAAATCTCTCTTTCCTTGGATGCAACTAAGCTAGATCTCCCGGTTGGAAAAACATTGCTTTACGATTCGGATTAGCTTTAATTTGGTGGCCACGGCTTTCCCTCTTTCCTCCAGCCTTATATGTGTTCTCTCATGCAAACTCTTGAAGAAGTTTACCTATTTTCCTACATTAAAATCTACTCACTCCTCTATATGCAGTGGTATAGGATCAAAAGGATTAATACCATAGACATACGTAAAAGGCGTTTGGTTGGTAGATGAATGAATGGTGCGATTATATGCAAACTCAACAAGTGGTAACATATCTTCCCAAGCACTCAAATTATCTTTCAAAACAACCAACAAAGTAGTAGTTAAGGTCCTATTAGTAACCTCCGGTTGACCATCCGTTTGAGGATGACTATATGTTGAAAATAACAACCTAGTTCCTAGCTTTCCCACAAGAGTCTTCCAAAAGAAATTAAGGAACTTAACATCTCTACCACTCACTATATTCCAAGGTACTCCATGTAATCTAACAACTTCCCTAAAGAACAAGTTAACAACATTATAAGCATTATCGGTCTTATGACAAGCAATAAATGAGTATAAGTGATAGCATGTATTATAGTCTATATTTCGGGATTGGTGACGTTTTATCTTCATAAATCTGCATGTATGGATGTATATTCTTTGATCATTATGCTGTTTTGTTTACCTTTGCAAGAATCAAGGTCTACACCTAGTTTCGTTGTGATTGTAAGGAAAATAGTACGTTTTGGGGTGATATAGAGCTAAGGAAGCAAAGGAGTCATTGGAGCTACATTATGGAGCATTGAGGAGCTACAAGAAAGGCTTACAAGATTGATTTTGGACTAGATTAGAGAGATTTACACGTAGCTGAGACATACCTCGGATGGCTACAGTATCACCTCGACCAAGGTGATCTTTGTGATGAGCTGGACCGAGGCGAGCGGCCCACAACCCACGAGATCTTTTATTTTTGGCTGAAGATCTTTTATTTTTGGCAAGTGATTCTCCTATATATTGGGATAGATTTTCTGGATGGAAGCATGTCTTAGAGCTGGAAGTTGAAGGAAGTTTGAAGATTGGAAGATATTCCAAGGAAGGAAGTTGGCTTTGAAGATAACGTTGAAGGTTTTGAAGGAAGTTGTAAGGTTTTGTTAGATTGTTTTGATTATTGTCTTTCTATTTGTGATTGAGGAACGCAGTTTGATTGTTTGATTGAGTTATTGAGACCTTTGTGTTAAGGTTTTCTTGTTTTAATATTGATTCTCTTTTCATATATTAGATTATTGTTATCATGATGATTATTGGCTAAGTTTTTTGTGCGATTCTAGGGTGATTGGCTGAGAGTTGTGGGAAAGACGATGAAAGAATAAGCCTTTACCTCAGTGGACCCAGAAAGCTCGAGCCTTTACCTTAACCGACGAACAACTCGGTCAGTCGTAGAACATCTCGACCGAGATGGAACATGAACTGAGCGAGGCGAGACCTTTCCTGATCCTTATCTTAGTTGAGGTTCAAGTTTGCAAAATCCTATCCTCGGTATTCCTTTCCTGGTTCAACGCAAGCCTAGGATGAGACTTACCCGGTGATTCCTTTGTTTGTATACCCAAGATCATGAGTGTTAGGTAATAAAGGTTTATCCGTTATTAGAGTTTGAGTGTGCCTTCATCCCATCTTTGAGAGTTAGCTTGAGCCTTACCCGGTAAAGGTTGATTCTATCCCCTTGGGTGGTGTGTTGGTTTGAGATTATATTTCCTTTCCTTAGTACCTTGAGACTTACTCGGTGAGATGATCTTTGGTTTGGGATAGTGAGTAGTGAGACTTACCCGGTGATCTATTCCCACCTTAAAAAAACCTTCCCTTTGCAAACCTCAGCTTTGTCCACGTTATCCTTTGAGATCTTGAGTCGGAACCACAACAGGATGCTTTGACCTCTAAAATCTGCATTTTATTTATCTGATTATTACATCATCTTTGATACCTTTGCTTTGTTGCTTGTTTTTGATTGACAACCTGAATTACCGATCTTTGTTTCACCATAGTCCTTGTGTTCGACTCTAGAGTATTTGTTGTTATTACAATTGATCCGTACACTGGGGGTTCGCATATCGTTTCAGGTTTATATTTTACGTTATAAATTTAAAGCTATATCGTTTACCACACACACACGTCTTAGAGCGAACAAGTTTTTTGCGCCGTTGCCGGGAACTTTGTCAAGACCAAGTTCGGTTTCAGTTGTCTATTGGGTTTGCTACCGTTGTTTCTATTGATTGCTTTACTTGAGTGATTGCGTAGGATCTTTCCTTAGGTTTATGCGAATAACTCGTGCTGGAAAGGAAATTGTTCCTTACGATCCCGAACCACAAAAGACCTACAAAAGAAGATTGAAAGAAGCTAAGATGACCGATCAAGATAATAGAGATCTTGAAGCCGAATTGAAGGAGGCATTGGACAACTTCGCCTCAGTAAAGAAGAACTGCATAGAAAAAGAGACGAAACTAGTGTAAGAACTGAAGAGATTCAAGCTGATATGGCCGCTCTACGAGCTCAGATTCAAGCTCGACCGGTCCCAGTTGCTCGACCGAGGTAGGATACAACCCTAGTTGCACCGGCCGAGATGCACCCAACACCTCGGATGCCGGCCATGGTAGACCGAGGTGATCTTTTTTCTGGAGCTCCGCAAACCCTAGGTCAAAGGAGGGACCCGAATCAACAAGTGCGTCGTCCAGGAGTTAATCTAGGAGATCCAGCTTAGCATGATTATGAACTTCAACCTCAAGTTCTAACTATGATTTGACAATGTCAATTTGGAGGCATGGAAAGAGAATCTCCATATCAACACATTCAAAACTATGAGATCATTATGGAGACTTTGAGACCATCAAGAGTGGAGAACAACAACTACGAGCTACAGCCTTTCTACTTCTCTTTGAAAGACAAGGCACTAGCTTGGTATCAATCCCTTCTGGCTGCAAGAGTTAACACATGGGAAGAGATGACTACGGAGTTTCTTACTAAGTTCTTTACCCAATCAAAGACCGCTGAATTGAGGGGTAAGATCAATGCTTTTTGTTATAAAGGATAAAGAAATTTTGTTCAAGTCATGGGAAAGGTTCAAGGACCTTCTATTGGATTGCCCTCACCATGGGATTCCAAAGATCGAGTTGCTAGAGATTTACTTAAAGGGGTTGGATGAAGAAACTCACTTCAAACTCCAACCACTTTCCGCTGGAGCTTTTATGGATACACCGGTTGATGAAGCTTGAGAATTCATTGAGAAGCAAGATTTACACGTGGAGAAGTACTCCCATCAAAGAGTTGAAGATGGAGCAAGGCAAGTTAGCTTTCCGGATACAAATTCAAATGCTGCCCAACTCACCATGCTCAACAATAAAGTCAAGGCATTGAAAGAGCTTTTGTTAGCTCAAACTAAGGAGAAGCAAGATGTTGGATATGTGGGGAGAGGAAATTATCAAGGACCACGAAACAACAACAATTACAACAGGAATTTCAACAACAATTGGAGATCAAATCAACAAAATCCCGGTAACTCTTATTCTAATGCTGAAAATGCTCTTAAACCCCTTCTTCTTCTTCTTCTTCTTCTTCTTCTACTCCATTGAGAAGCCAGGAGCCGTCATCAAGCTCGTCCCAACCACCCAAAAAGCCGGACGCTGTGCTGGAGGCTATATTGATCAAACTCAATGCTATGGAGACATCAATGAATTTGTTTTCAAAGGCACAAAATGTCTTAGAACAATAAGTTTTCAACAAGGCTAATGAAGCACCAAAAGATCCCGGTAAACTTCCAGGAAGGACAGAGAATAAAGCAAAAGGGCATGCTGATCACAACACATAGTGGATTTAAGACTGTAGAACTAGTACCTCAGTCGGACCACGATCAGATGAGGAACACCTCGGTCGAGGTTCCAACCGAGATGAAGCCCTAGAAAGCGAAAGAAAAAGCTGAAGTTTATGTTCCACCACCTGCTTATAAACCACCACTCCCGTTCCCTCAGTGTAGGGTGCGGGCACATCTAGACAAGCACTTTGGTAAGTTTCTTGACCTTATGAATAAGCTACATATTAACATCCTTTTCACCGATGCTATCCTAGGAATTCCCGCCTATGGGAAGTTTTTGAAAGAGATCTTGTCAAGGAAGAGAAAACTGGAAGACTTTGGAGAAGTATAGATAACCTCTAGATCTTCGGAGCTCATTCAAATCATGAAGGAGAAGATGCCACCTAATTTGAGGGATCCCGGTTCATTTTGCATTCCCTTCCAAGTTGGGGGTGCGTATGATGCGCTTTGTGATCTAGGAGCTAGTGTGATCATCATTCCTCTAGCACTTTGTGAGAATATCGGCCTTGGAATTCCCAAGCCCGTGAAGATGACGTTATACATGGCGGATCGCTCCATTACCCATCCCGTTCGTATGTTGGGGGATGTTCCCGTCAAGCTAGGTAATTTCTATATACCTATAGACTTTGTTGTGTTGGACATTCCCACAGATTATCCCATTCCTATCATTCTCAGAAGACCATTTCTAGCAATATCGGGTTGCAACGTTGATTGTAAGAACGCCAAGTTGAAGTTCAACATTGGCGGTGATCATGTGGAGTTTGCACTATTGGCTGCAATGAAGGGAGAGCCTTTGGAAGATGACATCTTCAACATCTATGATGAAGAAGATTCTCGGGAATTGGTGAGCTCTATCCTAATTAATGATCCTCTTGAGAAAGTTTTGAGTTTTAGTATGATGGAGGAAGGTGTAGATGTTTTGTGTGATGTAGATGTGCGAAGCTTGGAAGCATTGGAAGCAGATCCATGAGCTAGATTCGACAAACTGATTCAGAAAAAGAAAAGCACATTGGTTTTGGTCCCAGTTCCAGTACCTCGACCGAGACAGTTTTCGGAGCAAGCGAGCTGATCTTATCTGAAGAACACCTCGGTCCACCATCTCGGACCACGACCGAGACAAGAAGCGAGATAAAGTCAACTAAGAAGGACGATATATCCATTGATGACCCATTCTTTGATGATCATTCAAAGTTGGTGGAGCATTGGCTTCGCCAAGTTATTGATGGTTGAGAGCCTTGGTATGCTGACATCGTCAACTATCTTGTTTGTCAAGAAGTACCTCCGGGATTGACATAAGCTCAAAGGAAGAAGTTCTTCAAGGATGTACGTCACTACTATTGGAATGAACCTCTACTCTTCAAGAGAGGTCCGGATGGGATGCTTCAACGATGCATTCCAGAGGATGAAGTTGCTGGTGTCATACGGCATTGCCAGTCACTTCCTTGTGGAGGACATGCTAGCGCTCATAAAACGTGAGTTAAGGTATTAAGTTCCGGTGTCTTTTGGCCTACATTATTTAAGGACGTGCAAGCGTTTGTTGTCTCTTGTGATGCATGTCAAAGAACGGGGAACTTGTCTAGAAGGAACGAGATACCGCTTAACTATATTCAGGAAGTTAAGATCTTTGATGTATGGGGAGTTGATTTCATGGGACCTTTCCCATCATCCTCGGGGAACCTCTACATCCTCTTAGCTGTTGATTACATTTCTAAATGGGTGGAAGCCATTGCTTCTCCTACTAATGACGCCATGATGGTTGTGAAGTTCTTCAGTAGAACTATCTTTCCACGTTTTGGAACATCACGTATCATCATCAACGATGGAGGGACACATTTCATCAACCGGAAATTCAAGGCACTTCTATCGAAGTATGGGGTGACCCACAAGGTAGCAACCCCTTATCACCCTCAAACTAGTGGGAAATGGAGATCTCTAATAGAGAAATCAAGGAAATTTTTGAGAAGACCGTTTCAAGGACAAGGAAGGATTGATCCATGAAGCTGGACGATGCTCTTTGGCCTTACGAGACCGTATTCAAGACTCCCATTGGTACCACCCCTTATAATTTGGTATATGGGAATTCTTGTCATCTACCCATTGAGTTGGAGCACATGGCATATTGGGCAATCAAGTGGTTGAATTTCGACATCAAGGAAGCTGGAGAGACGAGACTTTTAGACATTGATGAGCTTGAAGAGTTGCGCTTTAACGCTTATGATAATGCCAAAATCTACGAAGAAAGAACGAAGAAATGGCATGATAAGCATATCGTTCCTAAGGAGATCAAAGAAGGAGATCTTGTTCTACTCTTCAATTCCCACCTCCGCCTCTTTCCAAGTAAGTTGAAATCTAGATGGACAGGACCTTACGTTGTGAAAAACGTTTTTCCCCATGGTGCAGTTGAAGTATGGGGTAAAGCTAGTGGAAGCTTTAAGGTCAACGGTCATAGGTTGAAGAAGTATCGGCCGGAAGTTCCGGTCGAGGAGATTGAACCCCTACACCTTGTTTGAAGATGGCATACGGTCCAGCTAGCGACCTTAAACCAAGCGCTTCTTGGGAGGCAATCCAAGGTATTGCTTTCTTTTCCCTTTTTCTAGTTTAGTTTAGATAGTTTGTTTCGTGTTTGTGCGTCCTCCTAAATAGGAATTAAGTACTCTCTACGAAGAAATTACAACTGAGGAGCTACATGGAAGGACAAACGTTCGAGAAATTGAGAAGATTGATTTCGACTGAGATACATCTCGGTTTCTATCACAGCACCTCGACCAAAGTGTTCTCCGTCAACCGAGGTGCCTAGGTCTGACATTTACCTCGGTCCGCCCACAAACATCTCGACCGAGGTGAAATCAAATTCAGCGAGGGGTATAAACGGGGTTAGACGTTACTCTCTCTTCTCACTTTCCCTCTCTTCGCTCACCTCGACCGCGACAACCCTCCACACTCATATTCTCTATTGTAGATCGTTTTTGAAGATTTTTTTGCTCCAAATCCTCAAGAGAAGTAAGATATTCAGTTCCCAAGCAACAAACAACACAGAGATTGACTGGAATCTGAAAATTTAAGGGTATTTCACCAAAACCCTAACTCGGTTCTTATTTTCTCAATTTTGCGTAAATCTGGCTTTGGTTGCCATAGGTTGCTGTAGAAAAGGATATAAGTACCCAATAAGAGGCAATTGGTAGTGTTTTGGGGAGAAAAAATCTTGCAGTTTTCGGATTTCACCTCACGCAACACTTTGCCTCGGTTGACTCGTTTGCGTCTCGGCCGAGGTGTTCTTGACCCGACCGAGGTGACCCCCAGCCATGAGTAGTTCCAGGAGATCTGATCGTCAGTTGGCCTTGAGAGATAGGCCTACTAGTTTACACCACTCCTCCCCTTCTTTTGCATCTAAGTTTCCTCAGGGCATTCTTTGGTCTTCACGGTTTTCTGTATATGATCATCAATATTGGTCAGCTGCGTGGTTCCCGTACATGCAGGAGGCTGCTACTAGAGAGGCAGTTGAGGGAGATGATGATGATGATGGCTATTGTAACACCCTGAATCCACGGGACTCGGAGTGCCACATTGGGCTAGGATATCACAATGGATCCTAACCCTAGCCTGACAACAAGTTCACTAGATCTTACAACAAGCCACAGATAGATTAAAACCAAATACATAAAATAGTATAAGATACATCAAAAGGGTTTACAACAACAAAGCCGAGTACAAAACAACATCCATAAACATCAAATACAAAAGATCGCATATCCCACGCAACCCTAATGTACAAAAGTCCTCGGCTGGTCACCCCATCTGGCTCACTCTGCAATCTTCCTAACCTGCAAATCATCTACAACACGGTATACACTGTTAGCTACAGAAATGAATAGGTATGAAGGTAATAGCACAAACACACATCCACATCTCATACATGCAATGCCACACACATTCATTTATTATTTTCAATTACGTTATTTCATTACTAATTCAACTTATTTTGTAACACGAGGAGCCTCAAGAACCTCGTCCCATCCAACGTAACACAGTGGTTTTGCATGGGGGTGATCATCACTCGTCCCCCCTGTGAGATCATCTTCAAGGAACCTCCTCCTACCCGCAGGCGGAGGCAAGTGGTCACGACCCGTTATAATACACTTGGGCCATTTAATATCGTAAAAGGTCATCCTAGTCCGGTTTAGTTTATAAATGCACAATCATATGAACATACACAACCATCACAATCACACAATCCCACAACTTTACGCTAAGTAAGTCCTACGGACTTACTTATAGTACTCGTAATCAATACCACGTCATAACTTCCCCTTGGGGAAGTAATCAACGCCTGAAATAGCAAGGAACACATCACCACATACTATAAGGGTTAGGAGACTCGTCTCCATAACAATAACCAACCTACAACCTTAATATAAGCCTCTAGATCATAACATGCTCACAATTGCCTAAGGCATATCCTCAACATAAACGCAAGGGCCTAAGGCACATCTCTATCATACAACTCATCATAACCAAGCTAGCCTAGCCAACATCTAAGCCAAGGCCAAAGGAAAGGAAGGAAGAAACATACCAACAAGGTATGCCCTAAATGCACCAGCAGAAGCAAAGGAGTCAAGGGCTGAACCAGTGAGGCGTAGGACCGCTCACTCAAGGCGCAGGGGCGGCCTAGTGCAGGCGCAGGCGCGGCTGTCTGTGTAGAATGTTGTCCCTGACTTCTCTTCGATCTCTTTCTCAACTCTCTTCACTTCTTCATCATACCACAGCAACACACATACATATATATATACATGTATGAACATCAAAACATTAGGAAAGGATCCACACAAGCTTAGCTTGTGATCATAAGCTACAAAAGGAAGAAAGAAGAAAGAAGGAAGTTGGAGGTGGAGAGCTTACCACAGCAAACCCTAAGCAGCAACTAGGAGCAATCATCACTTCCACAACCTCAACACAACAGCAACAACAGTCAGCATCATCCTCATGATCATCCAAAGCCAAAACCACAACCAACTCTCCAAAACTCTCTCACAAGCACAAGGGAAGATCAACGAAGTGAAGAGGAAGAAGAAGAAAAGTGTAAGGAGGATGAAGAAGCTGGAACGAGATGAAGAAACCCCTCATCTGAAGGAATGGAAGGATTATGAAGGAAATCATCCGCAAAGCACAAGTCAAAGGGTCAACGAAGGCGGCTGCAACCACACAGAGCCACAGGGGCGGTCACTGTGTGGCGCAGGGGCGGCCACCATGGTCCGCAGGGGCGCCTAGCCGCAGGGGCGGCTTCCAGGGTCCAACAAAGGCTCAACAAGGACTTATAGGCTCCAAGTACTAGGGCTCTTAAAATAATTTAGAGATCAAAATCTTGATAGAACCAATATTGGTTAGAATTCTTTCCATATATTTTGTAACAACTTTTCAAACATTCTTTAAATTTGAAAATAAGGACTTTTGAAATCAATTTAAAAAACCCTTCTTTAAAATAATTTAGGGATCAAAAAATCTAAAAGATATTAACCCCTAAATAGATCCGTGATTTTCAATTTTGCCATTGAATTCCGTTTCAAGACCCTTGAATTGTATTTCAAGGCCCTTAAAATTGAAGAATGGGCTGCATTCAAAGGAGAAAGTAAAACGATTTACTCCCCCTACGTTAATGCTTTCTTGTTCAACATAACAAGTTATAATCTAATAAAATTTAATGGATCATCAGGTGGAGGCTTAGTAAATATATCTACAAGCTACATGTCAATTGATATAAAAGATATTGTAACATCACCATTCTCAACATGATATGAAGTGATGCCTTACATAGATATTCCTTGTCCTTGAATGCTGCACAGGATTTTTAGTTATCGAAATAGCACTAGTATTATCACATTTAACCGGGATACCTTTTAAATCAAAGCCAAGATCACAGAGTTGTTGAGCTATCCCTAGAATTTGTGCACAATAAGCTCCCGTAACTATGTATTCTGCTTTAGGTGTTGATAGGGCGACATACTTTTGCTTCTTGGAGTGCCAATTGGTTAGGGATGACCCTAAGAATTGGCAACATCAAGAAGTACTCTTTCTATTGACCTTATAGCCTGCAAAGTCAGCATTTGAATTGCCAAAGAGGTGAAACGAGCTTTGACGTGATTCTTTAGGATCAGCTTGAAATCTTGCACACATGCACACACTAAACATAATGTCAGGTCGACTAGCGGTTAGATATAACAAAGAACCGATCATACCTCGATGCTCCTTTTGTACAACACTTTTACAGTCTTTGTCATGGTCAAGTGAAAGTGTGGAACTCATAGGAGTTTTTGCGACCTTGGATTGATCCATCTTATACTTCTTAAGCAAGTCATTGGTGTACTTGCTTTGATTGAGAAATATTCCTTTCTTTGCTTGTGTAACTTGAAGTCCAAGAAAGAAATTTAACCCTCCCATTAAGCTCATTTTGAATTCCGTAAACATAATAAATGAAAATTCCTTGCAAAGAGAATCGTTAGTAGCACCGAATAATATATCATCAACATAAATTTGAACTACTAATATATCGTTGCCTCTGGTATTGATAAATAAAGTTTTATCAATAAAACCACTTTGAAAATTGTTTTCAAGGAGATACTTGGACAATCTTTCATACCAAGCTCGAGGAGATTGCTTAAAACCATAAAGGGCTTTGTCCAATTTAAAAACATGATCTGGAAATTCATCATTTTAAAAACCAGGTGGTTGAGCAACGTATACTTCTTCTTCTAAGAGGCCGTTTAAAAAGCACATTTCACATCCATTTGAAATAACTTTATGCTCATGAATGATGCAAAAGCAAGTAGCATACGTTTGGCTTCTAACCTGGCAACCGGAGCAAAAGTATTCTCATAATCAATACCTTCTTCATGGTTATAGCCTTGAGCTACAAGTCGTGCTTTGTTTCAAATGACCTTTCCACTTTCATCCAACTTGTTTCGAAAAACGCATTTCGTGCCAATGATGGATTGGTGCTTTGGTCTAGACGTGAGGATCCAAACTTTGTTTCTCTTAAACTCATTTAGTTCATTTTGCATGATCCAGTCGGGTTCTTAAAGAGCTTGAACATAATTCTTGGGTTTAATAAGAGACATGAACGCTGAGAATGCACATAGGTTGTTAACTCTAGATCGATTTTGAACTCCTGCGTTTGTATCTGAGATCACATTCTTTGGTGGATGGTATGAAGAATGTTGAAACTTCCTCTTTTTCAAAGATAGAAAAGATCCTGAAGATTGAGGCTCGTTTGCTTGATTAGATTCTGGTACCGCTGGAGTATTGCCCTTGGATCCTATATCAAGGCCTTGAAGTTGAATTTCAAGGCCTTGAAACGGAGTTCTGACATCACAGTTTTCTGTTTCAAGGTCTTGAAGATGCGTTTCAAGGTCTTGAGATTGTTCTACGGTATCTTGAATCTTTTCTTGCATATTCTTTTCTTGAGCTGTAGGATCTTCTTCTCCATCAGAATTGTGATCTTCACGTTGATTCAGATTAAGATCTACCAAACTTTCACTCAAAGTACCATCATTACTTTCATCAAATATAACATGAATACGTTCTTCAACGATTTTGGTACGTTTATTATAAACACGATAAGGTTTGCTATTGAAGAATATCCAATGAATATTGCTTTGTCACTACGTGCATCAAATTTACAAAGGTTGTCTTTGCCATTGTTATGGACAAAGCACGTACATCCAAAGTGTTTAAAATAGGAAATATTAGGTTTTCTACCCTCAAAGAGTTCCTAAGGAGTCTTTTTCAAATAGGGCGGATTAAACATCTATTCAAGATGTAGTTAGCAATATTATCTACTTTACCCCAAAAAGGTTTTGGCAAACTATTTTCTAAAAGCATGGTCCTAGACATATCCTCTAGGATGTGGTTCTTACGTTCCACAACCCTGTTTTATTGAGGAGTTCTAGGAGATGAAAAGTTGTGTAAACTACCATATTTTGCATAAAACAAATCAAACTTTAGTTGATCAAATTCTCTATCATGATTAGTTCTTATCGAAACAATAAGTAGGTTTTTCAAAGTTGCAACTCCTTACATAATTTTGAAAACTCAAACATGGCTTCAGATTTTTCCCGTAAGAATGAGATCCATGTAAAACGAGAAAAATTATCCACAATTACAAGGAATACTTGTTTACCTATGGGAGATTTGACACACATAGGACCACATACATCCATATGTAAAAGTTCAATGGGTCGAGAAGAACTTACAACCTTCTTTTCTTTGAATGAACCTCTTGTTTGTTTATCTTCTGTATAAGCCTTACATAGTTTATCTACCTTGAAGTTTAGGTTTGGCAAGCCATGTACCAAATCCTTTGAAAGTAACTTCTTCATTGTATGCATACTTACTGTTGTCGCTAGAAAGGTAGAACAAACAGCTTTACATGTATAAACTCCATCTAAAATCCTAAACTACCAAGCGAAACCCGCAGTGTACGGATCGTTATGTAGGAAGGAAAGTATTCTGATGTCGAACACAAGGACTGAGGTGAAATCAAGCCACTCAATGATCAAATATAGTGTAAATCTAAACTAAGAGATGAGCAAGGGATAGAGAAAATGCAAAACACAATATTTTTGGTGGATTTTGGGTGATCAACAAGGATCATAAATATAAGCACACAAACAAGCAAACAAACACACAAACACAAGATAGGAGATAAGAGGTAAGAAATGCGGATTCAAGAGATTCGGAATTCCAATTATGCCAATGGACTCACGCATCTAATGATCAAAGGAAAGTTGCGGTTGTTTGGAGTTGGGTGTTTCTCTAATGGGAACAATTACCGGGTAAGTCTCATGCTCCAGTAGTCTCGAACCCGAGGTCCTATTACCGGGTAAGTCTCAAGGAACCTAAGGACGGGAATTCTACACAAACCGGCCACTACCTAACGGTCAAACCCCTCCTTATCGGGTAAGTCTCGGAAAAGGTAAGTCTTAGGTAACGATCCTAGCACACTCAATCCAATAGCGGCTGTTGAGGCTCACTACTACCTAGAGTTCATCATCTTATGTATCTAAGAGAGGAAATTACCGGGTAAGTCTCATTCCTCAAAAAGGTTGTTAGCAAAGGTCACTCTAGGCTAGATTGGGCCCAACAAACAATAGGATCTCAACAGATCTACATCCTAACAAATAAGATTTATCACCAATAGAACTACAACTCACAATCTCGGGTGGATCATTAACACCTCGGCCGAATTAGATGAAGAACAGGCCGAGATCCTAAATTGAGATAGGG
Source organism: Fagopyrum esculentum (assembly GCA_033239045.1). Classification (NCBI taxonomy): domain Eukaryota; kingdom Viridiplantae; phylum Streptophyta; class Magnoliopsida; order Caryophyllales; family Polygonaceae; genus Fagopyrum; species Fagopyrum esculentum. Next base: position 110,388,999 of record BSUD01000004.1, read on the forward strand.
TTTCGAACACATATCCATCCTAAGCTAACATGTAAGTCCATACAATCATAGTACAAAGCACAACATTCATTCCTTCATCCTAGAATCACATCTAATCACCCAAGAACATACATTTCTATATCAAACTTCATCATATAAGCATGCTTGCAATTCATGGATAGAAAATGAAGATAAGTCTAAAGAAAAGACAAATAAGATAGAATAGAAGTTACCACAATCTTACAAAGGATCCAAGTGCAGCTCCAAGATAAGCTTACAAGCTTCCTCACTCAAAACTACTCAAACCTCACTATAAAAATAAAATCTACACTAACCTCTTCCAAGAACACCCACAAGGGTGCTTGGAAGAGAAGCTACAACGGAAGAGTCCAAGGAAGCAAAAAGGTACTGTCAAAAGATGTGGAAGAAGATTCAAAAACATCATGCAACAATGCTTAAGTACATCCACAAAAGCAAGGGTCAGACCAAGAGAGGTGGTGCCATGTGTCGTGGTGGTGCAACAAAGTATCTCGGATGGCCTAAGGGAGCATCTCGGCCGACATTGGTGAGGGCTGGACCGAAATGGCTTTGAAATATCCCCAAGCACCACTTAAACGTGAGTTACACCAAGCCTTACACCAACAAGGGCCCTTGCCTTCTTCATTCCTCCAAGCATGAGTCATTTGGAACCATAAATCCGGACCAAAATGAGGCTCGAACCTTTGATATGATCCACAATGTATCAAAGGTCCCCAAAAAACCTACAAAACCAAACAAAAGCTCGTGTAGACGTCTATTTTGACAATATGTATGAATTAAGTGTAAACGTCATGCACTAGTGTGGAAACATGCATGAATGGAATGGAAAACTAGTGTCATAAATCATGTCATCAAATTACCCCATACTTGCCACTTGCTCGTCCCCAAGCAAGCTTCAACTATAGGCTACGAGATGGCATGATTTATGAATGCTGAAAAAAGGAAATCTTTTTGGAATTGTGCTTCTAAACTTGGATCTCCTTTATAGTTGAAAACTCCACCTTGATAATAAAGTTATACAGGTGTTGATGATGGAAGAATTAAACACAAATGAAGTAGTTTGATACACTACCCAATGAATTGTTGTTTACATATCGAGTTGCTTGGTTTGGTATGGTGGTTTTGAGTATTCAAAGTGCAGATTTTGCAAGAGACTTCAAAGGACCTTGGAAGAGTTTGAAAGACAAGAAGTTTAGAGTATTCAAACGATGAAGGCCTTGAAATCAATTCCAAGGGAACGGAGAAGTCAAGGGCGCACGTTCAAAGATTTCAAATCACTAAGAAGATCTTCCACGAGAGATTTGCTCAAATAAGAAGATATGATCAAGTGAAGATCTCAACTGGCCATCAAAGAAGATCCTACAAAGATCCTTGACCAAAAAGCACGAAGATTCTCTCCTCTTGATTTTAAGATTGTTACAACAAATATGAGAAGATCAAGGAGCGAGAGATCAACGTGTTCTCTGGAGATGAAGATCCACAATGTCTATCTCATCTCAACCAAGAAGCGATCTTCATGGAGAAGAAGTGTGATCTCCAAACAATCATCTTTCCAATGGCTAGAAGACTTCTTCGTAGAATGTTATAAATGAAGATGGCGATAGAAGAACAAACACATAAGCTTACACGGAAACATCAATAGTCTTCAAGCAATCCAAAATCATCTTCATTCGATTAATATTTTTCTTTCTCTCTTTTTCTAAAAAGCTTTATCTCCTAGAGAGAGATATAACTCGAGAGCTCCATTGGCATATCTAAAGAGTGTTATACTCGAGTGTGTGTTACTCTACGAAGTAACTAGGATATTATAGCAAGGTGAAGAGTTGGAGCTAGATCGTAGCATTGGCTACAGTGAGAGAAGAAGGGGATTTCTTCTAGTTTGTATCAAGGAATCTTTGAAGTTGATAATAGATAGTTAGATCCTAAGGCTATACCTTGGGACGGAGAGTAGGCTATTTAGAGGCGAACTTCGTAAACATATCCTTGTGTCAATCTTTTACATTCCGCACTATATCTGGTTTATTGTGACTAACTTTGTTTTGTAGGAGTTCAAAGTCAAGGCCCTTGAAAGTTGTTTCAAAGCCCTCGAAATCAAAGTTTCACAAAGAACTCAGATCGACATCAAGGCCCTTGAAACTTGTTTCAAGGCCTTGAAATTGGTTTTGTGAAAAGTTTCCATACTCTATTCAACCCCCCTTCTAGAGTATCTTTATCCTATATATTCACCTAACGGTTCTTCAATTGGTATCAGAGCTAGACTCACATATATTGATTTAACCATCAGTGAGACTAATAATGAATCCTGTAGGTGATGGAGGATTTGCTCAAGGAACATCCTCATCTCGACCACCACTCTTCGGTGGAACACAACTTTGCTCATTGGAGAGCACTCATGTGTATTTTCATTATTGATCAGGACATGGAACTATGGAATATTATTTAGAATGGCCCCAAAGTCCCAACTACAACAGTTGAAGGTGTCCAAGTCCCAAAGAAAGAAATTGACTTCACACAAGTTGACCTGGACAGTGTGTCAAAGAACTACAAAGCAATGAACCAGAAAATTAATCAAGATCTACTGGGTATTCTTAACCAGAAACTTAATCGAATGTTTTATGTCAATGCTCTTTCTCTTACAACGGCCAATATCATCAAGCCTTTAACAGAAGAAGATGGACAAGCTACCACGAAGGATGCTGAACAGGTCATGACACAATGTCATAAGATTGTCAAAGACCGTCCTATTTGCCAACCATCATCTAAGGATCCAGACATTCTAAATATTGAACAATTTTGGGTAGTCAAGAAATATGATAAGAATTCTGATCAGAGGCGAACATACCTTTCTCGCAAAGAACTTGACCTCGTCCATGCTCAAAATCGTTGGAGGAAAATGTGTTTAAAGGAGCATTTTGGAAAAGGGAGCTCATCCACGTGGTATAATGAATGAAGCTCTCACGATGTCCATAACTGTCAAGACCCTTGATATTGATATCAAATGCTTGTTTTTGAAAAACTTAATTTTTTTGTGGTTTTGTGGAAATACTTTTGGGTTGTAATGTTTTGAAACTCCCGTGCTTTAACTATTTTTCTCCCTTGTTGAAAGACAAAGGGGGAGAAATGAATGTGATCTTGTGATCCGACATTCGATATTCTACATTCTGCATTTTAGGTTTTGATAGTGATATACGCATTGCTAACCATACAAATGCAGGTACGAAAATATTTTTGTTGTCTTCCATCAAGGGGGAGATTGAAAACTCCACCTTGATTATGAAAACTCCACCTCGATTATAAAGTTATACAGATGTTGATGATGGAAGACTTAAACACAAATGAAGTAGTTTGATACACTACCCAATGAATTGTTGTTTATATATCGAGTTGCTTGGTTTGGTATGGTGGTTTTGAGTATTCAAAGTGCAGGTTTTGCAAGAGACTTCGAAGGACCTTGGAAGATTTTAAAAGACAAGAATTTTAGAGTATTCAAACGATGAAGGCCTTGAAATGAATTCTAAGGGAACGAAAAAGTCAAGGGCGCACGTTCAAAGATTTCACAACACTAAGAAGATCTTCCACGAGAGATTTGCTCAAACAAGAAGATATGATCAAGTGAAGATCTCAACCGGCCATCAAAGAAGATCTTAAAAAGATCCTTAACCGAAAAGCACGAAGATTCTCTCCTCTGGATGTGAAGATTGTTACAACAAATATGAGAACATCAAGGAGCGAGAGATCAACGTGTTCTCAGGAGATGAAGATCCACAACGTCTATCTCATCTCAACCAAGAAGCGATCTTTATGAAGAAGAAGTGTGATCTCCAACCGGTCATCTTTCCAACGGCTAGAAGACTTCTCCATAGAAGGTTATAAATGAAGATGGCGATAGAAGAACAAACACATAGGCTTACACAAGAACATCAATAGTCTTCAAGCGATCCAAAATCATCTTCACTCGATTAATAGTTTTTTTTCTCTCTTTTTCTAAAAAGCTTTATCCCCTAGAGAGAGATAAAAGTCGAAAGCTCCATTGGCATATCTAAAGAGTGTTATACTCGAGTGTGTGTTACTCTACGAAGTAACTAGGCTATTATAGCAAGGTGAAGAGTTGGAGCAAGATCGTAGCATTGGCTACAGTGAGAGAAGAAGGGGATTTCTTCTAGTTTGTATCAAGGACTCTTTGAAGTTGATAATAGATAGTTAGTTCCTAAGGCTATACCCTGAGACGGAGAATAAGCTATTTAGAGCCGAACTTCGTAAACATATCCTTGTGTCGATCTTTTACATTCCGCACTATATCTTGTTTATTGTGACTAACTTTGTTTTGCAAGAGTTCAAAGTCAAGCCCCTTGAAAGTTGTTTTAATGCCCTTGAAATCAAAGTTTCACAAACAACTCAGATCGACATCAAGGCCCTTGAAATTGGTTTCAAGGCCTTGAGATTTTTTTTGCGAAAAGTTCCCATACTCTATTCAACACCCCTTCTAGAGTATCTTTATCATTTATATTCACCTAACGGTTCTTAAATAGTGATGTTTCATGGCAATGATCAAGCAATCATGTATCAAATGAATGAAGGCACAAAAAGACAATTATACTTAACTCGAAAGCATGCATGAAACACAAAAATGACAAAGTCAAGATGATCATGAGAAAATCAAATCTAGATGACTAAGCCAAACACATAAGAAAATAGGTCTTAAGGACTTATGAATGAAGAGATCAAGAAACGTGATGATAATGTGGGAGTATTTTAGGTCAAGTGGTGCTAATCCGAGAAAGGAACTAAAAACCACAACTTCACATTTTTCATCCACCAAAGCGTAATTTTCTCCTTCTTTTTCTTTTATTTTCTTTTTCTCATTTTTTTATTTCACTTTATTTTTTAGACAATGGCATTGGTGTACAAAAGCCTAAACCTTGGTGATTAGCGGACCTTGGGATTTTTCCGAGGTGCATCACACCAGGCACACATACCAAGACTCATTAGGACATTCGGTTTATCCGAATTTGGCAAGACACAAAGACCCGATCATGTGAATGGTGCCGAGTTACTCGTTATCAAAACAAAAGTCCCCAAACTTATATTTTTTCTACACTTTTCACAGCACATTTTCAACAACTTCATTCACAACATTCATACACCAACTTCACAACCCCATACTTGCTTTTCACAGATTCAACACACTAGCAAGCTCCTATTTCCGGATGGGTCAATAGAGGTCAAGTTTCAAATCAAGTGAGGTGCTTCAAACAACATGATCAAGATGAGAAGAAGAGAGATGAATTGCCTTAATCATTCCTAAATGATGTGTAAGAACTAACATCTAATTTCGACTATCAATTCTCAATCCAATCAAGACAAGCATCATAATCACAATTCATGCATAGGATTCAAGAGAAGTATTTTAAGTCCACATATGCATAAATCCATTAAACACCCAAGGCCATCCAAAACCAATCCACAAAACAAAAATCATCATTAGGGTCATATCCTACTTAGAAGCACAATTTTATTAAAAAATTTTCAATTTTGTAGGAATTTTGATATAACTATATACAATTCAAAACATGAAAAGAAACGTGAGACTATAAAACGAAACTATCCTAGATGCGATCATGCAAAGAATCATGAAAACCCCACCCCATACTTAAGATCACATTGTCCCCAATGTGCAAATCAAGTAAATAACAGTGAAAGAAGTTCTCACAATGTAATAAGCGGTGCTTCGGTATATTGGTAACTCATGTGGAGAGGTGGTGCGGATGATCGATAAAACATGGTAGAGAGCTCTTCATAGTCATTCCGGCGCCGGGACCCGCGCCAAGGTGTAAGCGAGATGGGATCTCTTCCATCCCTTAAAGGCACCTTATAATCATAGTCCAAATCACCACATTCATTCCTTCACCCTAGAATCACATCTACACAGCCAACAACATATATTTCTAGATCAAACTTCATTATATAAGCATGCTTGCAAGTCATGGATATAAAATGAAGATAAGACCAAAGAAAAGACATAAATAAGCTAGAATAGAAGTTACCACAATCTTACAAAGGATCCAAGTGCAGCTCTAAGATAATCTTACAAGCTTCCTCACTCAAAACCACTCAAACCTCACTATAAAACTAAAATCTACAATAACCTCTTCCAAGAACATGCACAAGAGTTCTTGGAAAAGAAGCTACAATGGAAGAGTCCAAGGAACCAAAAGGGGATTGTCCAAAGATGTGGAAGAAGGTCCAAAAACAGCCTGCAACAATGCTTAAGTACTTCCACAAAAGCATGGGTCGGACCAAGAGAGATGGTGTCATGTGTCATGGTGGTCCAACAGAGGATCTCGGTTGGCCCAGTAGAGTATCTCGGCCGAGATGGGTGAGGGCTGGACCGAAATGGCTATAAAATATCCCCAAACACCACTTAAACGTGAGTTAGACCAAGCCTTGCACCAACTAGGGTCCTTGCCTTCTTCATTCCTCCAAGCATGAGTCATTTGGAACCATAAATCCGGACCAAAATGAGGCTCGAACCTCGGCTATGATCAACAATGTATCAAAGGTCCCCAAAACACCTACAAACCCGACAAAAGCTCGTGTAGACGTCTATTTTGACAATATGCATGAATAAAGCGTAAACGGCACGAACTAATGCAGAAACATGCATGAATGAAATCGAAAACTATCAAAAAGAATGCCTAAACTAGTGTCATAAATCATGTCATCACTTACATGACCAAGTCTTCTATGCCAAAGCATTAAATCGTGAGTCAAGGCCTTGAGACACTTTAACTTAGTTCCTGAAACTTGGATAGTGCTCATAGAATAATCATTGTTACATCTAGGAGTTGTAAGCACAATATCACCCGATGTCTTGTCTTGAACTTCACATTTTTCTGAATCAAAAGTCACCTTGTTGCCTTTATCACATATTTGAGAGATGCTAAGCAAGTTATACTTCAAACTGTCAACAAGAGATACATCATCAATGAAGTTAGCTGAATTGTAACCAATTTTACCAATGAATGTTACACTTTCCTTTATCACCAAACGTAATGGTTCCAGATGATTACTTTATTAGATCCGAGAACAATGAGCTTTTTCCACTCATATGTCGTGAACAACAACTATCTAATATCCATTTATGCTCCTTTGGTGATATCCTGCAAAACAACAAACAATAACCTTTCCGGGTCGACCAAATGGCATATTTTGGTCCATATTCAGGCTCAATCATGTTTGGTGGTCTAGTACCTTTAGGAACCCAAATTTTCTCTACTTATTTCCTTAGACATATAGGATAAGTGTTTGTAATGATGTGAGGATCATTTCTTCTATATGGACATGTTGATTTTACATGACCCATTTTACAACAATAAAAACTTGTAGGCATATGAATACATCCTTTATCCTTGACAAAAGTGGTGGATGTTGTTTGATAGGTGATGGAATAATTATCATTTAGGATAGTTTTTAGAGTCTTTTTATTGCATTTGTGTCGGTTTATGCTACTAACTCCTTGGTCCAGAAGAAGAAGACTAAAAGAAGCTAAGGAAGGAGTTATAAGCACTTAGGAGTGAAGTTCGTTCACGAAGCAAAGCTTCTGTTGCTTCACCGCCCCCGCGGAGCCTTGTCACCGCCCCTGTGGGTGACACCTTACTCCGGAGCGCTCCCTGCGCCTTTGCCAGCGCCAGCCACGAAGATTGTCACCGCACCTGCGTCGACCCCTGGCGCACCTATGGTGACTTGCCCTGAAGATGCGAAGACCAGCGCCCCTGCGCCTTCCCTTGCGCCACTACCTGCGCTTCAACCTGGGAGCTGGAAGATGAAGAGTCTGTGTCACCGTCCCTGCGTTGACACTGGGACGCCCCGGCAGCTTGGCATAAAAAACGGCAGGAAGTTGAAGAGTCAGACGTTTGAAGAGCATTAAAGATCTGCCCCTGCGGAATTGCCTAGCCGCCCCTGCGGCCATGAAGAAGATCAAGCGTTTTTGCCTTCACCGCCCCTGCGGTTCAACGACAGAAGCTTTACTCCGGTTGTTTACACCACCTTTATGGCATTAAAGGTGGCTGTTTTGGGCCGGTCATTTACTCCTATTTAGTGTCTTTTGTAGTATAAATAGGCCTTGGTTGATTGCTAGAATCACCAACTTATTATCCTTCATTTTCCACTTAGAATCCAATTTTCTCATCATTTCCATTGTAATGAGGTGCTAACTCCCTTGTGACATTGGGTTGGTTTGAAGCTGCATTGTTACTTTGGTTGTAAGTTATCTTTAATATAAGTTTTCAATCAGTAATGCTTTGTGTTTCCTTTATCTTTATTGTCTAATTGCATGGTTGATTAAGACTAAAGATTGATCACCTTAGGTTCTAAAGTGCATGCAAAGAAGTTGGATTAATAGGTTCCGGGTTTGGGTCTTTAATCTAGTAGTAAACTTTAAGTAATAACGGGTTGTAATTACTTAAAGAAAAGGAACACAAATATAAAGATAAGGTTAACGGTTTTAATCTATTCTTTATATCCCTTAGTGTTTATTTGAAAGCTAACTTGTTAATTGTTCTTGTAGGTTTACGGAACACTAACCTCTTAAGTTGTGTTGATGCCGGTTGGCTCAACACATATATATGATCGAGACGGGAGATTACTTGAAAGCTTGTAAAAAAGGAACTCACCAAACTAACATTTGCATGCTAAGAATCAACCTAGTGTAGTTTCATCCATTATTGTCTTACTTGCTGCGTTAGTCGTTTTCATAAGTTTTTGTGTGCATCAATTCAACCAAACCTCCCTTTTACTTGTTCTTGTAATCAATAATCGCATTTAATAAGAATACCTTAACTCTCTTGAGTTCGACCCTTACTGAACCACTATACTTGTTTTAGTGCTAAGTCGGGATTATATTTTGATAGGGTATAGACGACCATAGAAATACCTTTTAGTCAAATTTTGGCGCCGTTGCCGGGGAGTTTAGTGTTTTTATTTTATTGTTATTATTGATTATTGGTTTGAACCATTTTTATGGTTCAAACCCGTGCTACTGACTCCGGCTTTGCTTCTTTTGATCAAGAAATTGAGAGGATGCACTTCCGGCAGCGAAGACAACAACAGCTCCAACAAGAAATGGCTGATCGTACTCTTCGTCAACTTACTCAGCCCACTTTGGCTCAAAACCCTCTTGCGGTTACCATACCGGCATTAGGGGAAGGAATCAACTTTGAGCTCAAGCCGGGTCTCATCCACTTGCTTCCATCTTTCCATGGAATAAGTGGTGAAGACCCAATCAAACACCTTGGGAAGTTCCATACCGTGTGTATGAGCATGAAGCCGGCCAATAATACTGAAGAACAAATCAAGATGATGGCATTCGGCTTCACACTCAAAGATTCAGCGGATGATTTGTATTACCACCTTCCATCCGGGGATTATCGACACATGGGAGAACCTCTACAAGGCGTTTTTGGAGAAATACTTCCCAGCCAAGAAGGCAAATCGCTTGAAGAAAGCTATATGCAACATCGAGCAAGAGGCGAACGAAACTCTCTACGAGTACTTCGAAATATTCGCACGCCTCCGATCCAGCTGTCCTTTTCACGGATATTCAACTCAAGATCTAGTCTTGTACTTGTACAATGGCTTGCTCGATAATGAAAGGAGGATCATCGATGCGGCTTGTGGAGGTAACATTCTTAACTCTACCCCCGACATTGCTTTTGAAAAAATTTGATAACACGATTTATGACTTAGATTTAGACACTCATTTAGATAGATTCTTCACTCATTCATGCATGGTTTAGCACTAATTCACGACGTTTGCACTCAAATCACGTATTTTGTCAAGATAGACGTCTACTCGGACTTTTGCTTGCTTTGTAGGTATTTTGGGAGATTTAAAAGCCTAATCGATACATCCGAGGATCATTCCTCGAGATGACACACTTCCGGACTCATTGGAATGCAAGCTAAGGGCTAAGGAGGATTCATGGAACCTTGCCAACACAAGCCATGCACCAAATCATGGCCTAACGAGCCTAGGAGAAGCTTCTGGAGCAAACCACGGTCTGGACCAACACCACGGCCGTGATTCTACCCGTGGAACCTGCCAGGACCACGTTGACAGCTGGCCACGATCTCTTCCATTGCTCTTGCATCTTAGTGGGTATTTAAAGGATTTGGCAGGCTGTAATTGGGTATTTAAAGGATTTGGCCACGATCTCTTCCATTGCTCTTGCATCTTAGGGTAAGGAAAGAAAGGTTATGGCTAGGACTATGATAGGATGGACTTAGTTTTGCCCTTGGATGACTTGATTTCTTGAACAAAGCCTCTGTTGAAGTCCACGGTTTATTCATGCCAAACCACGGCCGTGGAAGTGGTAGAACAACCCGTGGTTTACACGGTTCGATGGATCTAAGTTCTAGATTGTTAGAATGTTGAAATCCTAGTTTTGTTGAGCTAATTCTATCCTAGGGTGACCTAGTGTTAGCAACTAAGTGTTTAGAAGAGACTTACCCGGTGATTCTTACTCTTAGATTCAAAAGATGACAAACCCTAGGTAGTGGTGAGCCTCACAAGCCGCCATTGGACTAAGTGTGCTAGGATAGTTGTTTAGGACTTCCCTTTCCGAGACTTACCCGGTAAGGATAGGTTAGACCCCTAGGTAACAATCCGGTTTGTGTAGAATTCCTATCCTTAGGTTCTTAGAGACTTACCCGGTGATGAGACCTTAGGAATGGACTAGTGGACCATGAGACCTACCCGGTAATTGATCCCAATCTAGAAACGCTTAATCCCAACATATCATAGTTAACCCGAGGAATGAATAGATAGCTTGAGTCTATGCCATAACCGGACTTCCAATCTCTAGAATCCGCTTGTTACTTCCACTCTACTATCTCTTGTGTTTGTGTTGCTTGATTTTGTTCACATACTTGTGATCCTTGATTGATCACCTAAAAACCAACCAAAAACATAGTGTTTTCCATTTTCTTTATTCCTCATCTTATCTTAGTCTAGATTCACACTATCTTTGATCATTGAATGACTTAGTTTCACCTCAGTCCTTGAGTTCGACCTCGGAATACTATCCCTACTACAAACGTCCCGTACACTGCGGGTTTCGCTAGGTAGTTTAGGATTTAGTTCGAGTTATAAATGTAAAGCTTTTTGTGCTACTAATCCTAGCGTGACAAAATTCAAGAACTAGCGGAAGGGACCCGGAACTTTGGAAGGACTCCTTCCAAGAGAAGTGTTCATGCTTTGAATTCCGGGAAGAGTGAGATCTCCATTGAGCTCGCGGAGCTGAAGGAAATGGTGAAGAGACTAACACTTATGGGAACCCCACAGCAGCTCAAAGCTTGTGGAGTGTGTGCTGACCCATATCATCCAACGGACATGTGCCCACAAGTCCAGGATGATGATGCTGAGGTGAACGCAATGGGCTATGGACAGCCACAGCCGCAAAGGCCTAGGAACGATCCCTATGCACATAATTTCATGCCAAACTGGCGTGACCAACAGAACTTTCATTGGAGGGATCAATAAAACCAACAACAGCAGCCCCAACAAGGTAAGTACCAATCAACTGAAGATATGTTGCAGGTTTTGACTAAACAATTTGCTACTCATGTCCAAACAACAAAATCTAGCATCAAGAACCTTGAAAAACTGGTTGGGCAAATGGCAGAAGCCATTTCAACGACCGAAGCTAGATTTTCCGGAGGATTGCCTTCCCAGACAGTTATAAACCCCAAGGTGATGCTGGAGGAGGCTCAATCATAGAGGTAGAGTCCTTACGTCGAGCCAACGACGTAAAACAAAGGCGCTGTTTGGGAGGCAACACAAAGGAATAAGAAGAGGAGCTTGTGTCAAGAAAACCGCCCTTGCGGCTCAGTGTCCCCGCCCCCGCGGTGACACCCATGCCCAGCACCGACCCCGGCGCTGGGCAAGCATCCGCAACACACTAGTCACCGCCCCCGCGGTGACACCCCACGTCCCTGCGGCAGCCATCCTTGACACACATCCTCAGCGCCGGGAGCGGCGCTGAGGCTGCGTGCCCCCTCTTCCTTGTCACCGCCCCTGCGGTGACAAACGCCGCCCTTGCGGTCTTAGTAAGGAAAGAAAAAAAAATACACTTCCCAAAAATAACCTACAACTACCACCCCTCCCCTCCCTCTTCATTCCCTCTTCAAACCCTACACCGCCTTACCTCCCACGCCCCTGCGCCCTCCGGAAACTCTCGCACGCCGCCTTGTGCAACGCTCCCGCGCCACCTCCGGCGACCTAGCCACAATCTCCCCCTGCAACACCGGCCCTCACCACCACCACACACAAACCTCATCCTCTCAAACACCCTCGCCCCTCACACTCCTCCCTCCACCGCTCAACATCGCCAGCGACATCTACACCAACAAAGAAGTTGCCGAAACAGTCCAGCACCACCACCTTCGTAGGCTCCCAGAATCGCCCTCTACTCTTCTCTCGCCCCTACGCCTGCAAGTTGCCGCCCTTGCGCCAAGCCGCCTCTGCGGAAAACACAATAGAGGGTTAGTCTCTTACTCTATTTTCCGATCTTTTTAATTCCTTCGCTTGTTCAATTGCAAGAGATGGAAAACAGAAGAAATACAAGTTATCGGAAGCTGATAAGGAGCGGTATAGGATTGTGCAAGGTCGGGATGTGTATGCAACTCGATTTCTGGACGTTCCTACTTTGGAAAACTTGGGCATGTTTGAGAGCAAGCAGGCATTCCTCAACAATGCTGGGCTCGGGGATTTTCTGATAATGAGTGCTCCAACACACCCCGAGCTCAGCCTCCAATTCATCGCCACATTCAACATGGAAACGGTGGACCACATGTGTGTTGGACTTTCATTCAAGTTCAACAGGAGAAAGTATACATTGGACTATACCCAACTGCAGGAGGCATTAGGGGTGACTATTTGTGCCTCCGAAGACTGGTGGGAACCTATCCCGATACCCGACTTGATGGAGTTTTGGCAAGCCGCCAACAAATCTGAGTTTCATGAAGGGGGTGAGTATTCCAACAAATTCACTCACTCCTGTTTGAGGCTCATCTCGAAGATCTTCATGAATGTCTTCTGTGGACACAAGGAGGAGAATAAGGTCGCTCTTAAGGACCTTCCATTGCTATACGCCTGCCTCCCCACGAACGATTGGGTACAAGATTGGCCATATCTCTTCCTTACCGCTTTGAAGCGGATTAGGAAGAATGAGCCACGAGACATTGTGGGAGGTGGGGTATTATCCTTGTTGGCTGCACAGGTGATGGATCTCCCTGACTTGGAAGAAGGTTTAGAGGCCCCATTGTATACGGAAGGTATGCTGAGGAGGTGCAGGCTCCTCAAGAGAGACGGGGAGAACCTATTTTGGATCTCGCTGGCAGATGGGAGTCACATCACATACCTCCCCCGACCACTTCCACTTGGAGACGAGCTCTCCGAGTTGTACGTACCAGCTAACCCCTTTGCTCCGAGACGGCGTCAGGGGGACATTGTTGAGAGATATGGTGCGGGCTACAACCGGGCTCCTATTACTGATGAGGACATGCTTCCTGCAGCACCGGAGGAGGATCCAGCTCTTGAGAGCCTTCAGGCTCAGATGGCCGCCCTGACCACCCAACATCAGGCATGGCAGACCGAGTACCAGCGGTCCATGCTTGAGCAGCAGCAAGCGTGACAATCCAGCTTCACCTCCTCCATGGCCACCCATTTTGACCGCCGGCAGGATGCTTGGTGTAACACCCCAAATCCTAGAGGACTCGGAATGCTATGAGTTGGGACCTCACAATGGGTCCCGGCCCTTAGCCTGAGAACAACTTCATCGGACCTTACAACACAACACAAATAAAAAGGCGAAACACATAGTTTTATAACATGAGCAAAAGATAAAGGTACAAATCTAAAAATAATCCAGCCAAGTCTCAAAACCAAAGAACAATATAAGTCTCAACATTCATGAAATATAAAGATAACATCCCCGTCCTATAATGCACGGAACCCCAGCTGGCCACTACCGCCGGATCACTCGATCGTCTCTCTAACCTGCAAGGCATCTACGAGCGGTATAATACCGTTAGCTGACAACCTATGCATAAGTATAAAGGTAAAAGCACAAACGCACAACATACACAATGAGCATGCAACACTCAATCCTTTTGTTATCTTTAATTAGGTGATATGTCATTACTAATGATACTTATTTTGTGACACGTGGGATTCCCAAACCTCACCCATGATCCCGTTTACCAACAAGGAATGGTGCTAATGCATCTGACCGTCTACCTGCCTGGGCTGGTAAAGGGAACCTCCTAGACTCTCGCAAGAGCTAGGCAGATGATGTCACAACCAGTTATCATACACTTGGGTCCATTACGTAATATAATAAAGTCGGCCTAATCCGGTTTCGTTATTATCCTAGCTAGCAAACACCACTCATACACAATACACTCATACAAGAAGCTAGCTAAGTAAGTCCGTAGACTTACAAGTCTCCGATGCGCACAAGATCACCTCACTCGAAAGTTCCCTCGGGAAAACGTACAACGCCTGTTCAAGAAAAGGCACACAATCAAACCACACTCTAGTCCACTAGGAGTCTTTAGACTTCCAGGCTCAACATCCTCACAAGAACAACAACTCAAGATAGATCAACCCTCTTGCCAACTAGAAGTCCTTAGACTTCTAGTGCTCCCAAACCTCACAACTCATAAACACACAAGGTACATGATACTCTCCTTCCATTGCCTTAAAGGCTTCCAACATAATAACTCAATCCCACACCAATATCCTCAAAGATCCAAGAGATCAAGTTACCACCCCACAATCAACAGATTCACAACCCTTAGAAGAATAGTCCAACACTCTCGACAATATAACCAACTCAAGATCCAACACACATCGACTAAGAACATTCTAACGTCCTCAAACACTCACCTAAAAGGTCCAATGCTACTACTTGGCATTCACAAAGCTAACCTAAGCCATCCTAGCATGCTTCTATCATAACTCTCTATCACAAGAGGCGGACAAGATCGGGGAAGGCACTTACTGGGGTAGGAACGCGGTCGCGGAACAAGGAAGCGCAGCCGCGGAGAAGAGCTGAAGAAAGGGCAGAACCGCCGTTGCGGCACTCTAGCGCCGCCCTTGAGGCTGGCTGGGCCAACCCTGCGGCCAGGTGGCGTCGCCCCTGCGGTTGGGCGCTGTTGGCCACCGCCCCTGGGCTGTTGCAGCTGCCCCTGCGGTTGTGGGGCTGATGGCGCCCCGCGGCGCTATCCAGCCGCGGGTGCGGTCGAGCTCCAGAAGGTTGAACTGTCGGGCTTCTCTTTTATGTGCAAGAACTTCCGGGCACCTCGTGGATGGCTTGCTCCATCCTGTATGTCCACTACATGGATCCACCCTACCACACTCCATCCTAACCGAGATCAACAACAAGAGAACACAAGAATCGAAGAATTGGATGAATCTCACCCTAGGGCTCACACAAGGGTGAAGGAAGGAAAAAGATAAAGAGAAAGAAGAAGAGGCAAAAGAGGACACTTACGGTAACTCGGATCTACAGTCCTTCGTTGACCGTCCGTCACACACAAGAAGGAGAAGAAGCACCATGGGAGAAGTTGGTGGAAGAAGAAGAAGGGAAAGTGAGTTATGTAAAAAGGAATGAGGGAGGAAGATAAAGTTACATAAATGGGAGGAGACCAAAGGTCAAGCAGCCCAAGAATCACCACATAATAATGTGGTCGGCATAAAGGAGTTAGGAGATGAAAGGTCGGACGGAAAAGGCACCTAACTCCCGCTCTAACGTGTCTCCGCCCCCACGGAACGTCCCAGCCGGGGTCGCGTATGGCCACGGTCGCGGGCCTTCCAAGCCGCAAGGGCGGTTGCCCTTGCTCAAGGCTTCTAACGTCTCTCATAAACGGAACCAAAATTCCGGCGTTACACTTGGCAGGCGGCTCATCAGCAGCAATTAGAGACTCAGCAGCTGGCTTGGCAAGCTAGCTACGAGACTTCATTTAGAGAGAGGTTGGATGCTCGGGATGACCACATCGACACGCTCTACCGCCGGCAGGAGCACTTCTTCCGCCACTTTCCATACCCACCGGAGGAGGGTCCGGGTGGTCCAGCCGGACCATCCCACTAGTGGTATCATTCTCATCCCTTTCCCACATTTATCTTTGCTTCATTTCTACTTTGAGGACAAAGTATACTTCAAGTATGGGGGAGGGACATATCATTGCATGTACAGTTTTTTTGATTTGCTTTGAGTTGTTTTGCATTGAATCTTATGAAGTTGAAATTCAAATAAAAAAAAAAGAAAAAGCCAAAGAAAATGAAAAAAAGGCATGAAAATCCTTGGATAAACCGGAAACCCGAAAGGGCGGTTTAGGCAAAAAGAAGGTAGTCCGACCAACCTTAGGTTGGTGCAAAAATTGGACTTGAGGGATGTGAGATTAAAGTGATATGATAAAAGAAAAGAAGAACAGTGGCGAGGTGAAAACCCGAAAGGGCACCTTGGCAAAATGAGCGGCACCGAGTGTAGGTTTCCCTTCCGGCGTTTGGCGACATAAGAAGGGGAATCATAAGGAGGTTGTCCGGGTAGGCCACTCTTGGAGCAATACGGATGGTAGTTTCTCACCTTTTTCTCACATTTCCTCTCTTTACCTTCTTTCTTTCTTGGCTTTTCTTTTGTTTTCATTGTCTTTTCTGCTTACCCATGCTTCTTGAGGCCTTTAAGTCTAGTTGTTGACATTTGTTTTACTCGGGACGAGTAAAACGTCTAAGTATGGGGGAGTTTGATAGGTGATGGAAGAAGAAGACTAAAAGAAGCTAAGGATGGAGTTATAAGCACTTAGTCCAGAAGCAGAAGACTAAAAGAAGCTAAGGAAGGAGTTATAAGCACTTAGTAGTGAAGTTCGTTCACGAAGCAAAGCTTCTGTTGCTTCACCGTCCCTGCGGAGCCTTGTCACCGCCCCTGCGGGTGACACCTTACTCCGGAGCGCTCCCTGCGCCTTCGCCAACGCCAGCCACGAAGATTGTCACCGCACCTGCGTCGAACCCTGGCGCACCTGCGGTGACTTGCACTGAAGAAGCGAAGACCAGCACCCCTGCGCCTTCCCTTGCGCCTCTACCTGCGCCTCAACGTGGGAGCTGGAAGATGAAGAGTCTGTGTCACCGTCGCTGCGTTGACACTGGGACGCCCCGGCGGCTTGGCATAAAAAACGGCAAGAAGTTGAAGAGTCAGACGTTTGAAGAGCATTAAAGATCTGCCCCTGCGGAATTGTCTAGCCGCCTCTACGGCCATGAAGAAGATCAAGCGTTTTTGCCTTCACCGCCCTTGCGGAGCTGAAGGCCGCCCCTGCGGTTCAACGACATAAGCTTTACTCCGGCTGTTTACACCACCTTTATGGCATTAAAGGTGGCTGTTTTGGGCCGGTCATTTACTCTTATTTAGTGTCTTTTGTAGTATAAATAGGCCTTGGTTGATTGCTAGAATCACCCACTTATTATCCATCATTTTCCACTTAGAATCCAATTTTCTCATCATTTCCATTGTAATGAGTTGCTAACTCCCTTGCTACATTGGGTTGGTTTGAAACTGCATTGTTACTTTGGTTGTAAGTTATCTTTAATATAAATTTTCATTCAGTAATGCTTTGTGTTTCCTTGATCTTTATTGTCTAATTGCATGATTGATTAACACTTAAGATTGATCACCTTATGTTTTAAAGTGCATGCAAGGAACTAGGATTAATAGGTTCCGGGTTTAGGTCTTTAATCTAGTAGTAAAGTTTAAGTAATAACGGGTTGTAATTACTCAAAGAAAAAGAACACAAATATAAAGATAAGGTTAACGGTTTTAATCTATTCTTTATATCCCTTAGTCTTTATTTGAAAGCTAACTTGTT
Source organism: Fagopyrum esculentum (assembly GCA_033239045.1). Lineage (NCBI taxonomy): Eukaryota > Viridiplantae > Streptophyta > Magnoliopsida > Caryophyllales > Polygonaceae > Fagopyrum > Fagopyrum esculentum. Next base: position 110,406,933 of record BSUD01000004.1, read on the forward strand.
AATTGTTCTTGTAGGTTTACGAAACACTAGCCTCTTAAGTTGTGTTGATGCCGGTTGGCTCAACACATATATATGATTGAGACGGGAGATTACTTGAAAGCTTGTAAAAGGAATTCACCAAAGTAGCATTTGCATGCTAAGAATCAACCCAGTGTAGTTTCATCCATTATTGTCTTACTTGTTGCGTTAGTCGTTTTCATAAGTTTTTGTGTGCATCAATTGACCCCCCCGTTACTTGTTCTTATAATCAATTATCGCATTTAATAAGAATACCTTAACTCTCTTGGGTTCGACCCTTACTTTACCACTATACTTGTTTTAGTGCTAAGTCGGGATTATATTTTGATAGGTGATAGGTGATGGAATCACTATCATTTAAGGTAGTTTTTAGAGTCTTTTTGTTGCATTAGTGTCGGTTTATGCTACTAACTCCTTGGTCCAGAATAAGAAGATCAAAAGAAGCTAAAGAAGGAGTTATAAGCACTTAAGAGTTTAGATCGATCACGAAGCAAAGCTTCTGTCACCGCCCCTGCGGGTGACACCTTACATCGGAGCGCTACCTGCGCTTCCACCAGCGCCAACCATGAAGCGTGTCACCGCCCCTACACCACTCCTTGGCGCCCCTACGGTGTCCTCCATTGAAGAAACGAAGACCAGCTCCCCTGCGCCTTCCACTGCGGCGCTGCCTGCGCCTCGACATGAGAGCTGGAAGACGAAGAGACTGTGTCACCGCCCCTGCGCTGACATAGGGACGCCCCGGCGACTTGGCATCAGAAACGTCAGGAAGGCGAAAGGTCAAACGTTGAAGAGCATTGAAGATCCGCCCCAGCGGAATTGTGTAGCCGCCCCAGCGGTTCTGAAGAAGATCAACCGATTCTGACTAAACCGCCCCTACAGTTCCTGAAGGCCGCCCCTGCGGTTTAACGCTAGAAGCTTTACTCCGGTTGTTTACACCACCTTTATGGCATTTAAGGTGGTTGTTTTGGGCCTGCCATTTACTCCTATTTAGTGTCTTTTGTAGTATAAATAGTCCTTGGTTGATTGCTAGAAGAGGATGTTATCATCTTGTTAGTCAACAAATTATCCACTTATATTGTCTTGCTTCCTTGTAATGAGTTGCTAACTCCCTTGCTACATTGGGTTGGTTTGAAGCTGCTTTGTTGCTTTGGTTGTAAGTACTTTATAATATAAGTTTTCATTCAGAAATACTTTGTGTTTCCTAGATCTCCATTGTCTAAATTGCATGTTTACTATTGCTTGAGGTTGATCACCTTAGCTTCTAAAGTGCATGTAAACAACTAGGATTATTAGGTTCCGGGTTCGGGTCTTTAGTCTAGTAGTAACTTTAGGTAATAACGGGTTGTCATTACTTAAGGAAAAGGAACACAAATATAAAGATAAGTTTAACGGTTTTAATCTTCTCTTTATATCCCTTTCTCTTTGTTTGAAAGCTAACTTGTTATTTGTTCTTGTAGGTTTACGGAACTTTAACCTGTTAAGTTGTGTTGATGCCGGTTGGCTCAACAGATATATATGATCGAGATGGGAGATTACTTGAAAACTTGAAAAACGGAACTCACCAAAGTAGTGAGTGCATGCTTAGAATCAACCTAGTGTAGATTCACCATCATTGTCTTACTTGTCGCATAATTGTTTTCACAAGTTTTTGTGCATCAATTCAACCAAACCCCCCCCTTTGTGTCACTTGTCATTATAATCTATAATTGCATCTAAAACACCTTAACTCTCTTGGGTTCGACCCTTACTTGATCACTATACTTATTTTTAGTGCTAAGTCGGGAGTTACTTTTGATTGGGTATAGACGACCATAGAAATACCTTCGGTCAAATTTTGGCGCCGTTGCTGGGGAGTTTTAGTGTTTTATTGTTATTATTGATTATTGGTTTGAACCATTTTATGGTTCAAACCCATGCTACTAATTCCGGCTTTGCTTCTTTTGATCCAGAAATTGAGAGGACGCACATCCGGCAACGAAGACAACAACAACTTCAACAAGAGATGGCTGACCGTACTCTTTGTCAACTTACGCAGCCCACTTTGGCTCAAAACCCTGTTGCGGTCACCATACCGGCACTAGGGGAAGGAGTCAACTTTGAGCTCAAGCCGGGCCTCATTCACTTGCTCCCATCTTTCCATGGGCTAAGTTGTGAAGACCCCATCAAGCACCTTTAGAAGTTCCATACCGTGTGTATGAGCATGAAGCCGGCCAACATTACCGAAGAACAAATTAAGATGAGGGCATTCGGCTTCACACTCAAAGATTCCGCGGATGATTGGTATTACCACCTCCCATCCGGGAGTATCGACACTTGGGAGAACCTTCACAAAGCGTTCTTGGAGAAATACTTTCCAGCTAAGAAAGCCAATAGCTTGAAAAAAGCTATAAGTAACATCGAGCAAGAGGGAACCGAAACTCTCTACGAGTACTTTGAAAGGTTTGCACGCCTCCGATCCAGCTGTCCTTTTCACGGATATTCAACTCAAGATCTAGTCTTGTACTTGTACAATGGCTTGCTAGACAATGATAGGAGGATCGTCGATGCGGCATGCGGAGGTAATATTCTTAACTCTACTCTTAACCTTGCTTTGGAAAAGATACAGGAACTAGCGGAAGGAACTCGAAACTTCGGAGGACCCCGGCTAAGAAAGGAGTTCATGGTGTGAGTTCCGGGAAGAGTGATATTTCCACCGAGCTCGCGAAATTGAAAGAAATGGTGAAGATGCTAACATTTATGGGAACACCGCAACAACTCAAAGCTTGTGGAGTTTGTGCTGACCCGTATCATCCAACGGACATGTGTCTACAAGTGCAGGATGACGATGCTGAGGTAAATGCAATGGGATATGGACAACCACAACAGCAAAGACCTCGGAACGATCCCTATGCACAGAATTTCATGCTAAATTGGCGTGACCAACATAATTTTCGTTGGAGGGATAAACAAAACCAATAACAACAACCCCGCCAAGGTAAGTATCACTCAACTGAAGATATGTTGCAGGTTTTGACTAAACACTTTGCTACTCATGTCCAAACAACATAATCTAGCATCAAGAACCTTGAACATGAGGTTAGCCAAATGACGGAAGCTATTTCAAGGACCGAATCAAGGCTTTCCGGAGGATTGTCTTCCCAGACATTTATAAACCCCAAAGATAATGTTAGTGCCATAACATTAAGGAGTGGGAAGCAAATCCAACAAGAACCAACAAAAGAATCACAAAGCAACCCTTCTGTCGTTTTTTCCGCAGTAACAGCCGCCCCTGCGGCTGCAGCTGCGCCCAACACAGAACGGACAACGCCCCTGCGGCTGGCTGTCCCCGCCCCTGCGGTGACAACCCCTGAGCCGCCCCTGTGCCTTCAAGCTGACGCCCCTGCGGAAAACACAACAGAGAGCCCTGCTAAAAAGGATACTTACGTCAGGCCCAACATTCCGCCACTGTACTCCGAGAAACCACCCGCTCTTTTTCCTATGGCCTTGAGGGAGAGAAGAATCATAGGGGACAAGGATCTCTTTGAGACTTTCTCCAAATGCGAGGTAAACATTCCTCTCCTTAAGTTGGTGAAAAGTATTCCTATATATGCTCGTTTTTTGAAGGAACTGTGCACTATCAAGAGGAATCAGAAGCTAAAGGGGAAATAGAAAGTGCAAGTGAGTGAGCATGTGTCGGCAGTCTTCCAACGGAGAATGTCCAAGAAGTGCAGCGATCTAGGCATGGTAAGCATTCCTTGTGTTATATGGGAAACCCGCTTTGACAAACCAATGCTTGATCTCGGTGCTTCAATTAATGTCTTGCCATATTCGATTTACAGATCACTTGGCCTTAGGCCACTAATGGAAACTAGGATTGTAGCACAACTTGCTGATAGATCTAATGTGTACCCGAAAGGGATAATTGAAGATGTATTAGTGATGGTAGACAACCTAATTTTTCCTGCTGATTTCTTTGTAATGGATATGGAAAATGATTCGCATGCTGCACCCATTATGTTAGGTAGGCCATTTCTGAAAACGGCTAGGACAAAAATTGATTATGTTAGTGGTAAATTGACCATGGATTTTGATGGAGAAGTAGTGGAATTTGACATCTATGATGCAATGAGATTTCCTAGCGATGATCATTCTTTATGTGCTATTGACATTCTTGAACCTTTGTGCAAGATGTTTTTGATAACTCTGACGTGGATGATTTAAGAAATGTGATTGAGCATGACATTGATGGTTTCAAATCACATTATGTGTTAACATCTAGCATTAAAGAGGTCCTAGCCCAATTAGATGGGCATAAAAGGCTACCTATCTCCAATTTGGCCATTGGGCCCACTTTACTAACCCCAAGTGAGAAGCTTGTTCCGTCTATAGTGCAGGCACTTGAAATAGAATTGTAGGAACTTCCGTCACACCTCAAGTACGTTTTCCTTGGAGCACACAATACCTTCCTGGTGATTATCTTCAACAAGTTGACCACCTGACAAGAAGATAAGTTGGTGAAAGTACTAAAGGAGCACAAGACGGCCCTTGGATGGACTATTGCGGACATCCAAGGGATAAGTCCTTCCACTTGCATGCATAGGATTTTACTTGAGGACGAAGCCAATCCCTCTAGGCAACCTCAAAGGAGGTTGAACCCACCAATGATGGATGTGGTCAAAAAGGAAGTGTTGAAGCTCCTCCAAGCGGACATGATCTTTCCTATCTCGGATAGCACTTGGGTTAGCCCGACTCAAGTAGTTCCAAAAAAGGGAGGCATCACTTTGGTGGAAAATCAACATGGAGAGATGGTCCCAAGTAAAAAACAAACCGGATGGAGAGTTTGCATTGACTACCGCAAGCTCAATAAGGTAACACGAAAAGACCATTTTCCATTACCCTTTATTGATCAAATGTTGGAACGTCTTGCAGGTCACAAGTACTACTGTTTCTTGGATGGATATTCGGGTTATTTCCAAATAGCCATCGCACCAGAGGATCAAGAGAAGACGACGTTCACTTGCCCATTTGGCACTTTCGCATATCGCAGAATGCCATTTGAACTTTGCAACGCACCAGGCACTTTCTAACGGTGCATGATAAGTATTTTCTCCGAATACATAGAAAATTTCATTGAAGTCTTCATGGATGATTTTACCATCCATGGAGATAATTTTGACGCATGTTTAGGGCATTTGAAACTTGTTCTTGAAAAATGTGTTGAAACCAATTTAGTTCTTAATTCGGAAAAATGTCATTTCATGGTCGAACAAGGAATTGTGCTAGGACATGTAATATCCTCAAAAGGGATAGAGGTAGATAAGGCAAAGGTTGATGTTATTCAAAATTTACCTTATCCTACTAATGTTCGGGAAATCCGATCTTTCCTTGGTCATGCATGTTTCTACCGACGGTTCATCAAAGATTTTTTAAAGATCTCAACACCCTTGCGTGAATTGCTCAAGAAAGATGTCACCTTCATAGTGAATGAGGATTGCAAGAAGGCTTTCGACACTTTGAAGGCATGTCTCACCACCGCATCAATTATCCGTTCTCCGGATTGGGAGAAACCTTTTGAAATCATGTGTGACGCCAGTGACTACGCCGTCAGAGCTGTCTTAGGACAAAAAGACGGACGGGCCTCCCATGTGATCCATTATGCGTCTATGACACTCAATGGAGCACAAAGGAATTACTCTACCACCGAGAAGGAGATGTTAGCGGTAGTTTTTTCCCTTGAGAAATTCCGGCAGTACCTACTTGGGGTAAAGGTAATTATCTTCACTGACGATGCAGCTCTTAGGTACCTCATGGCAAAGAAGGAGGCAAAGCAACGATTGATCCGTTGGGTGCTTCTTCTAAGCGAGTTTAACCTAGAGATAAGGGACAAGAAGGAAGCTGAGAACTTGGTGGCCGATCATTTGAGCAGACTAGTGCAAGAGGAGGAAGACCTAAAAACAAGAGAGATAGCCGGAAGTTTTCCACACAATACATTCTACACAACTCTCTGTTGTGTAACCGCCCCCGCGCCTCACACCAGCCGCCCCTGCGGCCAGCCGCCCCTGCGTCTCTATCTAGGCACCCCTGCGGAATTGTCAACAGAGGTTTGTCTTAAGCTCCAATCTTTTAAGCCTTGGTTTGCTGATATTGTGAACTTCATTGTCAGGAAGGAGTATCCTCCAGACTTCACCAAGGCACAACGAGAGAAGGTAAAAGTTGAAGCTCGAAACTACGTTTGGGACGATCCTTAGCTTTGGAAGCATTGTAGTGACCAAGTGATCCGGCGTTGCATTCCGGACAATGAGGTACAATCCGTCCTAACTTTCTGTCATTCCGAAGCATGTGGGGGACACTTTGGGGCAAACAAAACTGCAAGAAAAGTTTTGGATGCCGGTTTCTTTTGGCCACACATTTTTCGAGACGCTTTTGCATTTTGTAAAGTGTATGATAGATGCCAAAGGATAGGAAATCTTTCAAGGAGACATGAAATGCCCCAATCCTCTCTTATATTTTGTGAAATATTCGATGTTTGGGGAATTGATTTCATGGAGCCGTTTCCTACTTCATTCAGGAACACATATATTTTGCTTGCGGTGGACAATGTTTCCAAGTGGGTGGAAGAAAAGGCCACCAAAACTGATGATTCAAAAGTAGTCGCACCTTTTCTGAAGGAAAATATCTTTGCAAGATTCGGAATCCCAAAAGCCTTAATCAGTGATAGGGGCACCCGTTTTTGCAATAAGAGGATCACGACTCTCCTTAAGAAGTACCACGTTCACCAAAGAGTATCAACAACTTATCATCCACAAACAAACGGCCAAGCCGAGGTGTCCAAGCGGGAAATAAAGACCATCCTTGAAAAGACGGTTTCTCCCGGGCGAAAGGATTGGAGTGCAAGGCTAAATGACGCCCTATGGGCATATCGGACAGCCTACAAAACTCCTATCGGTATGTCTCCTTTTAGGCTTGTCTTTAGGAAAGCTTGCCACCTACCGGTGGAGTTAGAGCACAAAGCTTGGTGGGCGGTAAAGAAATGGAACATGAACATAGAGGAAGTGGGAGAATTCCGGAAGCTCCAATTGCAAGAGTTGGAGGAACTGAGGCTAGATGCATACGGCCATGCGACCACATACAAAGAAAAGACCAAAGCATGGCATGACCGGAACATTCTCCGGAAGGACTTCAAGGTAGGTAATAAGGTACTTCTCTTTTAATCGCGTTTGAAACTCTTTGCAGGTAAGCTGCGTTCGAGATGGACAGGGCCGTTCATAGTAGCCGAAGTATACCCTCACGGGGCTGTGGATCTCTATGATCCCCAAACGCACAAGGTGTTTAAGGTGAACGGACAAAGGCTAAATATCTATCTTCAAGGAGTCAAGAATGATCCGATTGACGAGATGGTGCTGGAGGAAGCACAGTCAGAGAAGTAGAGATCTTACGTCGAGCCAACGACGTAAAACAAAGGCGCTTCTCGGGAGGCAACCCGAAGGAATAAGAAAAGGAGCTTCTGTCAACGAACCGCCCCTGCGGCTTTGTATCCCCGCCCCTACGGTGGCACTCGTGCCCAGCGCCGCCCCCGGCGTTGGGCCTGCGCCGGCAACACGCCTATCACCGCCCCCGCAGTGACATCCCTACGCCCCTGCGGCGGCCATCCTTGACACGAATTCCCAACGCCGCCCCCGGCGCCGAGCCTGCGTGCCCCTCTCCCTTGTCGCCATCCCCGCGGCGACAAACCTCCGCCCCTACAGGTTTACCAAGAAAAGAAAAAAAAAGAGGATCTGGAAAAACGCCTACACCTACCACACACCACCCACCAACCTTCTTCACCAAACACACAAAGCCTCCAAACACCTCTCCTTCAGAAACTCTCTCATGCCCTTACGCCCCCTACCACCAACAACCTCGCAGACGCCCCTGCGCCGCCTCCGACAGCCAGCCACCAGTCGAAACGCGCCTGCGCCACCCTCTCCCACTACCAGCTTACACTCTCACAGCTTTAGGGCCTTCCTCCCCAACCACTTCACACATTACACTCAAGCTACACCTCCGGCGAGACTGAACGACCAAGGACGTCACCGGAGCAGCCTCAGCAACACCCTTTCCATCGCTCCCCGAAAATCGCCTCTGCACTTCTCCCGCACCTGCGGCTGCAAGCTTCCGCCCCTGCGCCTCAACGCCCTTGCGCCTGCATAGCCGCCCCTGTGGAAATCACACCAGAGAGGTCGTTTTCTTTTCCTTATTTCGACATTTGCTAATCGTTTGCTTTAATTACTTTCAAGAATGGAAGCCCCAAGGAAATACAAGTTGACCGACGCAGAGAAGGAGTGCAAAAGGATCGTGCATGATCGAGTTGTATATGCAACTCGATTTTTGCATATCCCGACTTTGGAGAAACTGGGCATGCTAGAGAGCATACAACCATTTTTGGCGAATGCCGGGCTCGGAGACTGCCTCCAAAAGAGTGCTCCAACATATCCCGAGCTCAGCACACAATTTATTTCCACTTTCACAATGGAGAAGGAAGACCACGTGTGTATCGGCCTCACCTTCAAGTTCAACAAGGTGAAATAGACTCTCTACTACGCCGATCTACGGGAAGCTTTTGGGGTGACTCTAAACCCCTCTGAAAACTGGTGGGATCCAGTCCCGGCCCCGGACCTGTGCGAGTTTTGGCAGGCAGCTACCGGGTCACATTTCCATGCTGGGGGTGAGTAGTCTAACAAACTCACTCACCCCAGCTTGAGGCTGATTTCAAAGATCCTCATGAGTGTCTTTTGTGGACACAAAGAGGAAAACAAGGTCGCTCTCAAGGACCTCCCACTACTCAACTCTTGCCTTCCACAGAGCGAGAAGGTGATGGATTGGCCCTCTCTCTTCCTTGCCGCTTTGAAGCGGATTAGGAGGGATGAGCCGAGGGATATTATCGGCGATGAGGTGATCTCTTTGATCGCCTCACAAGTTGTGGACCTGTCCGAGTTAGAGGACGGGATGGCAGCTCCCCTCCACACTGAGGGGATGCTTGAGAGGTGAAAGCTCCTCCGGCGGGACGAGGAGAACCTATTTTGGATCTCCCTTGCAGATGGGAGCCACCTCACCTACCTCCCCCGGCCTTTACCATTAGGAGGTGAGCTTTCCGAGCTCTACATTCCGGCAGATCCTTTCGTGCCGAGGAGGCTACTAGTGGCCATTGTGGAGAGGCATGCTGCCAGCTCCAGCCAGGCTCATCAGGAGACGCACCTGCCCATTCCAGATGACGAGGAGATGCCCACGGCGGCACCAAAGGAGGACTCAGCCCTTGCGAGCCTTCAGGTTCAGATGAAGGCTTTGATGACCCAACACCGGACATGGCAGTCCGATTACCAACGGACTATGCTGGAGCAGCAGTAGAGCTGGCAGACCAGTTTTGCCACCTCCATGACCTCACACTTTGACCAAAGGCATGAGGCCTGGCAGGCAGCCCAGCAGCAGCAACTGGAGGCTCAGCAGCTGGCATGGCAGGCCAGCTTTAAGACCTCTTTTGGCCGCCGGATGTCTGCCCAGCAGGGCCGTATCGACACCCTTCACCGCCGGCAGGAGCACTTCTTCCGCCATTTCCCTTACCCACCGGAGGAGGGTCTAGGTGGTCCATCCGAACAACCCCACCGAGGGGTACATTTCTTTCCCTTCTCCCACATTTATCTTTGACTCATTTCCACTTTGAGGACAAAGAGTACTTCAAGTATGGGGGAGGGACATATCATTGCTTGTAAAGTTCATTGAGTAAATTTTTTTTTTAAGATTGTTTTTTCAATTGTTGAATTCAGTTTCATTCAAAAAAAAAAAAAGCCAAAGAAGTGAAAAAGGCATGGAAATATTTGGATAAACCGAAAACCCGAAAGGGCAGTTTAGCCAAAAAGAAGGTAGTCCGACCAACCTTAAGTTGGTGCAAAATTGGACTTGAGGGATGTGAGTTAAAGTGAGAAAAGAAGAAGAGTGGCAAGGTGAAAACACGAAAGGGCGCCTTGGCAAAATGATCGACACCGAGTGTTGGTTTCCCTTCTGGTGTTTTGGCGACATAAGAAGGGGAGTCATAAGGAGGTTGTCCGGGTAGGCTACTCTTGGAGCGATAAGGATGGTAGTATTTCTTTTCCTCACATTTCCTCTCTTTTCCTTCTTTCTTTCTTGGCTTTTCTCTTGTTTTTCATTATCTTTCTGCTTACTCATGCTTTCTGAGGCCTTTGAGTCTAGTGATGTCATTTGTTTTTACTCGGGACGAGTAAAAAGGTCTAAGTATGGGAGAGTTTGATAGGTGATGGAATCACTATCATTTAGGGTAGTTTTTAGAGTCTTTTTGTTGCATTAGTGTCGGTTTATGCTACTAACTCATTGGTCCAGAAGAAGAAGATCAAAAGAAGCTAAAGAAGGAGTTATAAGCACTTAGGAGTTAAGATCGATCACGAAGCAAAGCTTTTGTTGCCTCACCGCCCTAGCGGATCCTTGCAGCCGCCCCTGCGGGTGACGCCTTACATCGGAGCGCTACCTGCGCTTCCACCAACGCCAACCATGAAGCGTGTCACCGCCCCTGCGCCACTCCTTGGCGCCCCTGCGGTGTCCTCCATATAAGAAACGAAGACCAGCTCCCCTGTGCCTTCCACTGCGGCGCTGCCTGCGCCTCGACATGGGAGCTGGAAGACGAAGAGACTGTGTCACCGCCCCTGCGCTGACATAGGGACGCCCCGGCGGCTTGGCATCAGAACTGTTAGGAAGGCGAAAGGTCAGGTGTTGAAGAGCATTGAAGATTCACCCCAGCAGAATTATGTAGCCGCCCCAGCGGTTCAGAAGAAGATCAACCGATTCTGCCTTAACCGCCCCTACGGTTCCTGAAGGCCGCCCCTGCGGTTTAACGCCAGAAGCTTTACTCCGGCTGTTTACACCACCTTTATGGCCTTTAAGGTTGCTATTTTGGGCCGGTCATTTACTCCTATTTAGTGTCTTTTGTAGTATAAACAGTCCTTGGTTGATTGCTAGAAGTGGATGTTATCATCTTGTTAGTCAACAAATTATCCACTTAGATTGTCTTGCTTCCTTGTAATGAGTTGCTAACTCCCTTGCTACATTGGGTTGGTTTGAAGCTGCTTTGTTGCTTTGGTTGTAAGTACTTTATAATATAAGTTTTCATTCAGTAATACTTTGTGTTTCCTTGATCTCCATTGTCTAAATTGCATGTTTACTATTGCTTGAGATTGATCACCTTAGGTTCTAAAGTGCATGTAAACAATTACGATTATTAGGTTCCGGGTTCGGGTCTTTAATCTAGTAGTAACTTTAAGTAATAACGGGTTGTGATTACTTAAGGAACAGGAACACAAATATAAAGATAAGTTTAACGGTTTTAATCTTCTCTTTATATCCCTTTGTCTTTGTTTGAAAGCTAACTTGTTATTTGTTCTTGTAGGTTTACGGAACTTTAACCTGTTAAGTTGTGTTGATGCCGGTTGGCTCAACACATATATATGATCGAGATGGGAGATTACTTGAAAACTTGTAAAAAGGAACTCACCAAAGTAGTGAGTGCATGCTTAGAATCAACCTAGTGTAGATTCACCATCATTGTCTTACTTGTCGCATAATTGTTTTCACAAGTTTTTGTGCATCAATTCAACCAAACCCCCCCCCCTTTTGTGTCACTTGTCATTATAATCGATAATTGAATCTAAAACACCTTAACTCTCTTGGGTTGGACCCTTACTTGATCACTATACTTGTTTTTAGTGCTAAGTCGGGATTTACTATTATTGGGTATAGACGACCATAGAAATACCTTCGGTCAATAGGGTATAGACGACCATAGAAATACCTTTTAGTCATTTTTCTAGGAAAACTGACATGATAACCTATACCATTTTTGTTAAGAGAAGATTGTTGCTCACCTATCATCCTTTCGAGGTTATCTTTCGAACGAGTGATTTAATTAAGAGCAGCCTTCTGGTCTTGACACGTCACAGTTAGATCAACATTTTCTTTCTCTAGATCGATATAATCTTAATGGAGACAAGAGAGATTGCCCTTGAGAATTGCATTTTCTGATTCCAAGGCCTTGAAATTGATATCAAGGTCTAACTTTTCAATGTTAAGATTTTCAATCTCCAAAGACATATCACTTAATCTTTTCTCTTGTTTGAGAAGCTTTTCTCTCAAGGACCTTATCCTTACCCTATGCTCTTTATCACATATGATTAGGTCTGTAAGGAATTGTGTGAGATCATATTCATGTTGGGACATAATGGTAATTACAACATTATCAACATAGTGATCTAGATGTTCTTCATGATCGGCCATAAGACAATGGTGTGCTTGTTCTTTTTCGTCTTCTGATTCATTTGTGGAATCTGAATCACTCCATGAAGCTACCATAGCTTTCTTCTTTCGATCATTCTTCTTAAAGTTTGTTCCTCATCTTTTGTGGACAATCCTTTACGAGATGATATGTTTTACCACATTCAAAAACACGTCAGAACTTTAGTTTTCTTGTTGGAGTTATAAAACTAACCACGACGCCTTTATGTTCGCGGATATTCTTTGTTGTTTGCAAACTGCTTCTTCAGTTGAAGAATCTTCGCGAGACCCCTAGAGATCAAGGCAAATGGATCTTCCTAATCTTCATCATCACTATCTTCCTCCTCTGATAGTATCTCATCCTTCTTAGATCTTAGAGCCAGGTTCTTTATGTTTGATGGGAGCTATCCATCTTCTTCACCAAGAACCATGTCGTTAGTGATGAGTTTTCCACGAAGGTCGTGAAGAGGAAGTGTTGTGAGATTTTGAGCTTTTTTGACTAAAGTCACCTTTGGTCCCCACTTGGCTTTAGGTAAGCTCCTTAGAACCTTCATCTAAAGTCACCTTTCGTCACTAGGTTGTTCACGATCTTTGTGAATATTATGAACATTTCTTTGACTGATTTATTTGAGTTCATCTTGAATAGCTCATATTGTTTAAGGAAGATGCTGATCTTTGTTTCCTTGACTTGACTTGTTCCTTCGTATGTGACAACAAGATTGTCCCATATTTCTTTATCACTCTTGCATGATGAGACATAGTTGAATTCATTTGCATCCAATCCACAATAGAGCAAGTTCATGGCCTTGTAGTTCTTTGATACACTATCCAAGTCGGTTTGTGTGAAGTCACCTTCCTTCTTTGCTACTTGGAATCCTTTAAATGTGGTAGTTGTGATTTTAGGGACATTTTGAATAATGCTCCATAGTTCCATGTCCTGATCAATAATAAACATTTGCATTAATGCTCTCCAATGGGAAAAGTTGTTGTCACAGAAGAGTGGTGGTCGAGATGTGGATCTTCCTTGAGCAAATCCTCCATCACTTACAGAGTTCATGATTAGTCTCACTGATGGTTAAATCAATATACATGAGTCTAGCTATAATACCAATTGAATAATCATAAGGTGGAAATAAATAATATAAATACTCTAGAAGGGAGGTTGAATAGAGTATGGGAACTTTTCGGAAAAACCTATCTCAAGGCTTTGAAACTGATTTCAAAGGCCTTGATGTCGATCTAAGCTCTTTGTGACACTTGATTTTAAGGGCTTTGAAAGTGATTTCAAGAGCCTTGACTTTGTAAACCTGCAAAGAAATATTTGTCACAGTAAAGCAATATATGGTGCGGAAATGAAAAGATCGACACGGTGATATGTTTACGAAGTTCAGCTCTAACAGCCTACTCTCCGTCTTAGTGTTTACCTGTAGGATCTAACTATCTATTATCAACTTCAAAGAGTCCTAGATAGAATGTAGAGGAAATCCTCATCTTCTCTCACTGTAGTCAATGCTACGATCTAGTTCCAACTCTTAACCTAGCTATAATAGCCTAGTTACTTCGCAGAGTAACACACACTCTAGTTTAGCACTCTTTAGATATTCTAGTTGAGCTCTCGTGTTTTTCTCTCTCTAAGGAATAAAGATTTTGTAAATAAAGGGTAAGAAAAACTTCTTAGATCAGAAAATGCTTTGGATGGCTTGAAGACTTTATATATTTCCGTGTAAGCTTGTCGTTCTTCTTCATTAAACGACATCTTCATTTATAGTCTTCGATGGTGAAATCTTCTAGCCATTGGGAAAATGACCGTTGTTGATGTTTCTTCTTCTACATAGAAAACGCTTCTTGGTTGAGATGAGATAGTCGTTTTAGATTTGCCTTATCTTCTTCATCTCCTTAAAGCACGTTGATTTTTCTTCTCCATAATCTTTTCACGTTGTTGAAGATCTTTTTCGTTCAAGCATCGAGATCTTCAGGTTTGTTGAGAATCTTTGGTCGAGATCTTCAAGATCTTTTAATATCCGTTGAGAAGAAGTCTTGCGCCTCGTTGAGGATCTTTACAAGATCCTTTTTGTTGGGCCAAATGTTTTTGGTCGAGATCTTTTAGTTTGGAGATTATCTTAGGAAGATCTTCTCTTGATCATTGGTAGATATGGTTGTTTGAGATTTCAATTCTTTCCAGCCATCATCTTCTTTGAATCTTATTTTAATGGCTTCGACTTTGATCCCTTGAAATGGATTTCAAGGCCTTCGTGTTAAACCTTTGAAATACTCTTCCATCTCAGCGCTTGTCCCTTGTATCCTATTTCAAGCCCTGCATACATTTAAACAAAAACCAAATCAAACCAAGTAATCTAGAAATAAAATCGATATTTGTTAGTATAAAAACCGCTCATTTGTTTGAAATCTTCCATCATCACATAATCAAATATATACTCAAGGTGGAGTTTTCAGGCTGAAAGAGTTCTCCTTAGAAGACTATAAATAAAGATGGCGATTATAAAGAATAAAAAGCAAGCTTACACGGAAGCATCTATGTCTTCAAGCGATCAAAATTCTTCATTCGTTCCAAAAGTTTTTCTTCCTCTTAGCATATAAAAGTTTACATCTTCAAAGAGAGAAAAACACTAGACCTTCAATGGCATATCTAGAGAGTGTTATACTCGATTGTGGGTTACCTTGCGAAGTAACGAGGCTATTATTTCTAGGTTAGAGTTGGACTATATTGTAACATTGGCTACAATGAGAGAAGAAGGGGATTTCTTATAGGTTTTATCTAGCACTCTTTGAGCAGACAATAGATAGTTAGATCCTAGGGTAAAGAAACCCTAGGACGGAGAAGTAGGTTGTTAGAGCTGAACTTCGTAAACATATCACCGTGTCGATGTTTTAATTCCGCATTTTCTATCGCGTATATTGTGACTAACGTTGCTTTGTAGGTTTTGAAATCAATGCCTTGAAATCCCTTTCTAATCCTTGAAAACCAGTTTTGTCCCCAGATTGGCACATCGACTTCAAGACCTTGAAATCAGTTTCAAAGCCTTGATATAAGATATTGCGAAAAGTTCTCATACTCTATTCAACCCCCCTTCTAGAGTATTTATATCCTTGTTATTCACTTATACGGTTGTTCATTAACCATATTAAAAAGGTCCGGTTTGTATACCTTTTTAAAACTAAATAGGAAAAAGAGAAGGTTGTTCTTGGTATTTTCCGGATTATAAGTTTTTAATGGGTTTCACTATACTTGCCGAATCGTTTGAATGAGAGCTATGTGAGTTGGAAAGTACAGACTTTGTTTGTCTATGCCTAATACTACTTTATATATGAAGAACATAATAGGTGAATAATAAGGATATGAATACTCTAGAAGTGGGTTTAATAGAGTATGAGAACTTTTTGCAATATCGTATATCAAGGCTTTGAAACTATTCTCAAGGCCTTGAAGTCGATTTGTGCGCTTAGTGACAAAACTGGTTCTCAAGGCTTTGAAGTGGATTTCAAGGCTTTGACTTAGAAACTTGCAAATTATGGTTCGTAACAATTTAAGAGATAGAAATCGCTGAATAGAAAAGATCGACACGACGATATGTTTACCAAATTCGGCCCTAAAAGCCTACTTTCCGCCTAGGGTTTCTGACCCAAGGATTATAACTATCTATAATCTTCTTTTTGTGGGTCCTAGATACAACCTAGAAGAACTTCCTATGTTTTCTCAATGTAGCATCAATGCTACGATCTAGTGAACTATATTCTACTAATAATATCCTACTTACTTCACAAAGTAACACACTCGAGTATAACATTCTCTAGATATGCCAATGAAGCTCTAGTGTTTATCCCACTCTAAGGATGTAAACATTTGTAAGAGGAAGATAAACTTTTGGAACAATGAATATGTTTGATCTCTTGAAGACTTGGTTTCTTATCCGTGTAAGCTCGTTGTTTTTCTTCATCAATTGCCATCTTCATTTATAGTCTTCTATGGAAATATTCTTAGCCGTTGTAAGATAGCCGTTGTAACATTTCTCTTTCTCCATGGAAAACGCTACTTGGTTGAGGTGAAGTAGCCGTTGTAAGATCTTCTTTCTCCTAGATCTTCTCTCTTGTACTTCTTTGATCTCTTTGACACTCGTTGAAGATCTTCTTCACCGTGATCTTCTCCTTTTGAAATTCCATTGAAGATCTTTACTGCCATTGAAGATCTTGATATAAGATCCAAGATCTTCTCACTTTGATGTTGTTGGAGGTCTTCATTTAAATAGTCGAGATCTTCTCCTTGAGAAATCGTTGAAGATCTTCTTATCTTCTTGTTATGCCGAGATCTTCTCTTAATCAAATCTTCTATCTCCTTCGGTTGAGATCTTCTAAGATCTTCTTGTTTTTGTTGTTGAGAGTTGCGTGTCTTGTAGTGAAACCATTACCCAAATTTGTAATGCTTTTCAAGGCTTCGAGTTCGTCCCTTGTAATGCTTTTCACGGCCTGCACACATTTGAATAAACAAACCAAAACATGCAATCTAGAAATATAATCGATATTTGTTAGTTTATAAAACCGCATATATATGTTAAGTCTTCCATCATTTTCATAAAACAATTCATAATCAAGGTGGAGTTATCAATTTCCCCCTTGATGGATGACAAAACAAATATCGTACCTACATTTAATGTTAGATATATCCATAAACTATTATATCGAAAATGCATAATGTAGTAGTGTCGGATAAACATCACATATAATTTCTCCCCCTTTGTCTTTCAGCAACAGAGAAAAAAAATAAGTACATGAGTTGAAAAGTATTACAGACCCAAAGTATTTCCAAAAAACAAAGTTTTAAAACACCTCCCACAAACGCATTTCAAGGCCTTAAAATCAAATCCAAGGAAAATTTGAAGTCCATGTCAAGGCCTTGACATCCATTTCAAGGCCTTAAAATCCTTTTCTAGACTTAGAAAGCTACTCCTGATTGTCTTCATAGAACTTCTTTCTCCATCTGGATTGAGTTGTTCCTTTGCTTTTGTCTTTGACTTCAACCTCCATTCTCCGTTTCCTTTCTGCAAGACGATACTCCTTGAAAATAGCATATTCCTCCGTTGTCAAAATAGTACGCTCAACATTAGTGGAGTAAAGAATGGGTTTGTTCTACACACTGCGTTGATAGTTCTGAAGTAGGTTTGCAACCTTCTCTTGAGTGTGTTGAACGGCATCCTCGGTCAATGGCATGATTTTTCTAGTAGTAGTGAGGGGAAGAGAATTTAGGAGATACATCTGGTTAATCTTTGCATGCATTACAAACAAAACTTCATGGTTGACATCCATTTTGCTCAGCATATCGAACTGAAAGTCAACCATTTCCTTGTTCACTGTGTTTAATTCCGATTCAAGTCCATCCAATCTCATCGCAGATACTGTAGGAACTGTTGAAGATGATGTCACAACAACTACCTTACCTTTAAGTTTCCACACTCCGGCAAGAGTCTTCTCAACCCCTAATCTTTCCAAACATTGTTAATCGATTTTTCTAGTCGACACCTGCTGGTACTCAATAGAGGTGTCGATGGGGAGCAAATTTCCATAAGGAAAGGGGATGGCTCGAATAGAGTTAATGGCATGAACCATGTGGTTTAAAATCAAGTTAGACAAGTCGACACACAACCCAGACAAAATCTGATAGATAAACTCTAGAGTTTGATCTGTTAGTAGTTCCCTTAGATTGGCTCGAGGAATCAAACACCTAACCAACACATTAAAAATGATTTTGGCTTCTAGGGTTAGGGATGTATAAATGAGGTGGCAAGAGTTGCAGTTAGGAATGAAGAATTATTCCTAAGCAAGCCTGATGCTTTTAGATCTAGATGGGTGTTGGAAGGAGGTGTTGGTGGGAAGTCCTAAAATTTCGCACAGGACAATAGGTGTGAGAGTTATGGGTGTACCTTTAACCATATTTTCTAGGGTTAGGGTTCCTTTGTCCTTTCCGGCTTAGAAATTGACGTAGAACAGGTTTTTAAGTCTTGTAAAGGCAGCTTCACCAGGGTTGAGTATCATCCAAATTGAGCAGTTTTTTAGCAGAGAGACATAAGGTAGTTGAAGCGTCTCTAGGAACTCAATATTGACCGAATCACACATGCACAATGGTCGATTGTGGAATCCATCCAGCCATCTTCCTGTGGCTTTGAAGTTTCGAAACTAGGTTGTCGGCAACCCGGTGTGAGTCAATATCTCCACATCTTCTTGAGTAGATGACTCTTCTGATACTGGGGAGATATGATTTGTATTTTATTTGTGAGACGAAGCAAGACGGTTCGAGGATTTTTGAGGAGTCATGGATGAGTTTGTGAGAGCAACGGAGAGAGTTTTGGAATTGCAAGATTAAAGCATGAATGGGACTATAAAACATTGAAAGAAGGAAAAGAGATAAAAGGAAGGGATGATTGTATTTAAAGTGGACAGGACAAATCAATTTAAAGCCTATCAAGATCTTGAGATAATCAAGGTCTTGAAAACCGAAATTGATTTGCATGCTTTCCTACTAAATCACAACCAATTTTCAAAATAACATTTGAATTTTGAAAATAAAAGCTTGGTAAAAATTTTTGAAATCATTTTAAAAAATCTTCTTTAAATTGATTTATTGATCATTCATCTAAAACATTGGAAACTATAAATCCGATCCGTAGTTCTAACAATAGTCCTTGAAATTCGTTTCAAGACCTTGTATTGCATTTCAAGGCCTTGAAATTGAAAAGTGGACTGCATTATAAGAAAAAATGAAACGATTTTATCCTCCTAAGATAATGCTTCCTTGTTAAACACACCAAGCTCCATTCTAATAAAATTGAATCGATATTTAGGTTGATGCTTAGTAAATATATCTTCAAGTTGCAAGTTAGTCGAAATAAAAGATATCGATACATCATCTTTTTGAACATGATCACATATGAAGTGATGTCTTACATCGATATGCTTTGTTCTTATTTGCTGCACAAGATTTTTACTAATCGTAATAGCACTACTATTATCACATTTAATAGAGGTATACCTTTGAGATCAAAACCAAGATCATGAAGTTGTTGACCTATCCATAGGACTTGTGCACAACAGGCTCCAACAGCTATATATTCGGCTTCAGCTGTGGATAGGACGACAAAATTTTGCTTCTTGGAGTGCCAACATATTAGGGATTACCGTAACAATTGGCAACATCCAGAAGTGCTCTTTCTATCGACTATATACCCTGCAAAGTCTACATCTGAATAGCCAACGAGTTGAACCGAGTTTTGACGTGGATACCATAACCCTAAATCCTTAGTGCCATTGAGATACCGAAATATCCTTTTCACAGCTATCAAATGTGACTCGTTCGGATCAGCTTGAAATTTTACACTCATGCACACACTAAACATAATGTCAAGTCGACTAGGAGTTAAATATAACAAAGAACCGATCATACCGCGATACTCCTTTTGTACGACACACTTACCATGTTTGTCTTGATCTAATGAAAGAGTAGAACTCATAGGAGTTTTTGCTACCTTAGATTGATCCATTTTATTTGTCTTGAGCAAATCCTTTGTATAGTTGCTTTGATTAAGAAAGATTCCTCTCTTAGCTTGTTTGAATTGAAGACCAAGAAAGAAATTTAACTCTCCCATCAAACTCATCACGAATTCCTACACATAATATTTGAAAATTACATGCATAGAGAATCGTCTGTAGCACCAAATAATATATCATCAACATAAATTTGTACTACTAATAAATCACTGCCTCTGGTTTTGACAAGTTTTATCAAACAAACCTCTTTTGAAATCATTTTCAAGGAGAACTTGGACAATCTTTCATACCAAGCTCGAGGAGCTTGCTTAAGACCATAAAGAGTTTTGTCCAATTTAAATACATGATCCGGAAAATCACCATTTTCAAAACCAGGAGGTTGAGAAACGTAGACTTCTTCTTCTAAGAAGCCATTTAGAAAAGCACACATAACATTCATTTGAAAAAGCTTTATAAACATGAAATATGTTAATGCAAGTAGCATAAGTATGGCTTCTCACCTGGCAACCAGAGCAAAAGTCTCCTTATAATCAATACCTTCTTCTTGGTTATAGCCTTGAGCTACAAGTCGTGCTTTGTTGCAAATGACTTTGCCATTTTCATCCAATTTGTTTCGAAACACCCATTTTGTTCTTATGACGGATTGTTGCTTAGGTCTAGACGTGAGAGTCCATACTTTGTTTCTCTCGAATTCATATAGCTAATTTTGCATGGGCATGATCCAATCAGGTTCTTGAAGTGCTTGAATGTAGTTCTTGGGCTCTACAAGGGACACAAACGCCGAAAAAGCGTACAAGTTGTTTACCCTAGATTGAGTTTGCACACCTGCTTTTGGATCTGACAACATGTTCTCTTGTGGATGATATGAAGAATGTTGAAACTTTCTTCTTTTGAAAAGTGGAATGGATTTTGATGATGGAGGATCGTTTACTCGACTTGATTCAAGTACCGGTGGATTATTGCCTTTGGATCCTATGTCAAGGCCTTCAAGTTGGGTTTCAAGGCCTTGAAATTGACTTCCAACACTGTTGTTTTTTGTTTCAAGATCTTGAAGATGTGTTTCAAGGTCTTGAAATTGTAATAAGATAAAAACAACCTCTAGAATAGAGTCTTGTCAAATTTTGGCGCCGTTGCCGGGGATTTCAGTGTTTTTATTTTATTGTTATTATTGATTATTGGTTTGAACCATTTTTATGGTTCAAACCCGTGCTATTAACTCCGGCTTTGCTTCTTTTGATCCAGAAATTGAGAGGACGCACATCCGACAACGAAGACGACAACAACTCCACCAAGAAATGGCTGATCGCACTCTTCGTCAACTCACTCAGCCCACTTTGGCCCAAAACCCTCTTGCGGTTACTATACAGGAATTAGGGGAAGGAATCAACTTTGAGCTCAAGCCAGGTATCATTCACTTGCTTCCATCTTTCCATGGGCTAAGTGGTGAAGACCCCATCAAACACCTTGGGACGTTCAATACCGTGTGTATGAGCTTGAAGCCGGCCAATATTACCGAAAAGAAAATCAAAATGAGGGCATTCGGCTTCACACTCAAAGATTCAGTGGATGATTGGTATTACCATCTTTCATCCGGGAGTATCGACACTTGGGAGAACCTCCACAAGGCGTTTTTGGAGAAATACTTCCCCGCCAAGAAGGCGAATAGCTTGAAGAAAGCTATAAGCAACATCGAGCAAGAGGCGGACGAAACTCTCTATGAGTACTTCGAAAGATTCGCACGTCTCCCATCCAGCTGTCCTTTCCACGGATATTCGACTCAAGATCTAGTCTTATACTTGTACAATGGCTTGCTAGACAATGAAAGGAGGATCGTCGATGCGGCTTGTGGAGGTAATATCCTTAACTCTACCCCTGACCTTGCTTTTGAAAAGATACATGAACTAGCTGAAGGGACCCGGAACTTTGGAAGGACTCCTTCCAAGAGAAGTGTTGATGCTGTGAATTCCGGGAAGAGTGAGATCTCCACTGAGCTTGCGGAACTGAAGGAAATGGTGAAGAGACTAACACTTATGGGAACCCCACAACAGCATAAGGCATGTGGAGTGTGTGCTGTCTCATACCATCCAACGGACATGTGTCCCCAAGTGTAGGATGACGATGCTGAGGTGAACGCAATGGGCTATGGACAACCACAACAACAAAGGCCTAGGAACGATCCCTATGCATAGAATTTCATGACAAATTGGCGTGATCAACAAAACTTTTATTAGAGGGATCAACAAAACCAACAACAACAGCCCCGACAACGTAAGTATCAAACAATTGTAGATATGTTGCAGATTTTGACTAAACACTTTGCTACTCATGTCCAAACAACAGAATCCAGTATTAAAAACCTTGAAAAATAGGTTGGTCAAATGGCGGAAGCCATTACAAGGATTGAAACTAGGTCCTCCGGAGGATTACCTTCACAGACGGTTAAAAACCCCAAGGTGATGCTGGAGGAGGCTCAATCATAGAGGTAGAGTCCTTACGTCGAGCCAACGACGTAAAACAAAGGCGCTGCTCGGAGGCAACCCGAGGAAATAAGAAGAGGAGCCTCTGTCAAGAAAACCGCCCCTGTGGATCAGTGTCCCCGCCCCCGCGGTGACACCCATGGCCAGCACCGCCCCCGGCGCTGAGTCCGACGTCTGCAACATACTGGTCACCGCCCCCGCAGTGACCCCCCACGCCCCTGCGGCGGCTATCCTTGACGCACATCCTCACCGCCGCCCCCGGCGCTGAGTTTGCGTGCCTCCTCTTCCTTGTCACCACCCTTGCGACGCCAAGCCCCCGCCCCTGCGGTCTTATTAAGGAAAGAATAAAATACACTTCCCAAAAATAACCTACAACTGCCGCCCCCTCCCCTCCCTCTCTACTCACTCTTCGAACCCTACACCTCCTCGTCCCCCACGCCCCTGCGCCCTCTGCAAGCTCTCACACGCCGCCTTGTGCAACGCTCCCGCGCCACCTCCAGCGACCGAGCCCCAAACGCCTCCTGCGACACCGGCCCTCTCTACCGCCACACACATCCCTCACTCTACAACACCCTCGCCCCTCACACTCTCGTCCCTCCACCGCTCATCACCGCCGGCGACATCCCCACTGACAAGAAGCCTCCAAAACGCCCCTCAGCACCGCCACCTTCTTAACTGGCAGAAATCGCCCTCTGCACTTCTCCCGCCCCTGCGCCTGCAAGCTACCGCCCCTACGCCCTGCCGCCCCGACGAACCCTTCAGCCGCCCCGGCGGAAAAAGCAACAGAGGGTTCGTCTCTTACTCTAACATCTGAACTTTCTAATTCCTTTGCTTTTTCAATTGCAAGAAATGGAAAAACGGAAGAAATATAAGTTGTCAGCAGTTGAGAAGGAGCGGTATTGGATTGTGCAAGCTCGGGATGTGTATGCAACTCGGTTTCTACACGTTCCTACTTTGGAAAAATTGGGCATGTTGGAGAGCATGCAGGCATTCCTCAACAATGTTGGGCTCGGCGATTTTCTGGAAATGAAGGCTCCGACATACCCCGAGCTCTGCCGCCAATTCATCGCCACATTCACCATGGAGAAGGAAGACAATATTTGTGTTGGACTTTCATTTAAGTTCAACAAGAGAAAGTATACATAGACTACACCCAGTTGCAAGAGGAATTCGGGGTGACTATTTTTGCCTCCGACGACTGGCAGGATCCCGTTCCGACACCCGACTTGGTTGAGTTTTGGTAGGCCGCCACCAGATCTGTGTTTCATGCAGGGGGTGAGTATTTCAACAAATTCACTCACCCTTGTTTGAGGCTCATCTCCAAGATCTTCATGAGTGTCGTTTGTGGACACAAGGAGGAGAACAAGGTCGCTCTCAAGGACCATTCACTACTATACTCCTGCCTCCCCACCAACGACAGGGTACCAGATTGGCCATACCTCTTCCTTACCGCTTTAAAGCGGATTAGGAAGAATAAGCCACGAGACATTGTGAGAGGCGGGGTGATCTCCTTGATAGCTGCACAGGTGATGGACCTCCCTGACTCGGAGGAAGGTTTAGAAGCCCCACTGTACACAGAAGGGATGCTGAGGAGGTGTAGGCTCCTCAAGAGAGACGTGGAGAACCTTTTTTTGGCTCTCGGTTGCAAATGGGAGTCACATCACATACCTTCCCCGGCCACTCCCACTTGGAGACGAGCTCTCCGAGTTATACATACCAGCTGACCCCTTTCCTCCGAGACGGCCTCAGGAGGACATTGTTGAGAGATATGCCGCGGCTCCAGCCGGGCTCCTTTTGGTGACCATGTGCCCATACCAGATGATGAGGAGATGCCTACTGCAGCACCAGACGATAGTCCGGCCATGGAGAGCCTTCAGGCTCAGATGACATCCCTAACTACCCAACATCAGGCATGGCAGACCGAGTACCAGCGGTCCTTGCTTGAGCAGTAGCAGGCATGGTAGTCCAGTTTCGCTTCCTCTATGACCACCCATTTTAACCGCCGGCAGGATGCTTGGCAGGCGGTTCATCAGCGGCAGTTAGAGGCTCAACAGTTGGCTTGGCAAGCCACCTTTGAGACTTCAAATAGACAGAGGATGGACGCTCAGGAGGATCATACAGACATGCTCTACCGCCGGCAGGAGCACTTCTTTAGCCACTTTCCGTACCCACCGGAGGAGGGTCCGGATGGTCCAGCAGGACCATCCCACTAGTGGTATCATTCTCATCCCTTTTCCACATTTATCTTTGCTTCATTTCCACTATGAGGGCAAAGTGTGCTTCAAGTATGGGGGAGGGACATATCATTGCATGTATAGTTGTTTTGATTTGTTTTGAGTTGTTTTGCATTAAGTCTTTTGTAGTTTGAAATTCAGTTTGACATTCAAAAAAAAAAGAAGAAGAAAAATCCATAGAAAAAGAAAAAAAGGCATGAAAAACCCTTAGATAAACCGAAAATCCGAAAGGGCGGTTTTGGCAAAAAGAAGGTAGTCCGACCAACCTTAGGTTGGTGCAAAATTGGACTTGAGGGATGTGAGTTCAAAGTGAGATCATCAAAGAAAAGAAGAAGAGTGGCAAGGTGAAAACCCGAAAGGGCACCTTGGCAAAATGAGCGGCACCGAGTGTAGGTTCCCTTTTCGGCGTTTGGTGACATAAGGAGGGGAGTCATAAGAAGGTTGTCCGGGTAGGTCAATCTTGGAGCAATAAGGATGGTAGTTTCTCACCCTTTTTCTCACATTTTCTCTCTTTTCCTTCTTTCTTTCTTGACTTTTCTTTTGTTTTCATTGTCTTTTCTGCTTGTCCATGCTTCCCAAGGCCTTTGAGTCTAGTTTGCTATCACATGTTTTACTCGGGACGAGTACAAGGTCTATGTATGGGGGAATTTGATAGGTGATGGAATCACTAACTTTTAGGATAGTTTTTAGAGTCTTTTTATTGCATTAGTGTCGGTTTATGCTACTAACTCCTTGGTCCAGAATAAGAAGATTAAAAGAAGATAAAGGAGTTATAAGCACTTATGAGTGAAGATCGTTCACGAAGAAAAGCTTCTGTTGCTTCACCACCCCCGCAGAGCCTTGTCACCGTCCCTGCGGGTGACACCACACTCCGGAGCGCCCCCTGCGCCTTCGCCAGCGCCGGCCATGAAGACTGTCACCGCACCTACGTCAACCCTTGGTGCCCCTGCGGTGACTTATCCTGAAGAAGCAAAGACCAGCACCCCTGCACCTTCCCCTGCGCCTCTGCCTGCGCCTCAACCTGGAAGCTGGAAGATGAAGAGTCAGTGTCACCGCCCCTGCGTCGACACTGGAACGTCCCGGCGGCTAGGCATCAGAAAACGACAAGAAGTTGAAGAGTCGGACGTTTGAAGAGCATTAAAGATCCGCCCCTGCGGAATTGCCTTGCCGCACCTGCAGCCATGATGAAGATCAAGCGTTTTTGCCTTAACCTCCCCTGCGGGCTGAAGGCCGCCCCTGCGGTTCAACGACAGAAGCTTTACTCCGGCTGTTTACACTATCTTTATGGCATTAAAGGTGGCTGTTTTGGGCCGGATATTTACTCCTATTTAGTGTCTTTTGTAGTATAAATAGTCCTTGGTTGATTCCTAGATTCATTCACTTATCATCCAATTTAGAATTCACTTTTCCCTTAAAACATTCTTGCTACCTTTGTAATGAGTTGATAACTCCCTTGCTACATTGGGTTGGTTTGAAGCTGCATTGTTACTTTGGTAGTAAGTTCTTTCTAATATAAGTTTTCATTCAGTAATTCTTTGTGTTTCCTTGATCTCCATTGTCTAATTGCATGTTTTACTATTACTTGAGATTGATCACCTTAGGTCCTAAAGTGCATGCAAAGAACTAGGATTAATAGGTTCCGGGTTCGGGTCTTTAATCTAGTGGTAAACTTTAAGTAATAACGGGTTGTAATTGCTTCAAGAAAAGGAACACAAATATAAAGATAAGTTTAACGGTTTTAATCTTTTCTTTATATCCCTTAGTCTTTGTTTGAAAGCTAACTTGTTATTTGTTCTTGTAGGTTTACGGAACACTAACCTGTTAAGTTGTGTTGATGCCGGTTGGCTCAACACATATATATGATCGAGACGGGAGATTACTTGAAAAAATGTATAAGGAACTCACCAAAGTAGCAATCGCATGCTTAGAATCAACCTAGTGTAGATTCACCTATGATTGTCTTACTTGTTGCGTTATTTGTTTTCAGAAGTTTTTGTGTTCATCAATTCAATCAAACCCCCCCCTTATTACTTATTTCTATAATCAATAATTGCATTTAATAATACCAAACTCTCTTGGGTTCGACCCTTTCTTAACCACTATACTCGCTTTAGTGCTAAGTCGGGATTAATTTTGATAAGATAAAAACAACCTCTAGAATGGAGTCTTGTCAATAACACTATCCAAAGGCATAGAGGAATCACATCTCTTGCCATACTCGCATCACAGGGCATAGAGGAAGCATATCTCTAGCCAAATCATACTCATACACAAGCATGGAGGAAAAACATATCAAACGAAACTATGTCTATCAAAGTAGCGTGGAGGAAAGAACCATCTCCAGCTAAATCCTAATCAGACTTAGATAGCATGGAGGAAAGAACCATCTCCAACTATAATCATAAATCGCGCTAGCACAACAAGATCTAATAAGATCATATATCACATCATAGCTAGCACGAAAATAAGCACATCAAAGAACATAAGCACATAATCACATACTAACCATGATAGCAGTAAGATCTACTCGTCGACTCTAGGTGCATCTATCTCGGCATAAAATACTGGATAGTTCCTATGGATACTATCCTCAGTCTCCCATGTAGCCTCCTCAGGTCCTCGTCTAGACTACTGTATCCTCAACATAGGAATGTCCTTCGAACGCAGGCGTCTCATACCTCTCTCTAGGACTACAATCGGATGCTCAACAAAGGTATAGTCTGGTTCAACCACCAAATCATCATAACTCACAATATGTCTTGGATTTGGTATATAATCCCTCAGTTGAGATACGTGGAACACAGGGTGATCATCCTCTATCCTCGAAGGCAATGGTAATCAGTAGGCAGCCCTCCCAACTCTGTCAAGTATCTCGAAAGGGCCGACATATCGGGGACTCAACTTCCCCTTTATGCCCAAACGTCTGACGCCTCACGTCGGAGATACTCTCAACAAAATATGAGCTCCCACTCTGAACTCTAGAGATCGACGCCTCCTGTCTACATATGACATTTGGCGAATCTAAGCAGCCAACATCCGCTCTCTAATCAGCGCTACTTGAGCCATATCATCCTGAATCTGTTCTGGCATTATACCACTAATGCTGCTAGGCACATCCCAGCATAAAGGTTTACGGCATCTACGCCCATGCAGTGCCTCATATGGAGCAATCCCAATAGATGCATGCCCGCTGTTGTTGTATGAGAACTCAACTAATAGGAGGTATTTTGACCATCCCTGTCCTCAATCCGACACACAAGCTCGCAGCATATCTTCAAGGGTTTGGATGGTCCTCTCTGACTGACCATCAGTCTGGCGGTGAAACGCAGTCGTGAAGTGTAGACTCGTCCCCAAAGCAGTCTGAATCTGCTACCAAAAACTCGAGGTAAATCGCCCATCTCGATCAGAGACGATCGTCCTCGGTACACCATGGAGTGTCACTATCTGTCTAGTGTACTCCTCTACTAACCTGCTCACTGGCCACGTCTCTTTGATAGGAATGAAACGTGTAGTCTTCGTCAGGCTATCCACAACAACCCAGATGGCATCAAAACTCCTATTGAGCCTTAATCCGGTCACAAAGTCCATGGAGACGTCCTCCCACTTCCACTGCAGCACTGGCAGTGGATGAAGCTCACCTCCAAGTCTACATTGCTCTATCTATACCTACTGACAGGTTGTACGCTGTGCCACAAATCTAGCTACATCGGGAATCAGCCCTCCTCACCAATATGATCATGTGACGTCATAGTACATCTGACTCGTACCTAATGTCCTGAGTAAGGTGTACAGTGAGCCTCTTGTGAAATCCTCTATCTCAGCTCTGCATCAGCAGGTAAACAGACACGGGCGTGGCATCTCAACACGCCATATACTCCAATGGAGAACTATGGTGACTCACCACGAGACATCCTCTTTCTAATCCTCATGAGGGTCGGGTAGGTCCCCTACTTTTGTTGGATCTGATCCAACAGATCAGGTAGAACCTCTAAAGCGTACAACTGGGCATCATCATTAGGAAATTTGATGTCCAACTCTAGCCAAGCTAGGTCCCTATGAAGCTGAGGATGAACTTTCAATCTCGCAATCGCCTTCACTCGAGGCGTCTTCCTACTCAGGGCGTCGGCGACAACGTTCACCTTTACTGATGATACAAAATCTCAAGGTCAAAGTCCTTGATCAACTCGAGCCATCGACGCTGGCTGTTATTCAACTCCTGCTGCGTAAAAATGTACTTCAGACTCTTATGGTCTATGAAGAACTGACAAGTAATATATTACAGGTAATGTCTCCAGATCTTCAAAGCATGAACTACCGCTACCAACTCCAGATCATGTGTCGGGTAGTTCTTCTCCTCATACGTCTTCAATTGTCTAGATGCATAAGCAATCACTCTGCCCCTCTACATCAACACATATCCAAAGCCTAGCTTGGATGCATTACTATATACCACAAAATCCTCAGAACCCTCAAGTTCTGCCAAGTTAGGGGCAGAAGTGAAACGCCTCTTCAACTCCTCAAAACTCAAGGTACACTGCTCTGACAACACAAATCGGGTAGCCTGCCTTAGTAGGCTCGTAAGTGGACGGACAGTCACAGAAAATCGCTCCACAAAGCGTCGGTAATAGCCGACTAGGCCAAGAAAGCTACACCCTTCCTTGACATTCGTCGGTGTCGTCCATGCTGCAACAGACTCGATCTCCGCCGGGTCAACGATGATCCCACCGGCGGAGACAATATGACCAAGGAAAGCTACCTTTGACATCTAGAACTTACACTTAGAGAGCTTGGCATACAACTCTCTATATCGCAGTATCTGCAAATCCGTCCTCAAATGACGGACATGCTCCTCTCGACTCCGAGAATACACAAGAATGTCATCAATGAAGACCACCACAAAGTGATCAAGGAAGTCGATGAAAATACTATTCATTAACTCCATGAAGACCGTTGGGGCATTCGTAAGCCCAAATGGTAACACTACAAACTCGTAGTGTACATAACTGGTCCGAAATGCCGTCTTATGCACATCTTGCTCCCTCACTATCAACTGGTGATATCCTGAGTGTAAGTCGATCCGAGAGAACACTGCTGTTCCCTAAAGCTGATCAAGCAGATCATCAATACGAGGCAATGGATACTTGTTCTTGATAGTCACCTTGTTCAGCTCTTTGTAGTCAATGCACAGTCTAAACAATTTGTCCTTCTTCCGCATGAAGAGGACATGTGCTCCACATGGGGATACGCTAGGGCGGATGAATCCCTTCTCAGCCAACTTCTCAAGTTGCTTCTCTAGCTCCAACATCTAAACAAGCGCCATACGATATGGGACCTTCGAGATCGGTCTCGTACCAGGATCCAACTCGATGATAAAGTCCACACTCCTCTAAGGCGGCAAGCTAGACGGCTCAGCAAACACGTCTTTCAACTCACAAACCACTAGAATATCCTCCAAGGTTGGATTCTCTCCATCTTTCATGGCATAACACCAAAAGCTGTCACATCCCTGTGCTATCAGTCTCGCTGCTCGTACAGCACTGATGACAGAGCCCGTCTTCCCAAGGTCCAAACCTCGGAAGACCTCTATCTGACCTACCTCGGTAGTGACTATCACAGTCCTCCTACCTACAACTAATACCGCACGGTGTCTACGCATCCAATCCATATCTAAAAGTACTTTATCATGCATCAATGGTATGACAAAGAAGACCACAAGCAACAACCGAGTCCCTAAACGAAGGGGATAACTATTTATCTTGCGGGTACCTCTGACCCTGCTACCATCACGTAACACTATAGTAAAGGGTATCCCCTCTATAGTAGCTAAACTCAGACGCTCAACACATACATCAGAAATAAAAAAATACGTAGCACCCGTATCAAATAAAACTCTTACAGGTAAACTATGAAGCGGAATAGTACCTGTAGCAGCCGGTGCAGGTGTCTCCTCTGCACTCCCCAACTGAAAGACTCTACCTTGTGCTCTTCTAGTGTTAGTGCTACTCCCACCACGACCTCTACCTCTATTCCGCCCGGGAGCAGATCCCTGAGTAGAAGGACGATCTGGGACTCTCTCTTGTCCTTGTGTTTGCTGCTGAGGTGTCCTCTGCCCACCTCCTGTCACACTAGCAAGGGAAGAACCCTGATGTGATGCAACTCCACCCTGCCTAAAGAAGGCATCTCTCTGACTTGGTCTACCACAAGTGAAGCTAGTCACTGGTGGCCTCGTACACTCTGGTTGCAAATGTCATAGATCACCACTGTTGAAGCACTGTCGTCCCTTTTCTGTAGTCGATGTAGATGAGAGGTCACCCTGACGTCTCCGGCTCCGCCTAGAGCCTGAAGCTCCACCAACGCCACTAGTCTGCCTAGTACGCTGCCTCTTCTCAGATTGTCCCATCGGAGAAGTCCTCCTCTGACTAGCCCTCTCACGCTCATAGGTGAGGCCTAGTCCTGGTAATCTATCAAGAACTCTCAATGGAATCCCTACATATAGGAGTGTGTACTCTCCCTCAGTCAACGGAAGAACAAATATACGTGTTGGTCCTCGGAAGGTGTAGTTGGACCCAGTAATGCCGATCTGACTGGAAGCGGCTGATGGCATCTACAATGGGCACATCCTCAAAGCCTGCTTGTACGAAGTCTTGTAGTTTCTCCCTTCTCAGTGAGGCCGGGCAAAAAAGCTCCCTAATCATGTTCCTCACCTTATCGTAACTGGTGGCTCGACCCCTCTGTCCTTTGGAAATCTTGATAGACTCAAGAGCTGAGTCCACAAGTCCAATCCAAACCTCTGTTTCTAATCCCAGCTTCCCAGAGAAAGGTGGTACGCCCAACTAATTGAATGCCTTCAAGAAAGTGTCTGGTCGACGCCCTGTGTACTCCTTTGGAGCTCTAAAAGGCTCAGTAGCACGTGCCGGCATAACTAGCACCTGAGTTACTCCTTGGGATATCTCAAAAGATCCCTCTTGTGCTGGCAGATCCGGGGCACGTCTACCCGCTCTAGCAGCGTCCTCCACTCGCCTGATGTAAGCACGGAACTCTAGTCCCCTAAGAGAGACACAATCCGAGTCATTTGAGTGAACTCATTGTGATCGTTGCCTATACTCCCTCTATCCGCCTGTCCTCTGGACATCTAATAGACTCTAGGGCTGAGTCCACATGCCCAATCGAGACCTCCGTCTCTAATCCCACCTTCCCAGAGAAAGGTGGCACACCCAGCTGATGGAATGCCTTCAACCAAGTATCTAGTCGAGGCCCTATATACTCCTCTAGAGCTCTAACAGTCTCAACAGCACGTGCCGGCATAATTGGAACGTGAGTGGCTCCTTCGGACATCTCAGAAGATCCCTCATGCACTAGTAGATCCGAGGCCCGTCTGCCCGCTCTAGCAACTTCCTTTACACGCCGGATATTAGCACGAAACTCTGGTCCCCTCATGGAGACACGATCTGAGTCATCTAACTGGACTCGGTGTGACCGATGTCTCCCAGATCCACCGCTCCTCGTCTCTAGGACAACACTCTCAACAATCTCCTCATCAACCTCCTCCATCACTAGTGGATCAACAGCAGGAACTGGTCCCTCTCCTATCACGCCCGGAGGAAGAGGTGGTCTACCTCTACCCTGGCTTACAACAAAAGTTGCTCTAGTCCGAGCCATCTACGGGGTATGCACACCTAATTGATAAAGCTATATATATGCCATATGTGTATATATATGTATAGCACATTCACATAAACCATAATGCATATATATACATATCTTTTGAAAACGTCATCCCCTTTTGGGTTTTGTTTATTTTGTCTATTTGACCTTATTGCACGTAGCAAGTGCCATTGTTGTTAACCTAATGCTCTGATACCAACCCTGTAACACCCCGACTCCATGGGACTCGGGATGCCACATTGGGCTAGTATTTGAAAATGGATCTTGCCCTAGCCTGACAACAAGTTCACTGGACCTTACAACATGGAACTGATAGCTATAAACCAAATACATAAAACTGTATAAAACAGTACATCTAAAGGTTTACAAGATCATAGCCGAGTATAAAACATGATCCTCACACAGGAGGTATACAAAACATCACCCTCACGCAAGAGGTATATATAAGATCCCTATCACCATAACCACCTAATGTACGAGAGTCCTCGCCCTATCACCCTGCCAGATCACTCAACAACTCTCCTATCCTGCAAAGTATCTACGATACGGTATCAAACCGTTAGCTATCCATACATATATAAGGTAATGCATAAGTACAAATACAAGTCATGAAAGATAAACACATAATCATGTTATCACACATTTACCCATTTTGTTATCTTTATATAATACTTATTCACTCAAATCATAAATATATATAGATAGATGAAACTATATGACACGTGGACCGTATCATCCTCGCCTCTAGACCTGCTAGCCAGCTATAGTAGTATCGGTCACACAATCCATGTACCCTATAGGAGTGGATTGCGCCCTTCCTTTAAACCAGTTTGGCCTAACGTCAGAGAACCTCTCAAACTCCTTACAAGATGAAAGGAAAAAGTTATCACTGCCACACAATGGTGCTATTGATAAAACATAGGTCTGTAATTGTAACGACCCGAGTTTTAAGTAACCCAAGACGTCACTAGGCTAAGGACCACACAGTGGGTCCCATCAGTTAGCCTGACAACAACTTCACAAATAGGACCTTGCAACAAGAAGCACGAAGAAATAATGAAAACATTCAACCTGTCATTTTGAAAACATTTACATAACAACCATGCATGTAGTTAGTATGTATATCCCAAAACGACACTTCAAAGCATGACACCTGAACAGGTGTCTTAAAACTTCAGCCTGAAATCAACATGTGTACACAGTTGCACACAACCAACAAAAGACTCGCTTGCAAGCGATTATTTTCAAAAGCAAGTTCAACCAACCCTTGGGTTAACACTGCCCCGGCTGCCCACTTCCTGCAGCTGACATCCCTGAAGTGTTCCTATGATCAGCATTACCTAAAAAGATTCGGTTTAAAACCGTTAGCTACTGATCATAATCTATCCACGAGAGATTATATCATCACATCACAATACAACAAATATATTCAAATACCATATACCGTGCTCATGAGATGATATCATGCTTTTATGAATGATGCACGTGAATGCAGTATGAAATTTACAATTTTCGATCCCGGACCCATTAATCCGGAACCATTGTTTATACGGTTCTGGCTTTGGTGTGAGCTCACCATTGCACAGATTAGGTTAATTCAGACATTTGCTCTTAGGTCGTAGCCAGACTGATCAAGTCTACAGGCCAGGCTTTCTCGT
Organism: Fagopyrum esculentum; assembly: GCA_033239045.1. NCBI lineage: Eukaryota > Viridiplantae > Streptophyta > Magnoliopsida > Caryophyllales > Polygonaceae > Fagopyrum > Fagopyrum esculentum. The sequence continues at coordinate 110,440,830 of BSUD01000004.1, forward strand.
GGTGAGTTATGGTCTTAACTCCTAACCACATGCAACATTTTGCCATTCATGTTAATGCAAACATTTACCATTTTCATTAGGTGTGCGACCCGAGCCTGAAGTCCATCAGACTCGATGTCATTCTTATACAACGCAAGTGATCCGGGCTTGGCCGAGCTCCGGTATTCACTGCAAAATACTCACTTTACATACTATTGACCTTTACAGGTCATCATCATATCGCATGCCTCAAAAGGCTCATCATCTCATACATTATCATGTTTCAACAAGCTTATCATGTCATTCAATAGCACGCCTCAATAGGCTAACACATGTTCATTTATCCATTTCTCATAATTAGGACATGATAATAATCATAACAACATTAAGCATGCTTTACACATCATAACGTCATTTTCATCATAAACACATCAAGCATGCTTCACGCATAACATATCTCAATGCATATCAACATTCACATTTCAGCACAACAAGGCATTTCAAAACAACAACACATCTCAACACAGTGAGATATAAATCTCTCAGGCACGGTTTCTGCAGATCGAAGCTAAGTAAGTCCGAAGACTTACCTGGATACGCTCACTGAGCAACTAAGCTATAGTTAGTCTACCGTCTTCAACACCACCTGTCGAGAATATCATATTCCTCGTATTAAACTTCTTGCTTCAAACATCAATTAAATTCATTCCTTTGAATTTAATTAGCTTATAGCGTTTTCTAGATTCCTAATTTAATTAATTAATCTTTAATTAAATAATTAAATTTCACCAGAATAACGTTTTGCCCGCAGGCAGTTTCTGAACCCAATTGTCATCAGATCTCATCAAACAAATATCCCATAATCACCATAATAAAGTAACGAGCATAATGGAATTTCCAATTATCCATTTTGACAAGCCTAAGGTCAATTTAGGCCAAATCGCAATACTGAAAACGAATAAATTCATAACTTATTCGTTACTAACCCGATTGACGATCCGAAAGAAGATTCGGAATCACAACGACGCAGGCTACGCTCGGACACCATCAGATTCACTGGAATCTTAGCGACGGGACCGACCAAAACACTAATATGCTCGACCAGCCCTTTATGTGCTCGGAAAAACACACACTCCGTACCGAAATGAAGAGGACGAAGAGAGGAATCCGAAAACTCAAACGGAATTGAAATCGGATTACAAACGAAGAGTAGATCTGAATTTGAAGGTTGAGAGAAATCAGAGTTTTTACGAGGAAACGTGAAAGGAAATGAATTAATAAATGAATTTCCGCTATTTATAGCGAAGACGATAATTATCCTTTAGCAAAGTCGATAGTTATCCTTTAACCGATTCGAAGGCGGTTTGAGCCCCTTCTCCAAACTTCTCGAAATTGGAATAATAAATCCGACATATTGTTTGGATAAATATTCCGCAACTTTCTCGGAAAACGCGTATTCCTAAGTCGTCTTTCTTAGCCGCTAAGAAACGAAATAGCGACTCTTTTGGCCATTTTGCCTTTCCATGTTATTTCATATCTAGAACATATACAATGTCCTGATCATTTCTCTCAACTGCAATTTTATTAATTGAAGCTCCCAATTGCTCCAAATAATACCAGAGGGTAAAAATTATTCCCCGGAGGAAAAAGTGAAAATTTCCCCATAAGTCCAAATTTACACCAAAATCATAATGGTGAAATTCATACTCGTCATCTACACACAATTCGCAAGTTATGGGTCAATTGTTATCGATGATTAACTTAATCACTCTTAATCATCCTTTATTAGGATTCGAAAATCCTAGCTTTTACATCACACACCCCTTAAGAAAAAGTTTCGTCCCGAAACTTTAGTACACAGCTCATCAGAAGACTGAATCCGTCAATCACATAATTAACCTATCTTTGCATTTCGTGCAAGCATAGATTATTATCACGTTAGCGGGGTCATCACGCTCATACTAGGAAAGTCTATCACTTCCTATGTTAGCAAACACAAATCAATTCACACACACATAAATCACATAAACATAGAACCATATAAGCACATTAGTTAGTGGAAAAGTTAGGTACTAATTCTTGCCTCTATCCCAATCACCGCTCAAAGAACTAAACACCTCTGGATAATTTCTTTCCATGTGTTCAATTGTTTCCCATGTAGCCTCTTCCATTCTCCTTCGGGACCACTAGATCTTCACTAATGGAATTTCTTTATTCCTTAACTTCATCTTCTTTCTGTCTAACACGGCCATAGGGAACTCGACATAGGTTTGATCAAGCTTTATCTCAATAGCATCATAGCTGAGTACATGGCTCGGATCTGGTTGATATTGTCTCAGTTGTGATACATGAAACACTGGGTGTACTCCATCCATTGTTGGCGGTAATGCTAAACGATAAGCTACTTTACCAACTTTTTCCAAAATCTCAAATGGTCCAATATACCGAGGACTTAATTTCCCCTTGATACCAAATCGTTTGACTCCACGAGTCGGTGAAACTTTCAGCCAAACATGTGTCCCTGTTTCAAACTCTAGCGGGCGTTGGCGCTTATCAGCATACGATTTTTGCCTACTCTGTGCAGCCAACATCCTTTCTCGAATCAAAGCAACTTTTTCAATATCACTTTTAACTTTGTCTGGAGCCGTGTCAATGACATCGGCAGGCTCATCCCAACATAATGGGGTTCGACATTTCCTTCCGTACAGTGCTTCATAGGGTGCCATCCCAATGGACGCATGCCAACTGTTGTTGTAGGTGAACTCGACCAGCGGTAATTGATCTGGCCATATCGGTCCCCAATCAAGTACACATGACCTCAACAAGTCTTCTAAAGTCTGAATAGTCCTTTCTGACTGACCATCTGACTGTGGATGGAACGCTGTTGTAAAATTCAGCTTAGTTCCCATTTCCATTGTAGTATTTCAAGTGACGTAAATTCTCCTCTTGTTCTTTGATGTTCAATCTTAACTTGTTGACATGTTTGACAACATGCCACAACCCTATAATTATCCTTCCTCATATCTTTTCACCTGAAGTATGGTATAATATCCTGATACATCTTATTCGACTATGATGTTGTATGAGCATCAACAAGAATATATTTTCTAATCTCATCATCTTGAGGCATACATATTCTTCCTTGGTATCCAATCATATTGTCGTCGTTGATAAAGAATCTAAACTTTCATCATTCGTGATCATTAACCTCACCTTGGTTAGATCACGGAACTTAGTTGTTTATGTTAGATCTCTTCCATCCAACTAGGCATGATCTCCAAGGTACACAAATACCCTTGGTCTTTCTAAACCCATATTTCTCTCTATCACTATAAATCATATCTTTTTGTATCTCAGATTGTGCAGTCAAACGAGCAATTACCTTCTTCTTGAACCGACTTTTTGCTCAGAGCATCGGCCACGACTTTAGCCTTGTCAAGATGATATAATATATTCAAATTATAAACCTTTATTATCTTTAACCAGCTTCTTTGTCTCATATTCAACATTTCCTAAGTGAATATGCACTTCAAACTCTTATGATGTGTCATAATCATACATGTTGTTCCAAACAAGCAGTGCCACCAAATTTTAAGTGCATGAACTACTGCTGCTAACTCCAAGTCATGTGTAGGGTAGTTCTGCTCATATTGTCGCAGTTGTCTTGATGCATAGGCGATGACTCTTTCATCTTGCATCAAGACGCATCCCAAGCCCATTTTAGATGCATCACTGTAAACAATGAACCCTAGCGTTCCATTCGGCTGAGCTAACACAGGTGCAGTAGTCAACCTCTTCTTTATCTCTTCAAAGCTTTCTTGACACTTGTCAGTCCATATAAACTTTGCCTTCTTCTGAAGTAAGTTGGTCATAGGTCTTGCTATGATGGAAAACCCTTTTACAAAACGTCTATAGTATCCTGCTAATCCTAGGAAACTACGTATCTCTTTGACGTTCTTGGGTGGTTCCCATGCTAGCACGGTTTCGATCTTGGATGGGTCAACTTTGACTCCATCTGCAGTAATCATGTGTCCCAAGAATGTTACTTCTTTCATCCAGAAGTCACACTTGGACAACTTAGCATAAAGCTTTTCTTTCCTCAATACTTGAAGAACTGCTTTCAAATGCTCTGCATGCTCTTCACTACTTCGTGAATAAACCAATATATCATCTATAAAGACCACAACAAACCTATCCAAGTATCCAATGAAAATCCGATTCATCAATTCCATAAACGCAGCAGGTGCGTTGGTTAATCCAAATGGCATAACCACGAACTCGTAGTGTCCATACCGAGTCTTGAATGCTATCTTATGGATGTCATCTTCTTGAATCTTCAACTGGTGATAGCCTGACCATAAGTCTATCTTGGAGAACACCTTTGCTCCTTTTAACTGATCTAATAATCATCAATTCGTGGTAGTAAAAACTTGTTCTTAATCGTCATCTTATTCAGTTCTCTATAGTCGATACATAGCCTCATTGTACCATCTTTTTTCTTCACGAACAATACTGGCGCTCCCCATGGCGATACACTTGGCTGAATAAATCCTTTATCTGCCAATTCTTCCAATTGCTTCTTCAACTCAAGCATTTCCACATGTGCCATTCTGTACGGAGCTTTAGAAATTGGTCTAGTTCCAAGCTCTAGATCGATTCTAAAGTCAACTTGCCTAGTAGGTGGAAATCCAGATAATTCATCTTGAAAAACATCCTTAAACTCGCGTGCAACTAGAATGTATTTCAATTGAATCTTTCCTTCTTTCTCCAAAGCATAACATAAATATGCTTCACATCCTTTCCTTACCAGCTTACTTGCTTTCATCGCAGAGATCATCACTAGCGGGTCTTGTAGCTCACTTCCTTTGAACACATGACAAGTATCATCTTTGGCTAACATCATTTTTGCTAGCATTTCGGCATCTATCTTATCCATATACTTGATCATCCTATCGATGCCTAGAATCACGTCATCATTATCCAATCCGGTAATAAGGATATCGGTTGGCTACTTTACTTGCCTAGCTTCCACGTAAACTTGTACTTTCTCCTCCTCTCACATTAGGACAAGATCCTTGAGTTAACATTATCCCCTAGTCTCACAAACGTTATCATATCTCTAGGTTAACTACATCTGAAACATGTAGTTGGACTTTTTGATCAATCCTTCTTGTAATGATTTAGGTCTCCACAATTTTAAAATGTTCTTCCCTCCAATTTCTCTTATGATCATGGTTGTGGAGAAGGCCTTATTTCTTGACTCACACGTCTCGTACTCGCAGGTTCAAGAAACTTGGAGTAGACTTCTGCCTCTTTCCTCCACTAGTTTAGGAATCCACCTCTTTCCTAAAGCCTTGTCTTGCTTTAAGCTTCATTATTCTCTCCTAATACTCCAATAACGTCATATCTTAGATGACAATACCAACTAAGAGGTTGTTTCATCCTATCGTAAACAATCTTATCAATTGATCATAAAGTGGTGCACTCTCATCCAACGATGTATACTCCTCGTGAAATTCATCTCCATCATAGGAGAACCTCCAAATGTTGCTTCCAGAAAAGATTTTAACAAGTTAGTCCAAATCCGACTCTTGAAAGTCTTGTAATCCACAATGATTACACGATTTTTCATCCACCAACATGCACTAATGTTCTGCATGAAGGTTGTTGCAAGTTTCATCTTATACTTTTCTAGCCCTCCAATGTCCCCAAAAGTCATGTTTATGTGGTTCAACCGTCAACCAACTTGCATGACATAAGCTCCTGCAAACACTAACACATCTCTTCTTTATATGGCCTTAGCCACTTCTCTAATGAAGTTCACTACCTTCTTGTTCCTCATATGGAACTTCTAGTGTTTGGGGTTCAACAACTCGTGCTTGTCCTTGCGTTTCTATCATAGCAATAGCCCTTTCTACCACTATATACTTGCATCTTCTCATCTCATGTATCTCGACGGGTAGAGGTACTTGACCTTGACCACTTACTTTAAACATTATACTCTCATGTACTTCTAGCTTGTCGTACTTCCACTGACACACATGCACATTGTGCTCCCATTGACATACTCGTAATGAAACTACAACTTCCTTGTCTCTTAATCAAAACGCTTACGGTTGTCTTTATCACGGTTTCGACAAACCGGAACATTCACGATCGTTCTCTCTTCATATATATCCACTACTTATAGAAATAGTGATATCAATAAGAATACTATAATCTTAACAAGTTAGAGAGAGAGAACTACACTTACAAGGAGTCACGCTGAGGAGTGGAAGGCAGTGTCTTTACCCACAATCCCGACTATGCATATGATTTTAAATCCATTAAAACCATATGTTAGTAATTTCAAAATCTTTTGAAAACTTAAATGTCCTTTCAAAACCAACCCGGACTGGGTTGTATTTAGGTTGAACTATCATGTCTCATCTCAAGTCACATGTGCCCTTGTTGTCAACCTAAGCTTTGATACCAAATCTGTAACGACCCGAGTTTTAAGTAACCCAAGACGTCACTAGGCTAAGGACCACACAGTGGGTCCCATCAGTTAGCCTGACAACAACTTCACAAATAGGACCTTGCAACAAGAAGCACGAAGAAATAATGAAAACATTCAACCTGTCATTTTGAAAACATTTACATAACAACCATGCATGTAGTTAGTATGTATATCCCAAAACGACACTTCAAAGCATGACACCTGAACAGGTGTCTTAAAACTTCAGCCTGAAATCAACATGTGTACACAGTTGCACACAACCAACAAAAGACTCGCTTGCAAGCGATTATTTTCAAAAGCAAGTTCAACCAACCCTTGGGTTAACACTGCCCCGGCTGCCCACTTCCTGCAGCTGACATCCCTGAAGCGTTCCTATGATCAGCATTACCTAAAAAGATTCGGTTTAAAACCGTTAGCTACTGATCATAATCTATCCACGAGAGATTATATCATCACATCACAATACAACAAATATATTCAAATACCATATACCGTGCTCATGAGATGATATCATGCTTTTATGAATGATGCACGTGAATGCAGTATGAAATTTACAATTTTCGATCCCGGACCCATTAATCCGGAACCATTGTTTATACGGTTCTGGCTTTGGTGTGAGCTCACCATTGCACAGATTAGGTTAATTCAGACATTTGCTCTTAGGTCGTAGCCAGACTGATCAAGTCTACGGGCCAGGCTTTCTCGTGGTGAGTTATGGTCTTAACTCCTAACCACATGCAACATTTTGCCATTCATGTTAATGCAAACATTTACCATTTTTATTAGGTGTGCGACCCGAGCCTGAAGTCCATCAGACTCAATGTCATTCTTATACAACGCAAGTGATCCGGGCTTGGCCGAGCTCCGGTATTCACTGCAAAATACTCACTTTACATACTATTGACCTTTACAGGTCATCATCATATCGCATGCCTCAAAAGGCTCATCATCTCATACATTATCATGTTTCAACAAGCTTATCATGTCATTCAATAGCACGCCTCAATAGGCTAACACATGTTCATTTATCCATTTCTCATAATTATGACATGATAATAATCATAACAACATTAAGCATGCTTTACACATCATAACGTCATTTTCATCATAAACACATCAAGCATGCTTCACGCATAACATATCTCAATGCATATCAACATTCACATTTCAGCACAACAAGGCATTTCAAAACAACAACACATCTCAACACAGTGAGATATAAATCTCTCAGGCACGGTTTCTGCAGATCGAAGCTAAGTAAGTCCGAAGACTTACCTGGATACGCTCACTGAGCAACTAAGCTATAGTTAGTCTACCGTCTTCAACACCACCTGTCGAGAATATCATATTCCTCGTATTAAACTTCTTGCTTCAAACATCAATTAAATTCATTCCTTTGAATTTAATTAGCTTATAGCGTTTTCTAGATTCCTAATTTAATTAATTAATCTTTAATTATTTAATTAAATTTCACCAGAATAACGTTTTGCCCGCAGGCAGTTTCTGAACCCAATTGTCATCAGATCTCATCAAACAAATATCCCATAATCACCATAATAAAGTAACGAGCATAATGGAATTTCCAGTTATCCATTTTGACAAGCCTAAGGTCAATTTAGGCCAAATCGCAATACTGAAAACGAATAAATTCATAACTTATTCGTTACTAACCCGATTGACGATCCGAAAGAAGATTCGGAATCACAACGACGCAGGCTACGCTCGGACACCATCAGATTCACCGGAATCTTAGCGACGGGACCGACCAAAACACTAATATGCTCGACCAGCCCTTTATGTGCTCGGAAAAACACACACTCCGTACCGAAATGAAGAGGACGAAGAGAGGAATCCGAAAACTCAAACGGAATTGAAATCGGATTACAAACGAAGAGTAGATCTGAATTTGAAGGTTGAGAGAAATTAGAGTTTTTACGAGGAAACGTGAAAGGAAATGAATTAATAAATGAATTTCCGCTATTTATAGCGAAGACGATAATTATCCTTTAGCAAAGTCGATAGTTATCCTTTAACCGATTCGAAGGCGGTTTGAGCCCCTTCTCCAAACTTCTCGAAATTGGAATAATAAATCCGACATATTGTTTGGATAAATATTCCGCAACTTTCTCGGAAAACGCGTATTCCTAAGTCGTCTTTCTTAGCCGCTAAGAAACGAAATAGCGACTCTTTTGGCCATTTTGCCTTTCCATGTTATTTCATATCTAGAACATATACAATGTCCTGATCATTTCTCTCAACTGCAATTTTATTAATTGAAGCTCCCAATTGCTCCAAATAATACCAGAGGGTAAAAATTATTCCCCGGAGGAAAAAGTGAAAATTTCCCCATAAGTCCAAATTTACACCAAAATCATAATGGTGAAATTCATACTCGTCATCTACACACAATTCGCAAGTTATGGGTCAATTGTTATCGATGATTAACTTAATCACTCTTAATCATCCTTTATTAGGATTCGAAAATCCTAGCTTTTACAGTAATAATCGACATCGGATGCTATCATATCAAGCATATAACACACACCACTCATACAAGCTCCCAATAAAAGGATGGTAGCTAAGTAAGTCCTACAGACTTACCTCAACCTCGTACAACCTTAACCACGATCAACCTCCAATCCCAAGAGGGTCACTGCCTAATAACAAGGCATAGAGATATATCATTCTCCAATCAATCAAAGGGGTCACACATAGACCCAAGGGATTAATATGAATATCCTCAACCTAAACCTCAAAACCTACTAATCCTTAAAGCCGTACAAGGCATAACATGATCATAACATCATCATCACTTACTCATCAATACCTAGCATGACACTACACACACACACACTAGGAAAGGAAGGGACAATGCCATCCTTAGGCAAGCCCGGAAGCAAGACACACCTGTGTGACAAGGGGCGGCCCTGGGTGGCGTAGGGGTGGTGACTGCCAGCGCTGGGGCGGTCCTGAGGTGGCGCAAGGGCGGATGGTGTGCAGAATTCACACTTTCAGCTTCTCTTCACTTCTTCACTCGAACCTCTTCACACCTTCTTTAGCCAGTAGCCCCACACATACATATACACCCATATATACATCAAACAAAGCCTATAAAGGCTGCCACAAGATCAAATCTTGTGGAATCTAAGCTAGAAACGAAGAAGAGAAGAAAAGAAGAAGAAAGAAAGGAAGAACTCACCAAGATGAACCCTAACAGAGGGAGAATCTTCACCACAACCTTAAGGCTTGATCATCAAAGGCACAACAACATCATACACCATCATCCTCATCATCCAAGCATCAAACTCTCATCAAAACTCTCACAAGATCAAGGAAATCAAGAAGAAGATTCAAAGGAGGATGAAGAAGACGAGAAGAGCGTAAGGGAGAAGATGAAGTTGTAAGAAAGGTGAAACCCTCATCAGGAGGTAAGAGAAGATACTTATAGGGTAAGGAAAGGTAAAACACGGGTCAAGAGTCAACAAGGAAGGCTGCAACACACCACAAACCGCGGGGACGGATCAGGCAAGCCGTAGGGGCGGGCTCTACAAACCGTAGGGGCGGTTTAGGCATATATCCAGCACTATGAGTACTTAAAGACTAAGGCTCTTACATAAGGCCTTGAGACAAGTTAATCTTGTTCCTGAAACTTGGTTAGTGCTCATTGAATAACCATTGTTACATCTAGGAGCTGTAAGCATGACATGACCTAATACTTATCTTGAATTTCACAATTATCCGTATCAAAAATCACTTTGTTGCCTTTGTCGCATATTGAAAAATGCTAAGCAAATTATACTTTAAACCGTCGACAAGACGAACATCATCAATAAAGTTAAATGAGTTATAACCGATTTTACTAATGACAATGATGTTACACTTCCTTTTATCACGAAGCGTAATGGTTCCAGATGATTGCTTCTTTAAATTTGAAAACAGTGAGCTTTTTCCACTCATATGTCTTGAGCAACCACTATCTAATATCTATTTATGATCCTTAACCTTTGAGATCCTGCAAAAATATCAAGAGTGAACCTTTTCGGGTAAACCTATTGGCATATTTTGGTCCATATTCAGGTTCAATCATGTTTGGTGGTCTAGTACCTTTAGGAACCTAGATTTTCTTAACTTGTTTCCTTAGACATAAAAGATAAGTGTTTCTAATGATGTAGGGATCATTTCTTCCATATGGACAAGTTGATTTTACATGTCCCTTTTTATAATAATCCACTCTTGTTAAGAGAGGATTGTTGTTCACCCATCATCCTTTCAAGATTGTCTTTCGAACGAGTGAATTGAATAAGTACAACCTTCTGTCTCTAAACGTCACAATTAGATCAACCTTCTCTTTCTCTAGATTAATATATTCTTGTTGTAGAGAAGAGAGGTTGCCTTGAAAAATAACATTTTCCGATTCCAAGGCCTTGATATTGTCATCAAGGTCTAACTTTCTGGTGTTGAGATTTTACAACTTCCAAAGACAATTCACTTATCCGTTTCTCTTGTTTGAGAAGCCTTTATCTTAAGAAACTATGTGAGTTCTAGGTTGGATTGAGACATAATAGTACTTACCACACCATCAACATAGAGGGTTAGATCCTCTTCTTGATCGGCCATTAAGCACTAGATTGCTTGATCATTTTCGTTTTCTGACTCATTTGTCGAATTTGAGTCACTCCATGATGCTACCATAGCCTTCTTCTTTCGATCATTCTTCCTAAAGTTGTTCCTCATCTTTTGTGGACAATACTTTACGAGATGATCTGCTTCACCACATTTAAAACAAGTCAATACTTTAGTTTTCTTATTAGAGTTAGAAAACTTACCTCTAGGTCTTGATGATCGTGGATAATCTTTGTTGTTTAAGAATTGTATCTTCATTTGAAGAATTCTTTCAAGACCTATTGAAATCAAGGGGAATGGATCTTCCTCCTCATCATCACTCTCTTTATCATCCGATGACATGCCGTCCTTCTTGGATCTAAGGGCAAGATTCCTTGTGATTGATGGTAGCTCTCCAGCTTCTTCAACAAGAAGGTCGTTGAGAGGTAATGTTGCGAGCTTCTAAGCTTCTTCAACGGCGGTCACTTTTGGTCCCCACTTAGCTTTAGGCAAGCTTCTTAGAACATTTCTTACTTTTTCTTCATTTGTGAAGACCTTTCCAAGAGAATCGAGATTGTTCACAATCTCAACGAATCGTGTGAACATCTCTTCGACCGTCTCGTTTGAGTTCATCTTGAATAACTCATATTGCCTGAGGAAGATGCTTATCTTTGTCTCCTTGACTTGACTTGTTCCTTCGTACATAACTACTAACTTGTCCCATTTTTCCTTTGCACTCTTGCATGATGAGACACAGTTGAATTCATTTGCATCCAATCCGCAATAGAGCAAGTTCATGGCCTTGTAGTTCTTTGATACACTATCCAAATCCATTTGAGTGAAATCAACTTCCTTCTTTTGGACTTGAACTCCTTTAACCGTGGTGGTTGGGACTCTAGGGCCAGTTTGAATGATGCTCCATATTTCCATGTCCGGATCAAAGAGAAACATTTGCATTAGTACTCTCCAATGGGCAAAGTTGTTAGCGCAGAAGAGGGGTGGTCGAGATGTGGATCTTCCTTGAGCGAATCCTCCATCACCTATAGAGTTCATGATTAGTCTCATTGATGGTTAAATCAATATACGTTTGTCTAGCTCTAATACCAATTGAAGAACCAAATAGGTGAATAGTAAGGATATCAATACTCTAGAAGGAGGGTTGAATAGAGCATGAGAACTTTTCGTAATATCGTATATCAAGGCTTTGAAACTAATCTCAAGGCCTTGAAGTCGATTTGTGCGCTTAGTGAAAAAACTGGTTCTCAAGGCATTGAAGTGGATTTCAAGGCCTTGACCTAGAAACCTACAAAATATGGTTAGTCACAACTTAAGTGATAGAAAGTGCGGAATGGAAAAGATCGACACGACGATATGTTTACAAATTTTGGCCCTAAAAATCTACTCTCCGCCTAGGGTTTCTGACCCTAGGATTCTAATTATCTATTATCTTCTTTTTGTGAGTCCTAGATACAACCTGGAAGAAATTCCCTTCTTCTCTCAATGCAGCCTCAATGCTACGATCTAGTAAACTCTATTCTAGCAATAATAGCATAGTTACTTCGTAGAGTAAGACACTCGAGTATAACACTCTCTAGATATTCCAATGGAGTTGTAGTGTTTATCTTACTCTAAGGATGTAAACGTTTGTAAGAGGATAATAAACTTGTAGAACAATGAAGATGTTTGATCGCTTGAAGACTTGGTTTCTTTTCTGTGAAAGCTCGTTGTTTTTCTTCTTCAATCCCCATCTTCATTTATATTCTTCTATGGAGATCTTCTTGGTCGTTGTAAGATAGCCGTTGTAACATTTCTCTTTCTCCATGGAAAATGCTGCTTGGTTGAGGTGAAGTAGCCGTTGTAAGATCTTCTTTCTCCAAGATCGTCTCTCTTCTACTTCTTCTTTTTGATGCTCGTTGGAGATCTTCTTTACCGTGATCTTCTCCTTTGGAAATTCCATTGAAGATCTTTACTAGCCATTGAAGATCTTTACATAATATCCGATATCTTCTCACTTGAAAGCCGTTGGAGAACTTCCTTTAGATAGCCGAGATCTTCTCCTTGAGAAACTGTTGAAGATCTTCTTATCTTCTTGTTATGCTGAGATCTACTCTTAATCAAATCTTGTAGCTCCTTTGGTTGAGATCTTCTAAGAACTTCTTGTTTTGGTTGTTGAGATGTGCGTGTCTTGTAGTGAAACCCTTAGCAGAATCTTTCCTGTGTAATGCTTTTCAAGGCTTCTAGTTCGTCCGTTGTAATGTTTTTCAAGGCATGAACACAATTGAAAAAACAAACAAAAACATGCAATCTAGAAATATAATCGATATTTGTTAGTTTATAAAACAGCATATTTATGTTAAGTTTTCCATCATTTTTATAAAATAATTCATAATCAAGATGGAATTATCAACATGGTTACCTAAAATGTTCATAAATCAATGTTTATGAGTTGCATATATGCAATCTTACTTTAATTCAGTATACTTGGGATTCCTATTTCCTTAAATCAACTCCCTCCTTAATCTTGTCTCAAACAATCATTGCTTTTCCTGTTTTCTGAAACCTCTTCAAAGACATAATTTTTCTCTTACCTTTCTATTTCTCTTCTCCCTTTTACCAAGCATAATTTCTCTCACGTATTCACAAATTGACGTCATCCCCGTGATTCGATACCCGATATACTATATCCAATCTGGTAATACTTGGTGGGGGGGGGGGAGGTTGTTGTTACCATTTGATAAAACATTGACTACCAAGTTTTTGTCGACATTGTTGGGGACTAAAAATTGTTTGGTTGTGTTGATAGTGGTTATTTTAAGTTTCTTTTTAGGTTTGATCTTTGTTTACTTTTTTTCTTTGTCTCGCATGTTGAGGCAGTGAAAGATAAAGTAGATGAAGTACTATTATTTCACTAGTAGGCAACAAATGAACCTATGAATCCCCCTTGTATCCTTTATTGTAGAATATCATAGATTCTCAAGTTCTATGGTAATCGAGATTTTTTAAATCGGGAAATTTATCGTTGTGTTGGGACATAAGTTCGTCAGCATAAACACCAAGGTCGAAGTTTCCCAAAGTTAGGTTGTGTTGAGACATAAGTTTTGTCAATGTGCTCGAGAGTTGGATGAAGTTGAAGAAGACGAAGATTCTGATCTCAAGAGTCAAATACGGGATTATGTGTTAAGCACTTAGACGGCCACACAACCGTATAATATTTTTCATATAGACCGTATTTCGGGCCGTATTCAAGTACCACTCATACCATACTTTTCAATAACTCTAGGAATAAACTAAGCAAAATATGGTTTTGGGGTAAATTTTAAACGGGTTGCAAACCGTATATTATTTTGCCATGAACCATATTTCTCGAAGCCTTAGACCATATTTCCCTTGCCAAAGGAGTATGCAAAGGAGAAGTTTGCGTTTATGAAGTTAAAGACCCCCCGATCTTCATGAATAAGTATGGGTATGTTGTGGAAAGCGAAGAACACAACGGTATAAGTGTCAACATTGGATGTATCGGATTGCTGAATATCCAAACTGAGCAATGTTATGTCAAGCTCTAAAACTTAAACAAGCGTTTCAAGGGCAGCAACCCATGTGCTTAATCGTTCTTTCCCTTCTCGTCTTATTTTTCTTTTTATTAATTTTATTTAAGGAACAATTTACCGGCATAATAATCTCATTTAATATCTTATAGGAACCCAACGTCAAGCCCAACAAGAAGGTATTGTCGAGAAGTGATCCAGAGAGAAAATAAGGGGAGAAATACAACTTGCTTGTAAATATTATACGGTTTATGTGAAAATGGTATACATAAAAAAGGGTGTATTTATTTTATTCTAAACCCGTATCACATTTTACCTTAACCGGTATTCAACCTTTTCCCTTATGTTGTATTTCTCCCAAACCCAAAAGAAGTGCTCATGCAAATATGGTCTACGAAGAAATTGAAATACGGTTAAAGTGTAAAATTATCTAGCTTTAAAGGGTGTATTTTCTTTTCACTCACACCGAATACCTTGATTTTCCTTAAGCGGTATTATGCCACTCAAAACAAAGGAGTATTCTTGCTAATACAACTCACATTCAACCAAAATACTACGTCCGGGAATTTTGCCTTAACCCGTATTGGAAATAGGGCAAGCCCTTACCCGTATTTTCTTTTGTCTTAAGCTGTATTTTTACACCAACAAGAGCTATAACATCAGTTTGACAAAAGGCCATTGTTCCCTCTTCTCCTCTTCGGTAGACTTGATCCCCATTCTCTCCTTACTCTCAAATTTTCATTCCTACTACATTCAATCACACCAAGATATGTTTTCTTGCTCTAATCTTCATTCCCAACTCGATTCTTGCATGATTTAAGCTTGGAATTAATGGTTCCCCCAAAATCCGAGAATTTGTATTTTATGTTGTGGACTCATTTGGCTCAAATTGGTTGATGCTTCTTGATAATTCCACCTTGATTATGAATTGTCTATGTGGATGATGGAAGACTTTACATTTATGAGCGGATTTATAAACTAACAAATATCTATTGTATTTCTAGATTGCATGTTTTGGTTTGTGTTTGTTAAATGTGTGCAGGCCTTGAAAAGCATTTGAAAGGAAAAACGCAGGCCTTGAAACTCATTACAAGGGACAAGCATGGAGATCTGGAAAAGTTGTTCAAGGGACAAGCGTGGAGGTCTTGGAAAGCAGTTCAAGGAATAAACACGGAGGCCTAGAAAAGCGATACAAAGGAGGATTTAGCTGAAGGCTTTTGAAATATGAGATTCAAATTTCAATAAGCAAAACAAGGATATGTACCAAGGATAACAAGAAAGATCTTCCAACGGATTTGAAGAGAAGATCTTGGCCAACCCCAACAAGAAGATCTTCAACGGATTTGAAGAGAAGATCTTGGCCGCACCAACAATATCTCACAAAGATCTTAACAACCGACACAAAAGGATAACAGAAGATCTTTCTGTCGGATCCCACACAAACATCTCGGATCTAAGGAAAATCTTCAACGACCCTCAAGAGAGAAGTTGTTCGCTCGAAAGTGTGCGTGCAAATCTTAAATTTATAAAACTGAAGTTAAAGCAAAGTGAACCCGCAGTGTACGGATCGGCGTAGTAAAGCAAGAATTCCAGAGTATCGAACTCAAGGATTTGGGGAACAAATTCAGTTGTAAAATTGTCAAGCAAGTAAAATAGAAGGTTTTGCAAATAATATTGGGAAAACAGTGATTCTAAAGGTCAGGATTTCCAATTGTGGCAATCAATTCAAGATATTCTATAGATGTATGGACAGAGTCGAGATTGCAAAGGTATATCTAATATAAGGTTATGTACGGTGAAGTTCCAAACCCATATGTCTCACCCAAGGATTCTCTCTATAAAGGTTATTGAGGCTGTAGTATAGAAAAGATCGAAGAATAAGAATGACTCTCAAATACCCATGCCCAAACCCAAGGGAATCAAAGATAAGTTAAAACGGTTAAGGTTGTGACACTTGAAACCGAAGTAGAGGATGTAGAGTCTCACTACTACTTAGAAAAGGTAAGCCAAGGCTAGGTTAAAGCAAATCTTTAACTTTAGATCAAAACAAAAGCAAAGGTCGTACAACAGAGGAAACCACGGCTGGATCTTGAGGAACCACGGCCGTGGAACTCAAGAACATGCCGTGGAAAAGGTCGATGGCAAAATTTCTCGCAACTCTCATGGTCCAATCTGTTTTGATTCAATCTATCATCATCTATGCCACAACTATCAACCCTTCACCCTAGAATCGCTAATGGGTTTTAGCCAACAATCATTGTCATTAAATCAATAATTAAGTTTGAAAGAGAAAAAGGGTAAAGTCTCGAAAACTCAATAATAACCAAATAACCAATCTCGAAAACAAACAACAAGTATATGTGATCAATGTATTCAGAATGGGGAACATAAATCCTCACAACAATCTCTAGCAACAATGAAGAATGGGATGTCAATCCGCCTTCAAATGTAAACCCTAAGATCTTCTCTAAATACGCAATCTCGAAATGCGTCCTTCTTGGGATCTTCCCTGTATGCAATGGAATCTTCCTAAGAAATCTTCCTAAGCAACGTAGCGTATGCAGCCGCCCGCCTCGTCGGTGGGGGTCGCTCCTCAATGTTGAAGGATATATAACATTTATAGGGATAAATCTACGGTTTACAGATAAAACCCTAAATATTTTGGACTGAAAAGAAGTCGAGCCCGCTGGTATCAGAAAATACTGTGGGCCGCGTCAGACGGTATCAGAGAATACTCATGTCACATACTTTCATCTACCTATATATACACGATTTGAGTGAATGGCTATTATATAAAGATGATAAATGGGTAAATGTGTGATAGCATGCTGATGTATTTATCTTTATCATTGTGCTTGTGCTTATGCATTACCTTATATATGTATGGTTAGCTAATGGTTTCATACCATGTTGTAATTGCCTTGCAGGATAGTTGTGCTGCTGAGTGATCTGGCAGGGTGACAGGCCGAGGACTCTCGTACATTAAGTGGTTGGTTTTGGGGTTGTTTATGTTTCCCCTCCTGCGTGAGGATGATGTCTTGTTTACCTCACGTGTGAAGATGTTGTTTTATACTCGGCTATGTTGTTGTTTACCTTTTGTTGTAGAGTTTATACGGTTTTATGTATTTGTTTTATATCTGTCAGTGTCATGTTGTAAGATCTAGTGAACTTGTTGTCAGGTTAGGGTCAGAATCTACTGTGAGATCCTAGCCCAATGTGGCATCTCGAGTCTTGCGGATTCGGGGTGTTTCAGAAATACAACGTGCTTGTAAATATTATACGGTTTATGTGCAAATGGTATACAACAAAAAGGGTGTATTTATTTTATTCTAAACCCGTATCACTATTTACCTTAAATAGTATTCAACCTTTTGCCTTAAGTTGTATTTCTGCCAAACCCAAAAGAAGTGCTCATGCAAATATTGTCTATGAAGAAATTGAAATATGCTTAAAGTGTAAAATTATCCATCTTTAAAGGGTGTATTTTCTTGCAAATACAACTTACATTCAACCAAAATACTATGTCTGGGAATTTTGCCTTAACCCGTATTGGAAATAGGGCCAGCCCTTGTTCTCTCTTTTCTTTTGTCTTAAGCTGTATTTTTACACCAACAAGAGCAATAACATCAGTTTGACAAAAGGCCATTGTTCTCTCTTTTTCCTCTTCGGTAAAATTGATCCCCATTCTCTCCTTACTCTCAAATTTTCATTCCTACTACATTCAATCACTCGAAGATATGTTTTCTTGCTCTAATATTCATTCCTAACTCGATTCTTGCATGATTTAGGCTTGGAATTGATGGTTCCCCCAAAATCTCAGAATTTGAATTTTTTGTTGTGGACTGATTTGGCTTAAATTGGTTGATGCTTCTTGATAACTCCACCTTGATTATGAATTGTCTATGTGGATGATGGAAGACTTAAAATTTATAAGCGATTTTATAAACTAACAAATATCGATTGAATTTCTAGATTGCATGTTTTGGTTTGTGTTTGTTAAATGTGTGCAAGCTTTGAACAACATTTCAAAGGAATAACGCTGGCCTTGAACTCGTTACAAGAGACAAGCACAGAGATCTTGAAAAGCAGTTCAAGGGACAAACGTGGAGGCCTTCGAAAGAAGTTCAAGGGACAAACATGGAGGCCTTGAAAAGCGATATAGAGGAGGATTCGGGTGAATGCTTTTCAAATATGATATTGAAATCTCAACAACCAAATCATGGATATCTACCAAGGATAACAAGAAATAACTTCCAACGGATTTGAAGAGAAGATCTCGGCCAGCTCCAACAAGAAGATCTTCAACGGATTTGAAGAGAAGATCTTTGCCACAACGGTAAGATCTCACAAAGATCTTACCAACCGATGCAAGAGGATGAGATAACCTCTTTCCAACGGATCCCACACAAAGATCTCGGATCTAAGGAAAATCTTCTAGATTGCATGTTTTGGTTTGTGTTTGTTAAATGTGTGCAAGCTTTGAACAGCATTTCAAAGGAATAACGCTGGCCTTGAAACTCGTTACAAGAGACAAGCACAGAGATCTTGAAAAGCAGTTCAAGGGACAAACGTGGAGGCCTTGGAAAGAAGTTCAAGGGACAAACATGGAGGCCTTGAAAAGCGATATAGAGGAGGATTCGGGTGAATGCTTTTCAAATATGATATTGAAATCTCAACAACCAAAGCATGGATATCTACCAAGGATAACAAGAAAGAACTTCCAACGGATTTGAAGAGAAGATCTCGGCCAGCTCCAACAAGAAGATCTTCAACGGATTTGAAGAGAAGATCTTTGCCACAACGGTAAGATCTCACAAAGATCTTACCAACCGATGCAAGAGGATGAGATAACCTCTTTCCAACGGATCCCACACAAAGATCTCGGATCTAAGGAAAATCTTCTAGATTGCATGTTTTGGTTTGTGTTTGTTAAATGTGTGCAAGCTTTGAACAGCATTTCAAAGGAATAACGCTGGCCTTGAAACTCGTTACAAGAGACAAGCACAGAGATCTTGAAAAGCAGTTCAAGGGACAAACGTGGAGGCCTTGGAAAGAAGTTCAAGGGACAAACATGGAGGCCTTGAAAAGCGATATAGAGGAGGATTCGGGTGAATGCTTTTCAAATATGATATTGAAATCTCAACAACCAAAGCATGGATATCTACCAAGGATAACAAGAAAGAACTTCCAACGGATTTGAAGAGAAGATCTCGGCCAGCTCCAACAAGAAGATCTTCAACGGATTTGAAGAGAAGATCTTTGCCACAACGGTAAGATCTCACAAAGATCTTAACAACCGATGCAAGAGGATGAGATAACCTCTTTCCAACGGATCCGACACAAAGATCTCGGATCTAAGGAAAATCTTCAACGAGCCTCAAGAGACAAGTCTTCAACAACAAAGATCTTTAACGGCTTGGAAGATCTTGGAGCGTGAACTAAGGGCTTCAACGACAAAGATCTTCAACGGCTCTTTTAAGGAGAAGATCTCGAAGATGAAGATTCTCGACGTGCGTCAAAGAGAATAAGAAGATGAAGAAGATATAAGATCTTACAAGGACTATTCATCTCAACCAACACACCGTTTTCCATGGAGAAAGAAGAACATCACAACGCTCATCTTACAACGGCTAGAAGAGTTCTCCATAGAAGACTATAAATAAAGATGGCGATTGAAGTGAACGGAAAACAAGCTTACACGGAAACATATAAGTCTTCAAGCGATCAAACATTTTCATTTGTTCCAAAAGTTTTTCTTCTTCTTATCTTACAAACGTTTACATCCCTAGAGTGAGAAAAAGACTACAGCTTCATTGGCACATCAAGAAAGTATTATACTCGAGTGTCGGTTACCTTGCGAAGTAGCTAGGCTATTATTGCTATGTTAGAGTTGGACTAGATCGTAACATTGGTTATAGTGAGAGAAGAAGGGGGATTCTTCTAGGTTGTATATAGGACCTTTGTTACGTCTAGGAATAGTGTGATGTGCACGCAATAAGCTTTAAATTTATACTCGTTATATTTATCCTAACTCCTAGCGAACCCGCAGTGTACGGGACGTTTGTAGAAAGGTAAGTATTCCGAGGTCGAAAACAAAGACTAAGGTGAAATCAAGTCAAACAATGATCAAAGATAGTGTGAATCTAGTCTAAGATAAGATGAGGAACAAAGAAAATGGAAAACACAATGTTTTTGTTGGTTTTTGTGGTGATCAAGCAAAGATCACAAGTAGATCAAGGTAATAAAACAACTAAGAACTCAAGCTAGCAAACGAACAAGTGACACAAAGCACAAGTATATGATCAAGAGAGAAAAGTAGATTCTAGAGGTCAAGATTTCCGGTTATGGCATCGGACTCAAGGTTCTAAAGATTATAAGGACAAGCTGCGGTGTTGGGGGAAAGAGTGTTTCACTAATGGAAGCAATTACCGGGTAGGTCTCTCACTTCACTAAACCCGCATCAAACTCCTATTACCGGGTAGGTCTCAAGGTGTTAGACTAAGGAATTCCACACAAACTAGATACTACTTAAGGTGTAACCCTCTCCTTACCGGGTAAGTCTCGGAATAGGGAAATCTCAAGCAATAATCCTAGCACACTCGATCCAATAGCGGCTTGTGAGGCTCGCTACTACCTAGAATTCATCTTCTAAGGTATCTAAGATCGGAAATCATTGGGTAGATCTCTTCCCTCACTTAGGTTGATAGCATTAGGTGATCCTAAGCTAAATTAGGCTTAATAAACACTAGGATTTGACAACCTAACACCCCAATCATACAGATTTATCATTAAAAGAGCAACAGAAGAATAAATCGGGCTGTTCTACAGATAAATCGGCCGATTTATCTGATGAACAGGTCGATTTTTCCTTCTGTTGTGAGTTTCGTGCATATAAATCATCCTAAACTAACATATAATCCCATCCTATCATCACCCTAGCCATAACCATCAATCCATCGCTCCAGAATCACAACAAACTAGCCAATAATATGCATATTAAGATCCAAAATCATCAAACAAGCATACGTGGTGTTCATGATGGATAATGAAAGATAAACAAGCAAAATCAATAAATCCCAGCTGAATCTAAGTTGTAGCAAGACTTACAAACTCTTAAATGAAGATCCAAAACGTTCCTAACAATCCTTGAAACCGTTCTTCAATCAAAGATTACAAAAATCACTCAAAATCTCACTAAACTCCTAGAATGGTGTTCTCCTTCTTCCTTCAATCCTTGAGAGCTTTTCTTCTCCTCCAATCTTTCCCCCAAATTGATGAGCTGTGAATGAGAGTGTGGGAGAGGAGAGATGCCCAGCAACCACCTGCAGGACCACTTATATTCTCCACCAAGAGCAAGGACGGACAAGAGATCGTGGGACACGTGGCTTAAGCTGTCAAAGCCCCAAAAATCGACCCAGTGGACAAAAATCGTCCGATTTAGCTGCTAGCTGGTCCGATTTTCTTCAGCAGAAACATGTTATGCTCGTTTAGCCATGAGTTGAACCATTGCTTGCACTAATAGTGGTCTTTGTGTCATTTGTTGCTCCAATTATGCTCCTCCAAAGCTTTGGATGTGGATCATCATGAGGCTTGGCCCTCATATGTATCGATTGACGTCCAATAGATCCCCGAATTACCTACAAAACCGATAAAAGGTAGTGTAGACGTCTTTTCTAGAAATGTGCATGAATTGAGCGAAGACGTCATGAACCAATGCCAAAACGTGCATGAATGAGTGAGAAATCTATCTAAATGATTACCTAATCCTAAGTCATAAATCTTGTTATCAAAAATACCCCATACTTAAGGTTTGCTCGTCCCCGAGCAAATTCCCAACTATAGACTAAGAGATGACATGATTTATGTATGCAGAAAAATGGCAAAATCTTTTTGGGTTTGTGCTTCTAATAATGGATCACCTTCATAGTCATGTTTCATGGCAATGGACAAGCAATTATGTATCACCTTCTAATATTGGATCACCTTCATAGTCATGTTTCATGGCAATGGACAAGCAATTATGTATCAAATAAATGAAAGCATGGAAAGACAATTGCACTTAATTTGATAGCATGCAATGAAGTGTAAAGATGAAGAAGTCAAGATGATCATGAGCATATCCAATCTAAATCACTTAGTCTTACACACATGCAAGTAGGTCATAAGGACTTGTGAAATAGAAGGCCAAGAGAAGTTGTGATTAGGCGGGAATTTTCAAGGCTATGTGATGCTAATCCGGGAAAGGAACTAAACAACCACAACTTCACATTTCTTTTCCACTTCCCTCAAGTGTATATTTTTCTTTGTTTTCTTTTCTTTCTTTTATTTTTGAGACAATGGCATTGGTGTACAAAAGCCGAAACCTTGATGATTAGCCATTCTCGGGCTTTTTCTATTTTTCGAGATGCATCCACACCGGGCACACATACCAAAGCTCGTTAGGACAATTGGTTTATTTGACTTTGGCAAGGTACCAACACCCGATTATGTGAAGTGTACCGAGTTACTTGTCATTTAAACTAACGTCCCCAAACCTATGTTTTTGTCTACACTTTCACAACAAATTCAGCATTCTTATTCATGACATTCTTTCATCAACACCTTCACCCCACACTTGCTTTTCACACACATCAACACACTAGCATGCTCCTATTCCCGGATGGGTCAAGAGAGGTCAATTTATATCAATTGAGGTGCTCAAACAACATGATCAAGATGAGAAGTAGAGAAAGATGAATTGCCTTAATCACTCCTAAATGATGTGTAAGAACTAGCATGTAATTTCGATCTTCAATACTCAATTAAATCAAGGCAAACATTCATGATCACAAATCATTCATGGGATTCAAGATAAGTACTTCAAGTCCACATATGCATCATCTATTTAACACATAAGGCCGTTCATAGCCAATTCACAAGACAAGATTCATCATAAGGGTCATTCCCAAGCTTTAGAAGCACTAAAAATTTTTAAAATTTTCTGATTTTTTGGATTTTTCGAAATATGTATGTACAATGCAAGACATAATGAAACATGTGACAATATTAAACTATCCTAGATGCTAATCATGCAAGTGATCATGAAAACCCCACCCCATACTTAGAAACACATTGTCCCTAATGTGTAAACTAAATAAAGAAGTGAAAGAGAGTTCTCACAATGTAAAATTGGTGATGCTTCGGTATTTCGGTTCACATTGGATGATGATGGTGGATGATCGATCAAGGATGATAGAGAGCTCTTGATGTTCATTATGATGTCGAAACCCGCGCTTGGCACCGCAAGCCGTCCAAGTTCCACATCCGCTCCACCCATACTTGATTGGAGATCATCACTTTCCTTCACAGAGGAAAAATCGGCCCAGTTGCCCAGAAAATCGGACGATTTTATGCATGAACAGTCCGATTTTTCTGGGTGCTTTCTTCCTTGTCCATGTGCTCGGATCTTGCACCTTCTTCTCAACAGTTCCATGAGGTTTTCACATGACTTCCAGCATCTCATAACTCATGACAATCAACAAGATCTAGTACCCAAAAACACAAAAGAAAAACAAAGCACACCAAGAGTGAGATTAAACAAAAGCAAGAAAAAGAAAGGAAAAACATGTACCAATGGGTTGCCTCCCATTAAGCGCTTCTTTAAGGTCATTAGCTTGACCAAATTCAGGAGCGTTTCAATCAAGGTGAAGTGGGGCAATCACTTCCACCGGGGCTTCCGGGATGTACTTCTTCAATCGATGCCCATTCACCTTGAAGTTACCACAATGATCTCCTCCTATCTCCACCGCTCCATGAGGAAAAACTTTCTTCACCACATATGGCCCGGTCCATCTTGATTTGAGCTTTCCGGGGAAGAGCCGCAACCTTGAGTTGAAGAGAAGGACAAGGTCGCCTTCACTCAACTTCTTCGGGATGAGGCGCTTGTCATGCCACCTTTTGGTCCTCTCCTTGTAGATCCGGGCATTCTCATAAGCATCCAACCGGATCTCTTCAAGAGCGTTTATGTCAAGCAACCTCTTCTCTCCCGCCTCCTTGAGATCAAAATTTAGCCATTTAATGGCCCAATAAGCTCTATGCTCCATCTCTACCGGAAGGTGGCAAGATTTGCCATAGACCAACTTGTAAGGAGTGGTGCCAATTGGTGTCTTGAAAGCGGTCCTATATGCCCACCAGGCATCATCGAGCTTCATAGCCCAATCTTTTCTCGTCCTTGATACCGTCTTCTTAAGAATGGCGTTGATCTCCCGGTTGGAGATCTCCACTTGGCCACTAGTTTGGGGATGGTAAGGTGTTGCCACCTTATGAGTCACCCCATACTTAGCCAAAAGTGCTCCAAAATTCCTATTGGTGAAGTGCTTCCCTCCATCGCTTATGATCACCCTAGGTGTTCCAAACCTAGGAAAGATAACTCGGTTGAAGAACCGCACCACAACCTTGGCATCATTTGTAGGAGAGGCGATTGCCTCCACCCATCTTGAAACATAGTCAACCGCCAATAGGATGTAAAGGTTGCCACATGAAGAAGGGAAGGGTCCCATGAAATCCACACCCCATACATCAAATATTTCTACCTCTTGGATGTTGTTCAAGGGCATCTCATTCCTCCTTGAGATGTTGCCCGTCCTTTGGCAAGCATCACAAGCTACCACAAAGCCTTGCACATCCTTGAACAAACTTGGCCAAAAGAAGCCCGATTGCAACACCTTAGCACATGTCTTGTGCGAGCTAGCATGCCCTCCACATGGCAAGGAATGGCAATGCCGGATCACACTCTCTACTTCATCCTCCGGTATGCATCTTCTAAACATTCCATCCGGCCCTCTTTTGAACAAAAGTGGCTCGCTCCAATAGTAATGCCTCACATCCTTGAAGAATTTCTTCCTTTGGGCATATGTCAAACCGGGAGGCACTTCCTCACACACCAAGTAGTTCACTATGTCGGCATACCACGGCTCACTTCCTCTAGATACTTGGAACAAGCACTCCTCCACCATTTGCAATTGCTCATCCCGGAATGAGTCATCAATCGGGATGTCATCTCTCTCGATCTCCAATGGTGGGAGTCTACTAAGGTGATCCGCCACGGAGTTCTCGGATCCCTTCTTGTCCCGGATTTTCAAATCAAACTCTTGAAGAAGAAGGATCCACCGAATCAACCTAGGTTTGGCATCCTTCTTTGTAAGGAGGTAACGGATCCCAGCATGGTCCGTATAGACAATGACTTTTGCTCCAACAAGGTATGACCGAAACTTCTCAAAGGCATACACTACCGCTAGCAACTCTTTCTCGGTTATGGCATAGTTAAGTTGGGCATCATCTAGCGTCTTGCTAGCATAATAAATGGCATGAGTGCGCCCATCTTTCCTTTGCCCCAAGACAGCCCCAACGGCTACATCACTCGCATCACACATGATCTCAAATGGTAGACTCCAATCCGGAGGTTGCATGATAGGTGCGGAGATCAAGGCGTTCTTCAACCTATAAAAAGCTTCAAGACAATCTTTGGAAAAGACAAAATCAACATCCTTCATTAGTAGGTTAGTGAGAGGCTTAGAAATTTTAGAGAAGTCTTGAATAAACCTCCGGTAAAAACCGGCATGCCCTAAGAAACTCCTTACCCCTTTCACCGAGGTAGGTGGTGGCAACTTCTCTATCGTTTCAATTTTCGCTCTATCAACCTCAATGCCACGGCTAGACACCAAGTGTCCTAACACAATACCTTCACTTACCATGAAGTGGCATTTTTCCCAATTCAAGACAAGATTTGTCTCCTCACATCTTTGCAATACTAATGACAAGTTAGCCAAGCAATTATCGAAAGAAGAACCATAAACAGAGAAATCATCCATGAACACTTCCATGATATTTTCTATGTATTCTGAAAAGATAGCCATCATACACCTTTGGAAGGTGGCAGGTGCATTACACAACCCAAATGGCATCCTCCTATATGCAAAAGTACCCCATGGACATGTAAAGGTTGTTTTCTCTTGGTCATCAGGGTGGATAGGGATTTGGAAGAATCCACTATAGCCATCTAGGTAGCAAAAATGGGAGTGTTGAGCTAATCTCTCTAGCATTTGGTCAATGAAAGGAAGAGGGAAGTGATCTTTCCTAGAGGCCATGTTAAGCTTTCTATAATCAATGCACATTCTCCATCCCGTAACCGTTCTAGTGGGGATTAGTTCATTGTTCTCATTAGTCACTACGGTCATCCCACCCTTCTTAGGTACTACATGAACGGGACTAACCCACTTACTATCCGAGATAGGGTAGATAATTCCCGCATCTAGCAACTTAATGATCTCCTTCTTAACTACCTCTTTCATTATAGGATTCAACCTTCTTTGATGTTCAATAGAGGGTTTATGATTATCTTCCATCATTATCCTATGCATGCACAAAGATGGCTTGATGCCAACAAGATCATCAATGGTGTATCCTATTGCCTTTCTATGCAGTTTCAATTCATTCAACAATCTATTAAGCTCATCATCATTCAAAGATGCATTCACAATCACCGGATAAGTAGAATTTGAACCAAGGAAAGCATACTTTAAATGAGAGGGAAGAGGTTTAAGATCAAGTTGAGGAGGACCTTTTTCGGTTGGAGACGATCCATACAATGTAGGTTGAGATGATTGCAAAGCTATGGAAGCCTCCTTAAAGTCCCTTGATGATTGCTCACACTCAAGTGGTTGATGCTGAAAAGACTCAGGAAAATCGGTCCAGGGAGAAAAATCGGACGATTTATCTGAGGGTGGGTCGATCTGAGTTTCTGTTTTGGCAAAACTGGCTGAAATTTCAGCACAAGTACAAAAATCGGCCGATTTTTGCCCTTCAGTCCGATTTTTCTAGCAGTTTTCCTCTTCTTCTAGTACTTCAAATCCAACACTTGGTAGCTCGTCCAATGCATTCAAGGCCTTGATTACTTCATTGCTACTCTCCTCAACTCCTTCCTCCATCAAGCTCGAGCTAAGAACCCTCTCAAGCGGATCCTTGAGCAAGATTGAGCTCACAATCTCTCTAGACTCCTCTTCTTCAACTATGTTGAACACATCTTCATCAAGGGTTGGCCCCTTCATCATTGTGGATAGCTTGAACTTGATGTTCTCTTCTCCAATGTTGAAGGAGAGAGTCCCATTCTTGCAATCTACTAGACATCCGGAAGTAGCTAGGAAAGGTCTTCCCAAAATGATAGGAACCGGATAGTCCGCCGGGATGTCCAAAACAACGAAGTCTATGGGCACATAGAACTTCCCTAATTGCACCGGAATGTCTTCCAAGATCCCAACCGGGTGAGTGATTGAGCGGTCCGCCATGTAAAGAGTCATCTTGACCGGCTTTAGCTCTCCTAGCCCAACCTTGTTGCAAAGTGCAAGCGGAATGATGCTCACACTTGCCCCAAGATCACATAGGGCGTCATACTTCACTTCTCCTACTCCGATTGGCACACAAAAGGATCCCGGATCCCTTAGCTTAGGAGGCATATCCTCCTTCATCATTTGAATCAACTCCGAGGATCTCTTAGTCATCCTTATCTCCCCATACTCCTCCAACTTCCTTTTGTTGGAGAGTATTTCCTTCAAGAACTTGCCATATGCCGGCATCCCTAAAATAGCATCCATGAACGGAATATTAATGTGCAATTTAGACATTAGTTCAAGGAACTTACCAAAGTGATTGTCCAAGCGAGCTCTTGCTCGTGATTGAGGGAACGGTAGTGGTGGCTTGTATGGAGGCGGTGCCACATAAGTTGGCTCTACATCCTTGCTCTTGCCTCCATCTCCTTGCAATGGCTCTTCGTCATTCACCACTTGCTTCCCTTTAGCATTCTCCTTGGGCAAAGGATCCTTCATGCTTAACCCACTCCTTGTTGTAATTGCCAACACTTGGCCTCTTGGGTTTTCTTCGGTTCTTCCGGGAAGCTTCCCCGGATCTCTATGTGCTTCACCCGCCTTTTGGAACACTTGTGCTTCCAAAACCTTTTGAGCCTTGGAAATGGAAGTCACGGTGCTCTCAAGACCACTCAACCTTCCAAGCAATTGCTCAAACATCATTTCAGTCCTATCCTTTGGAGGTTGAGTAAATCCGGGTGGAGGTTCTTGTGAAGCTTTTGGTGGTGGAGTTGTGCTTGTGGAAGCGGGAGGGTTCAAGGCTCCATCCGGGTTAGAGTAGGAGAACCCCGGATGGTTGTGGTTGGGCCGGTAATTGTTGAATTGCCGGTTGTTGTTGAAGTTCCTTGGGCCTTGGTAGTTGTTGTAGTAACCCCTTCCCATATAGTTCACATCCTCCTCCTTGGAAGATAGGTTAGCTTGTGGGAGCACTTAAGGAGTTGCTTGGTTCTTTAAAGTTGTAGCACACAACTCCCTCAAGGACTTTAGCTCGTTGTTGATGGCGTCAAGCTTGAAATTGCTCATGGTGGCCTCACTCACCTCATATGCTCCCGCCTTTCTCCCTTCACTCTTCCTATGGGAGTATTTCTCAATCACTAGAGCTTGCTTCTCCACAAACTCCCAAGCATCATCCACATGCTTCTCCATGAAAGTCCCACCGGAAAGAGATTGAAGCTTGAATTGGCTATCTTCATCAAGTCCCTTGAAGTAGATCTCCAATAGCTCAATTTTCGGTATGCCATGGTGTGGACAATCTAGGAGAAGATCTTTGAATCTCTCCCAAGACTTGAACAAGCTCTCTCTATCCTTCATCACGAAGGCATTGATCTTCCCTCTTAACTCGGTAGTCTTGGAAGGTGGGAAGAACTTAGTCAAAAACTCGGTTGTCATCTCCTCCCAAGTACCAACTCGCCCTTGTGGAATAGATTGATACCAAGCCAAGGCTTTGTCCTTAAGAGAGAAGGAGAAAGCCCTAAGCTTATGGTTGTTGCTCTCCAATCTTGGCGGTCTAAGAGTCTCCATCAAAATCTCGTAGTTCATCAAATGTTGGTGAGGAGACTCTCCTTCCATCCCTCCAAATTGATTATGCCGGATCATTTGTAGAACTTGAGGGCGGAGCTCGTAGTTGTGGGCTGCGGGATCTCCTAAGTTCACATCCGGACGGTGTGCTCTTTGTGCCGGATCCATACGTCTCCCTAGGGTTTGTGGCTGTTCAATGGCAATGGGCACAACCCTAACATTAGCCGCCGGCTGCGGTTGCTCCACCGGTGGTGGAGGAGGTGGAGGTTGTTGACGATTAAGCTCCCCTTGTACAAGGGCTTGCCTAATCTCATCAATCTCCCTCATAGTTGCCTCTTGCCTCTCATTGGCAAGTCTCCTTTCTTCCTCTAAAAGCTCATCTCTTAGCCTTATTTGCTCTAAGGCTTCATCTAATTCAGCTTGGAGGTCTCTTCCGGCCATCTCCTTTCCCTTTTTGATGCTCTTGGATCTAGATCTAAGGGTTTTCTCCGGTTCGGGATCGAATGGAGCTAAATCCTTACCACGAGATCTTCGCATACACCTAAAGAGAGAGAGATGTCCTGAAAAGCAAAGACACACACCAAAGAGAGATCAAAAGCAACAAGAAAGATCTACACTATAAACAATCAAGAAATGACTCAATCTAGACCTAGTCCCCGGCAACGGCGCCAAAAACTTGTTACGTCTAGGAATAGTGTGATGTGCACGCAATAAGCTTTAAATTTATACTCGTTATATTTATCCAAACTCCTAGCGAACCCGCAGTGTACGGTACGTTTGTAGAAAGGTAAGTATTCCGAGGTCGAACACAAAGACTAAGGTGAAATCGAGTCAAACAATGATCAAAGATAGTGTGAATCTAGTCTAAGATAAGATGAGGAACAAAGAAAATGGAAAACACAATGTTTTTGTTGGTTTTTGTGGTGATCAAGCAAAGATCACAAGTAGATCAAGGTAATAAAATAACTAAGAACTCAAGCTAGCAAACGAGCAAGTGACACAAAGCACAAGTATATGATCAAGAGAGAAAAGTAGATTCTAGAGGTCAAGATTTCCGGTTATGGCATCGGACTCAAGGTTCTAAAGATTATAAGGACAAGCTGTGGTGTTGGGGGAAAGAGTGTTTCACTAATGGAAGCAATTACCGGGTAGGTCTCTCACTTCACTAAACCCGCATCAAACTCCTATTACCGGGTAGGTCTCAAGGTGTTAGACTAAGGAATTCCACACAAACTAGATACTACTTAAGGTGTAACCCTCTCCTTACCGGGTAAGTCTCGGAATAGGGAAATCTCAAGCAATAATCCTAGCACACTCGATCCAATAGCGGCTTGTGAGGCTCGCTACTACCTAGAATTCATCTTCTAAGGTATCTAAGATCGGAAATCATCGGGTAGATCTCTTCCCTCACTTAGGTTGATAGCATTAGGTGATCCTAAGCTAAATTAGGCTTAATAAACACTAGGATTTGACAACCTAACACCCCAATCATACAGATTTATCATTAAAAGAGCAACAGAAGAATAAATCGGGCTGTTCTACAGATAAATCGGCCGATTTATCTGATGAACAGGTCGATTTTTTCTTCTGTTGTGAGTTTCGTGCATATAAATCATCCTAAACTAACATATAAGCCCATCCTATCATCACCCTAGCCATAACCATCAATCCATCGCTCCAGAATCACAACAAACTAGCCAATAATATGCATATTAAGATCCAAAATCATCAAACAAGCATACATGGTGTTCATGATGGATAATGAAAGATAAACAAGCAAAATCAATAAATCCCAGCTGAATCTAAGTTGTAGCAAGACTTACAAACTCTTAAATGAAGATCCAATACGTTCCTAACAATCCTTGAAATCGTTCTTCAATCAAAGATTACAAAAATCACTCAAAAGTCACTCAAAATCTCACTAAACTCCTAGAATGGTGTTCTCCTTCTTCCTTCAATCCTTGAGAGCTTTTCTTCTCCTCCAATCTTTCCCCCAAATTGATGAGCTGTGAATGAGAGTGTGGGAGAGGAGAGATGCCCAGCAACTACCTGCAGGACCACTTATATTCTCCACCAAGAGCAAGGACGGACAAGAGATCGTGGGACACGTGGCTTAAGCTGTTAAAGCCCCAAAAATCGACCCAGTGGACAAAAATCGTCCGATTTAGCTGCTAGCTGGTCCGATTTTCTTCAGCAGAAACATGTTATGCTCGTTTAGCCATGAGTTGAACCATTGCTTGCACCAATAGTGGTCTTTGTGTCCTTTGTTGCTCCAATTATGCTCCTCCAAAGCTTTGGATGTGGATCATCAGGAGGCTTGGCCCTCATATGTATCGATTGACGTCCAATAGATCCCCGAATTACCTACAAAACCGATAAAAGGTAGTGTAGACGTCTTTTCTAGAAATGTGCATGAATTGAGCGAAGACGTCATGAACCAATGCCAAAACGTGCATGAATGAGTGAGAAATCTATCTAAATGAATACCTAATCCTAAGTCATAAATATTGTTATCAACCTTTTGAGGAGATAATAGATAGTTAAATCCTAGGGTAAAAAAACCCTAAGACGGAGACATAGGTTGTTAGAGCTGAACTTTGTAAACATATAACCGTGTCGATCTTTTAATTCTGCATTTTCAATCGTGTATATTATGACTAACGTTTGCAGGTTTCGGAGGCAAGGCCTTGAAATCCATTTCAAAGCCTTGAAAACTAGTTTTGTCACCAGACACACAGATCGACTTCAAGGCCTTGAAATCAGTTTCAAAGCCTTGATATAAGATATTGTGAAAAGTTCTCATACTCTATTCAACACCCTTCTATAGTATTTATATCCTTATTATTTACCTATACGGTTCTTTACTTCTGATTAATATAAAGATTATTTACTATGATAAATGGTTTCCATTGATGTTTGGCTTCAATTTCATCGTTTTCATGCTCGTACGCATATTTTGCTCGTAATGAGCACTAAAAATGCTTTATGTGGAATTATTTTCCTTTGGAGTGTTTTCTTTGATCCATTTTTCTTGGAGTATAATTCTATATGTTCAATGATGCTTATAGATGTCCTTATCTATAGTTTCACGCATTTTTGTTGATTTTCATTATTTTTGGACATTTTTGTAGAGATTGTCGAGATTTTGAGAGATGGTTGAAGTTTGTAGATGAATTTTTGCACGTTATTGTTCATTCTTAATATTATTTCATCTCGGGGTAGGATAACAACTACATCCCATTTTTGTTCCTCCTACAATACGTCACCCATTCTCCACCTATGCTGCAATGGCTGACCTCGAGTTCTAGGAAATCTTCAACTACATCCCATTTTTGTTCCTCCTACAATACGTCACCCATTCTCCACCTATTCTTAATATTATTTCATCTCGGGGTAGGATAACAACTACATCCCATTTTTGTATGATTTGGGAATGGATGTTGATTTTAGGTGGATTGTTGAGCGTGCCCACTTGGAAAACTTGCTTGGGATTTACTTATTATCCTACCCCGATATGACATTGAAGATGCACTCCACTTTCTTTATTGATTTTCATTAGTTTCAAGTGGGTGGTCTTATCTCCTTTAAAATACAAGGGACCTAGAATCATATTTCATTGGCGTAGTTTGGCGCCGTTTTTTGTTTCCTTGTAGGAGGTGTGATACATGTCATAGCTCGCTAATACAACGATACCACCTTCTGGCACACCATTTCTGGCCCAAGAAAGAGATTTTGCGGCATTCAAACACAAAGACTTCACGTATTCAACACCCAAGGATCACCATTATATACCACTATTTATGTGAGTGCCTCCTACCAAGGAATATCTCTTCCGGTTACATCATTGGTGAGGAGCTTTACATACTATGGTTGCTACTAATGGGGAAAGGTCCCGACATGATCTTTTTCTTTTCCTAATATCTATAGAAGGCCTCCCACAAGAAGGTCGACACACTTAATAGCAGCGTTATTTTCACCTTCATTTCATGACGCTTGGGACACGAAGCTTTTAGGCTTGCTCCCATAGGAGACCTGCCATTCTGGATTTCTGTATCCATAGTGAGATGCATGAGCCTCTTCAAGATATCCACCCGAGGATAACTACTAATGGTATGTGGGCATTGCATGTTGCATGACCCTTCCTTGATGTTGACCTTAATGCACCATTTACCGATACTTGTACTCAGGCTATCGGGAGCTATAATGCGGCCCTCTTAAATTCTAAACTCATATGGATACACTTGAGAAATATTTCACTACTTTTTGCGAGGGGAAACGAGGCCACATTACATCTCTCACTACTATTGTGATTGAGCTTACCTCCCAAATGCGTCATTTGTCCACTTGCAAAGATGACCTTCATGCCCTTCACACCGATCTTCTGGCTAAGTTCATACGTCGTGATGATGGTAGTAGCAGTGCAACTTCTTCCTTTGTCCCGAGGGTGGTGATGATGATTTTTATTTTGATGATTTTGACGAGTGATCTTCTTTCTTTGCCCTTCACCACCACCACATGCTACATATCATGATTTTGTGAGTATTTTTATTTATTTACATAGTTTTCTGCTACATTAAGAACAATGTGGAGTTTAAGTATGGGGTTTTTGTACTCACTCAAGCATTCAAGTTTCCCTTTCTTGTCACACGTTGTCTTTCTCTACGTTTCTTCTTGCATTTAGAAAAGTTGAGCCGGACGGAGTCTATATTATCTACTTAAACATGATACATTGGAAATATGATATTTCAGAATTGACATGCTTAGTACAATTTAGATTACATCTTTTTGGTATTGTTTGTGCACGTGAGTTTTTTGATGAATTTTGATGAGTAACATAGCCATGAAATATGTTAGCATGAAATATTGTGATATTTCAGGCATGTTTTCTAAGTGTATTTCATCCATATTGGTATTCATTGATAAAGCATTGAAGCAATTGTGAGTTAGTTTATCTATTTTGTCGATATAGAGGTCTACATAAGCTTTGTACTGATTGTAGGCGAATAAGAGCTAAAACCGAACGGATTGAAGGAGAATGGGGATGGATTGATCATGTCTAAGGATTGAGTACACCACAAAGGAGCTAAGGAAGATGCTAGGATGAAGAATGACACAAGACAAAGGAGAATTACGAGCATTCGACGTTCCACGCCCTAAAATACGGCCGTATTAGAGTCCACGTTCTAAACCACGGCCATGCAACTTTGGCAAGACAAGCGTGGAGCATTCCATAGGGTTACACGATCGTGGAAGTTGTGACAAACCATGATGAGTTTCCACGCTCTAAACCACGCACTAAACCACGGGCGTGGAATCCCAAGGAACCGTGATTCTGACAATCTTTTAACGTACAACTTAAAGCCATGATCTTTTACGCAATGGGCTGGACTCATATTTTATCTTGCCCTATAAAAGGACGGGAAGAGAGAGATTCCGTCACCTCCTCTTAGAGACTGCGCTTAGCCCTATTGAGATTTCCGAATTGACAAAAAGGCTTACGGAAAGAGTGAAGATTTGGAAGATTGTTCGTACAGAGATTACGCCTTGTCCTTAGATTTGATTAGAAGACGGATTGACATCCCGTTCTTCGTTCTTATCAAGGATTCTGATTGTTTGTGTTATTCTAAATCTGCTTACATCATTGTTTTTGTTCGTGGATTTGAGATTGATTTGAGATTTATTCAAGGTTTTCGAAGGTTTTAATCTTTCATTCTTTTAAATCTTGAATTTGATATCATAATGACTGTTGTTGGCTAAAACCCTTTAGCAATTCTAAGGTGAAGGGTTGATAGTTGTGGCTTAGATGATGATAGATCGATCGTAAACAGATTGGACCCTGAGAGTTAGAGAGAATCGTCGACACCCTAAAATCACGGTGTGTTTTTGAGTTCCACGGCCGTGGAATCTCAAGATCCACCCGTAATTTCCCTTAGTTTACGAACCTTGCTTTTACTTTAATCCAAAGTTAAAGATTTGCTTTAACTTTGTCTTGGCTTGCCTTTTCTAGGTGGTAGTGAAGCCTCAACAACCACTACCTCGATTCCGAGTGTCACAACCTTAATCGATTTAGTTAGTCTTGATCCTTGGATTACAAGTTTAGGTATTTGATATTAATTTTGACTTTAGATCCTTTCTATACTGAAGCCTCAACAACCTTTATAGAGAGCGCCTTTAGTTAAGTTACATAAAGCTTTGGAACTTCACCGTACATTGCTTTACATTCGTATAGCTTTGCAAACCTCAACTCTGTCCTTATATCATTAGTATATCTTGAGTCGATAGCCACAGCTGGATTCCTGGATCTTTAGGATTGTTGTTTTCCCAATAATTTACAAAGCTCATACATTTACTTGCTTGACAATTCTTAACTGGATTTAACCCCCCAAATCCCTGTGTTCGATACTCTGAAATTCTTGCTTAACTACGTCGATCCGTACACTGCGGGTTCGCTTGCTTGATTCTAGTTTTATAAATTTAAAGCTTATTTGCACGCACGCTATGCGGCGAACAAGTTTTTGGCGCCGTTGCCGGAGATTTGGTTTAGGCCGAATTCGGTTATCGGTTGTCAAGCTTGGGAGCTTTTCCCTTGTTATTTGATATCTCTTCGTGTGTATGCGTAGGTCTAGGAATAACGAAGACCTCTTACCTCTTGATCAAGAGCTTGAGTGGACTTTGAGGAGAAAGCTTAAGGAAAGAAAAATGGCTGAAGAAAGAAAACTTGATTACCAAATGGATTTAGCGGAGAAAGAAGCTCAACTCCAATGGAGTGAGAAGACTCGTAGGGAAGAGATGGATCGTCATCAAACGAAGGTTGATGATCTATCGGAAATGATGTTCCAAATGAGGTTGGAAATAAACAACCTCAAGGAGAAAAGAGAAGAAGGAGACCGGGAAGATCGGTTAGAGCCAACTCATCCAATGAGGATAGCGACTCCTCCATGCCACCACTAGAGGAAATTGATCCAACGATCAATGTGAACCCATTCTTTCCACGGCCAACTGCAAATCGCCGTGTTCCACCTAGAGGTGCGATAGTCGAACGTGTGGATGAGGAGCCAAGAACTCTTGGACAAAGGATGGATCCAACGCAGCAACCACGCCATTTAGGTGTGAACTTTGATGCTGATGTTGCACAAGGGTTTAGCTTCAACCCTCAAGTTATTACCATTATCCGCCAAAATCAATTTTGAGGAACAAGCGCTGAATCTCCACATCAACATCTACAAAATTTTGAGATCATGATGGAGACAATGAAGCCAAAGAATGCAACTACCAACAGCTACAAACTCAAGCCTTTCTTCTTCTCCTTGATGGGAAAGCATTGTCTTGGTATCAAGCTCTTCCAAATGGGAAACTTGAGACATGGGAGGATCTTTCATCGGAATTCCTCACTAAGTTCTTTCCGCCATCCAAAACGGCGGAGTTAAGATGTAAGATTAATGCATTTTCTATGAGATCTAACGAAAGTTTCTTTCAATCTTGGGAAAGATTTCAGGATTTGCTATTGGATTGCCCTCATCATGGCATATCCAAGCTTGCGCTATTGGAGATATACTATAAGGGGCTGGATGTGAAGACACAATTCAAGCTCCAATCTCTCTCATGTGGTACATTCATGGGCATGAAGGAAGATGACGCTTGGGACTTCATTGAGAAGCAAGCGCGAGTCATTGAGAAGTATTCTCATCGGAAAGTGGAGGCGAATCATGTAGATCAAGGAGCAAAGCTATCACAAGCAGCTCAAACGCAAATCTTTTCTCTCAATATGGAGATTAAAGAGTTGAAGGAAGCCATCAAAACCACCTTTCCGAAGCAAAAGGAGCAAGATGTGGGTTATTTAGGCAACAACAATAACCACAACGGGAATGAGAATACAAACCGCAACAACCGGAACAACAACCGGAACAATTGGAGCAACAACAATAACCGGAACAACAATTGGAACAACA
The DNA here is from genome assembly GCA_033239045.1 of Fagopyrum esculentum. Taxonomy (NCBI): domain Eukaryota; kingdom Viridiplantae; phylum Streptophyta; class Magnoliopsida; order Caryophyllales; family Polygonaceae; genus Fagopyrum; species Fagopyrum esculentum. The sequence continues at coordinate 110,478,319 of BSUD01000004.1, forward strand.
ATAGGGGTTCAAACAACAACAATTGGCGTCCCAACCAACAAAATTCCGGTAATTCTTATCCTTCCAAATTAGGAAATTCACTAACTCCACCTTTCTCTTCTTCCACTCCTTTGAAAAGCCAGGGGCAAACATCTAATGGTGGAAGTACTTCGGGGAAGGAGAAGCCCGATCCCATGCTGGAAACAATTTTGGGCAAGCTTCAAGGATTGGAGACTCGCATCATCAAGGTTGATGATCACATAACTAAGGTTGATAAAGCCCAAAAGGTTTTAGAAAACCAAATGTTTAGTCATGCGGAGGAAGTTCCTAGGAATCAAGGGAAACTTCCAGGAAAAACGGAGGACAACCCCAAAGGAAGGGTGATGGCAATCACAACTAGGAGCGAAGTGACAACTACCGACCCGCAACCTAAGTTTGTAGAAGTCCCCGTTGAGAAGGACAAAGAAAAGGGGAAGGAGAAGGAAGATGTCTACGTTCCTCCTCCAGCTTACAAACCTCCCCTACCGTTCCCGCAATCTAGAGCAAGAGCGCGTATAGACAAGCAATTCGGTAAGTTTATAGAACTCATGAGCAAACTGCATATTAATATACCTTTCATAGATGCAATTGTAGGTATGCCGGCTTATGGAAAGTTCTTAAAGGAGATCCTTTCTAACAAGAGAAAGCTAGAGGATTTTGGAGAGGTTAAGATGAGTTCGGATTCTTCGGATCTCATCAAAACCATGAAAGAGAAGATGCCCCCAAAGCTAAAGGATCCGGGGTCATTTTGTATTCCCATAGGAGTTGGAGATGTCACATAGATGCATTATGTGATTTAGGAGCAAGCGTGAGCATCATTCCGCTTGCCTTATGCAGAAAAATCGGTTTAGGTGATCCTAAACCGGTAAAGATGACGTTGTACATGGCGGATCGATCCATAACGCGCCCCGTCGGAATTGTTGAAGACGTCCCGGTCAAGCTAGGTAAATTCTATGTTCCAATAGACTTTGTTGTGCTTGAAATTCCTGCAGATAGTCCGGTCCCGATCATTCTCGGAAGACCGTTTCTTGCAACATCCGGCTGCATAGTCGATTGCAAGAATGCTAGACTCGCCTTTGACATAGGAGAAGAGAAGGTAGAGTTCGTCCTTTCTACTCTAGTGAAGGAACCAGTCTTTGATGAGGATATATTCAATATCCATGACGAAGGGCTATCTAGAGAGGAGGTAAGTGTTATTCTCTTCAAAGACCCTTTGCAAAAAGTTATTTCTATGAGCCTAATGGATATAGGGGAAGAAGAGGAGTGCAATGAGGCAATTGAAGCCTTAGAAGCACAAGAAGAAGTGTGTGAAGAAGAGTTCGAGAAACTCCACGATGAGGCAGAAAAACGTACGGATCCACGGTCAAACGGCCTATTCCACGGCCGTGGATTTTACCAACAAAATCGTGGAGCACTCCAGAGACTTACACGGCCGTGGAGGAAAAAGAGCCACCGTATTTACTTTCCACGCCAAAAATCACGGCCGTGGAGAAGGCAGGATGCCGTAATTTTGGGTGAGTTCGAAGGAAATTGTGTCTCTTCTACAACTTCTTTTGATTCTTCTCCAACACCTTCTACATCCTTAGACACTTCTAAGGAAGCATCGGATGCTCCTCAAGAGCCATTAGAAACTCCGATAGTGATGGAATTGAAACCACTTCCTACACATCTAAGGTACGCATTTCTTGGACCTAATTCTACCTATCCGGTAATTGTTAGTTCCGACTTAAGCATAGATGAACATAGTAAGCTTATGGTTATCCTTAAGAAACATAGGAAAGCCTTAGAATATACTATAGAGGATTTAGTTGGAATCAAACCTTCCCTATGCATGCATAAGATCTTAATGGAAGAGGACTTTAGAACTTCGCGACAACCTCAAAGGCGGTTGAATCCGACCATGAAGGAGGCTGTCAAGAAGGAAATTCCTAAGCTACTTGATGCAGGTATCATCTATCCTATCTCCGATAGCAAGTGGGTGAGTCCCGTACAAGTGGTCCCGAAGAAGGGAGGAATGACAGTCATCACCAACAAAAACAACGAACTCATTCCTACACGAACCGTAACAGGATGGCGAATGTGCATAGACTATCGCAAGCTAAACAACGCGACGAGGAAGGATCACTTCCCACTACCCTTCATCGATCAAATGCTTGAAAGGTTAGCACAACATTCGCACTTTTGCTATCTTGACGGTTATAGTGGTTTCTTTCAGATTCCGATACACCGGATGATCAAGAGAAGACCACATTCACGTGCCCGTGGGGTACGTTTGCCTATAGGAGGATGCCGTTCGGGCTTTGCAATGCCCCAGCCACCTTTCAAAGGTGCATGATGGCCATCTTCTCGGAATATATAGAGGATATCATGGAGGTTTTTATGGATGACTTCTCCGTTTATGGTTCCTCTTTTGACAATTGTCTTTCTAACCTTACTCTTGTATTACAAAGATGTGAAGACACTAACCTAGTTCTTAATTGGGAAAAGTGTCAATTTATGGTGAAAGAAGGCATTGTACTAGGACACTTAATCTCTAGTAGAGGGATTGAGGTGGATAAAGCTAAGATAGACACAATAGAAAAGCTTCCTCCCCCAACTTCGGTGAAAGGGATAAGGAGTTTTCTAGGACATGCTGGATTTTATAGGCGTTTTTGAGTTTTTGAGTTTTTGCAGGAATGCTTAGATGCGTTTAATACGATTCGGGAAGCTCTAATCTCAGCCCCGATTATCCAACCTCCTGATTGGAATCTTCCCTTTGAGGTTATGTGTGATGCAAGTGACGTAGCTATAGGAGCTGTCCTTGGACAAAGAAAGGAAGGGCGAACCCACGCTATCTACTACGCTAGCAAAACGCTAGATGAAGCACAACTCAACTACGCCACTACGGAAAAAGAATTTCTAGCTATTGTATATGCAATTGACAAATTTCGCTCTTATCTTGTAGGTGTAAAGGTGATTGTATACACGGATCATGCTGCGATCCGGTATCTCCTTGCAAAGAAGGATGCGAAGCCAAGGCTAATTAGATGGATTCTTCTCCTACAATAATTCGATCTAGAGATCCGCGACAAGAAGGGTTCGGAAAATTCTGTTGCGGATCATTTGAGTCGTCTAACACATCTAGAGGACGACCATCTACCTATAGATGACTCCTTCCCGGACGAGCATTTACATATCATAGAGGAGTGCATCGATGTGATCGCCAAAGGTAACGAACCATGGTTTGCTGATTTTGTTAACTATTTGGTTTGTCAGGAATTACCGCCCGGATTATCCTACGCACAAAGAAAGAAGTTCTTTAAGGATGTTCGGGAATACTTTTGGAATGAGCCTCTCCTCTTCTAGAGAGGTCCGGATAGCATTATTCGGCGATGTGTACCGGAAGATGAGATGCAAAGTGTCATCCGCCATTGTCATTCACTACCTTGTGGAGGACACGCTAGTTCGAACAAGACTAGCGCTAAGGTATTGCAATTTGGATTCTTTTGGCCTACTCTATTTAAAGATGTGCAAACCTTTGTTTCCTGCTGCGATGCTTGTCAAAGAACAAGAAATATATCTAGGAGGAATGAGATGCCTCTCAACAACATCCAAGAAGTGGAGATCTTTGACGTTTGGGGAGTAGACTTCATGGGACCTTTCCCATCATCTTGTGGTAACCAATACATACTTTTAGCGGTTAATTATGTTTCAAGATGGGTTGAAGCGATTGCCTCCCCCACCAATGATGCCATGGTAGTGGTTAAGTTCTTTAACAAAACCATCTTCCCACGATTTGGGACACCACGGACCATCATTAGTGATGGAGGCTCTCACTTCATTGTCCGGCGTTTTGAAGCTCTCTTAGGTAAGTATGGGGTGACTCACAAGATCGCCACCCCTTATCATCCACAAACTAGTGGACAAGTGGAGATCTCAAACCGGGAGATCAAAGGAATCCTAGAGAAGACGGTTTCAAGGACAAGGAAGGATTGGTCCTTGAAGCTAGATGATGCATTGTGGGCGTACCGAACTGCATATAAGACTCTCATCGGAACTACACCATACAACCTTGTGTATGGGAAGTCTTGGCACTTACCGGTAGAGTTGGAGCACAAGGCGTTTTGGGCAATCAAGTGGTTGAACTTCAGCTGAAGGAAGCAGGAGAGAAGCGTCTCTTGGACCTAAATGAGCTTGAAGAACTTCGCTTGAACGCTTTCAAAAACGCCAAGATCTATAAAGAAAGAGCAAAGCATTGGCATGATAAGCATATCATTCCAAAGGACCTCAAAGAAGGAGATCAAGTTCTCCACTTCAATTCAAGGCTTCGTCTCTTTCCATGTAAGCTTAAATCTCGTTGGACCAGACCTTTTCTAATCAAACGTATTTTTTCCCATGGTGCAGTTGAAGTATGGGGTGAAACGGGCGGAAGCTTTAAGGTGAACGGTCAATGACTCAAGAAGTATACTCCGGAACTCGAAGCTGAAGAGTTCGCGCCCACCGCACTCGTATAAGTGCGAATATGGTCTAGCTACGGACCTTAAACAAAGCGCTTCTTGGGAGGCAACCCAAGGTATTGCACTTACGTTTTTATTTTTGATTTATAGATTAGATTAGATTAGACGTTTTGCTTTGTTTTGCCTTCGATGTCTTCCGGTATGTTTGTGTTTTTGGATGTAGGAACAGTGGAAAAGAAAGGGGAAAGGAAAAGTTTGAAGAAAATTTACGAAACTTGGACTTTGAGACATTACACAGAGTTTCACGGCCAAAACCACGGCCGTGACAGCTACAGTGACCGTAATTTTCAAAAGCCTGAGAAAAATTACCAAAACCACGGTTCCGTACATTTCCACGGCCGTGGAACCCCCCGACAGACCGTGGTTTTCAAAAATTTTTACAGCCACTATATAAACCATGTTTCTTCACAAAACACCCCACAAAACCAAAAACCACGCCCCTATTTTGCCGAATCCTTCCCCATCTCCCAAATCTTCGTTCGTTAATCGTTTTTAACGATTCTTTGGCCAAAACTGAAGCAAATCCAATCACCAACAAGATCCAAGCAACAATTCGAGCGGCAAATCACCAGAGAAGGCAGAATTCGGATTCCAAAATCCGAAAACCTAAGTTTTTGGTTCTTTCTCTCTCTTTGTCGATTTGGCTTCATTTTGCTAGTATTTTTAGGAGAACTGATTGGAATTGGACTGGAATTAGTCTAGGACTGTTTGCTGCTGAGTTTGGTGAAATTCTGTTGAGTTTTGAGAAATCACGTGCCGAACCACGGTTTCTGGAGAAACCACGGCCGTGGAACCCTTAGAACAGACCGTGGATTTTGACAGAATATGGATTTTGTAAGAAGAGTGTCTGGTCGAAACAAGGATAAGAAAAGGAAGGGCAACCCCTCTTCCTCTTCTAGAGCACCACCCACTGAGCCTCCATCACCTCCTTCATCATCATCACCACCTCCCCCTAGGATCCCTACTATCCATGACGATCATCTCGATGCTCTAGAGAGGATCCATAAGAGAGCCGTCATAGGACCTAGATACTTACTGCTTGAGGAGCTAGAGCCTCTACATGTGATAGGAGACCTCACTTGGCTTTTAGATAGAGCCGGTTTAGTCATCTTCTCCGCTATTCGGGAAGATGCTTATGAGGAGATCACTAGGGAGTTTGTGGTTTCCTTCGAGCACAGTCACGTAGACATGACAGTTTCTTTCCGGCTGATGGAGAGAAACTATGATTTTTCGATTAGAGAGTTTGGAGCCTTCTTTGGGTTCCACGAGACCTTTAATGGTCGATTTCCCAGTGGCGTATACGCCAAGGATTTTTGGGAAGAGATTGCTATGATTTACGCCAGCGAGGACCGCTGGCAGCCTGCTGATACCAAGGCTAGATTGATCTATCATCTAGCCTTAAAGATTGCTCATAGAGTGCTTTCTAAGTGTCTCTTCCCTAGGACGGAGACACCTCAGAAAATCAAGACAGACGAGCTTTTCCTTCTCTACTGTATGCTGTACGGTAGACAAGCTGACAGCGCCACCCTCTTAGCTGCTACTATGAGCAAGCTAAAGAATAAGAGGGCTGGCAACATTGGATATGGTGGGATGGTCACCCACCTTGCTAGACAGTTAGGGGTAGACTTCTCAGCTTGCACCCGCATCGCAGCTAGACCCCTAGGACTTCAGAGCCTCATGACTAGAGGCATCATCTTCCCCACACATAGAGGTCCACCGTATGCTGCCATACCTTGGGAGAGTAGGACAGGGAGAGGTATTGAGTGGCTTCCTGAGTATTCCATTATGGCTGGACGCCATAACTGGAAGGAGACGTTCGCTGCTATGCATGCGAACAGATTAGTATCCCCTCCCTATGTTCCACCACCACCAGTTATAGAGGAGGAGATGAGAGGGGATGACGAGTTTGAGGGAGGAGGAGCTGATCATGACTTTGGTACATTCCCGGATCAGCCGGATGCAGTTCCTGACCTTCCTAGACGCTCTCCCCGCCCTGCTAGAGCATCTGACTGTTCCTCTCGCCGTGCTAGTGTGAGCGAGAGGCCTACTTGGATGGCGGATCCTCCTTCATGGTATAGCACTCAGCCAGATTGGATGGGAGCTCCACCGCCTTGGCATGCACAGCCACCACCTGCACCAGCACCTTCAGATGCACCGGCGTGGTACAACCATCCGCCTAGTTGGTACGAGCAGCTGCTAGAGTGGTCTACCGACCTTTCCGATAGGGTCGGAGCTTTGGACCTCCGTGCAGATGCTAGGGATGCACGAGGCGACGATCTTAACCACATGATGCGAGATGTTTACTGCCAGCAGTTCGGGCGGCACTATGATCCCGGCTTCTCCCCGTTTCCACCACCGCCTCCACCGCAGTGAGGACCTTTGATGATTGACCGTTTTAGCCGCTCCACCACCGTTTTGTGAGTTCTTTTTCTTTCTTTCTTTTCTTCTTTTTCTTTTTGAACATTAGGGACAATGTTTGTTCCAAGTATGGGGTGGGGTGTGACTAATAGTTTGTAATAACTCTTACTCACTTTGTATGCTTTTATCGAGACTACCTTGCATGTTCATTCTATTGTTACACATTTCATTATTGCATTGCATGAAAAAGCCTTTGAAAAACCCATAAAAATTGAAAAATTTTGAAAATTTTGTGCTTCTAAGGATAGAGATGATTTTTATGATAATCACCACTTGTGAATTGAGTTTTGATGACAATCGCATGCTTAAACAAATAGTGAATTGAAAAGAAATTGAATGATTTGATTATTCCTCTTTTGCAAGTTTCATAATGTGATGAATGTTACTTAAATCATGTTGAGAAATTAAGGTTGAAATCACATAATAAGTTCTTGTGCTTCTTTTTGAGATGATTAAGGCAATTCGATTTTCTTTCTTCCTTCTTTGATCATTTAGCCCCTCATGAGATAATGGCCTCCTTTACCTATCCGGGAATTTGGAGGAGTTGATATTTGGCATGTTTGATGTGGGAGGGCCATGAAAGCAATTATTTGCATTCAAAAGAATAGAAAGAAAATATAGGTTTGGGGAAGTCAATCATGACGATGAGTAACTCGGCACCATTCACATAGCCGGGTGTTTGTGTCTTGCCAAAGTCAGATTGAGCGATATTCCTAGCGGATTATGGTATGTGCATCAAGGGTTTGAGGCATCTCGCAAAAATGAGAAACGCCAATCTCCTAGGCTTCGGTTTTTGTACACCTCTATCCATAACTCCAAAAGTAAAGTCGAAAAATGAATTGAAAAGAAGAGAGCGAAGCTCTAAGTTGAAAGTGTTGCGGAAACCGCAAGAGAAAAAGAAAAGAGTTAGTTATCCACTTTCCCGGATTCATGCACCACATTCCTTAAAGTTTTCCTTCCCTTTCCGCATTCTAGACCTTGTTTGAAAGTCCTTAAGATCAAGAGAATGATATATGACTTGGTGATCTAAATTAAAGTTTCTTATGATTGATTTTGATAATGTTTGAAGGTTATGATGTTTACATGGAAGTTTGATCAATTCATGAGCTTTCTTTACTCTTTACTCTTTGATTATGTGTATGAAAGTCTTATAAACGAATGAAGCAAGATTTGAGAATGATCTGTTGATTAGAAAGCACATTCATCTAAAAGAAGTTTTGCTTTGAGAGTATATCCATATTTCATCCTAACTTGAGTTTTAAAGTTTTCGAAAGAACTTGCTTAGGGACAAGCAAGTGGCAAGGATGGGGTTATTTGTTAGCATGAAATATTGTGATATTTTAGGCACGTTTTCTAAGTGTATTTCATCCATATTGGTATTCTATGATAAAGCATTGAAGCAATTGTGAGTTAGTTTATCTATTTTGTCGATATAGAGGTCTACATAAGCTTTGTACTGATTGTAGGCGAATAAGAGCTAAAACTGAACGGATTGAAGGAGAATTGGGATGGATTGAGCATGTCTAAGGATTGAGTACACCACAAAGGAGCTAAGAAAGATGCTAGGATGAAGAATGACACAAAACAAAGGAGAATTACGAGCATTCGACGTTCCAGGCCCTAAAATACGGCCGTATTAGAGTCCACGCTCTAAACCACGGCCGTGGAACTTTGGCAAGACAAGCGTGGAGCATTCCCGAGGGTTACACGGTCGTGGAAGTTGTGACAAACCGTGATGAGTTTTCACGCTCTAAACCACACTCTAAACAACGGGCGTGAAATCCCAAGGAACCGTGATTTTGACGATCTTTTAACGTACAACTTAAAGCCATGATCTTTTACGCAATGGGTTGGACTCATATTTTATCTTGCCCTATAAAAGGACGGGAAGAGAGAGATTCCGTCACCTCCGCTTAGAGACTGCGATTAGCACTATTGAGATTTCCGAATTGACAGAAAGGCTTACGGAAAAAGTGAAGATTTGGAAGATTGTTCGTACGGATATTACGCCTCGTCCTTAGGTTTGATTAGAAGACGGATAGACATCCCGTTCTTCGTTCTTATCAAGGATTGTGATTGTTTGTGTTATTCTGAATCTGCTTACATCATTGTTCTTGTTTGTGGATTTGAGATTGATTTGAGATGTATTTAAGGTTTTCGAAGGTTTTCATCTTTCATTCTTTTAAATCTTGAATTTGATATCATAATGACTGTTGTTGGCTAAAACCCTTTAGCAATTCTAAGGTGAAGGGTTGATAGTTGTGGCTTAGATGATGATAGATCGATCGTAAACAGATTTAACCCTGAGAGTTAGAGAGAATCGTCGACACCCTAAAATCACGGTGTGTTCTTGAGTTCCACGGCCGTGGAATCTCAAGATCCACCCGTAATTTCCCTTAGTTTACGAACCTTGCTTTTACTTTAATCCAAAGTTAAAGATTTGCTTTAACTTTGTCTTGGCTTGCATTTTCTAGGTGGTAGTGAAGCCTCTACAACCACTACCCCAATTCCGAGTGTCACAACCTTAATTGATTTAGTTAGTCTTGATCCTTGGATTACAAGTTTAGGTATTTGATATTAATTCTTGAATTTAGATCCTTTCTATACTGAAGCCTCAACAACCTTTATAGAGAGCGCCTTTAGTTAAGTTACATAAAGCTTTGGAACTTCACCGTACATTGCTTTACATTCATATACCTTTGCAAACCTCAACTCTGTCCTTATATCTTTAGTATATCTTGAGCCGATAGCCACAGCTAGATTCTTGGATCTTTAGGATTGTTGTTTTCCCAATAATTTACAAAGCTCATACATTTACTTGCTTGATAATTCTTAACTGGATTTAACCCCCCAAATCCCTGTGTTCGATACTCTGGAATTCTTGCTTAACCTCGTCGATCCGTACACTGCGGGTTCGCTTGCTTGATTCTAGTTTTATAAATTTAAAGCTTATTTGCACGCACGCTAAGCGGCGAACAAAATATCCTTATGAGCGCTCTTGACCTTTCGATATGCATTTTCAAGTGTTTTTTCTTTCACATATATGTTTGATCTCTAACATGCTTAGTTTCTTCTAGAACTTGTGATTGACTCTTTTCCAAGACTATGCATTCAATTGATTATATACTTGTTTGTGAAGACGATTGAGACCCTCATTGATCAGCCTATGTGACATTTTCTACCTTTATCTTCCCTTCTATTAGCCACTTCTTGCCTTTATTTTCTATCTTTGGTGCCTCAAAAAATGCCTCATAACCATGATATAGCATTATTCAACATTGTTTGGGGTTGTTATGAAAGAAATTAATGAAAATAATTAAGTATAGGGTATTCCCCCGAAGAAGTGCGAATGTTTGAAAGAGTTAATGTGTGATGTTGAAATGTACTGTGTTTATGAAGATATTTTCTAGGCTGGTGAAAGGAACGAAAAAAGCTCCCACCATCCTTGTTGTTGCAAATAAGTAAGCATTGGTATAGCCCCACAAATTCTAGGAACTCAGGATGCTATGGGTTAGGACATCACAATAGGTCTTGACCCTAGAGTGACAACATGTTCACCGGATCTTTCAACAAGGCACATACAAATATAAACTCCAAATAGATAAAACGTCAAACTGTTTAACATATGAAATAAAATCTAACTCTTAGCCAAGTACTATGAAAATAAAGTCATGCAACAAAATATAAACTCCCATATAGCATCGAATAATGTACGGGAATCCCGGCTCACCAGTCCAACCCGATCACTAGACAACATCCCTAGCCTGCAAGGCATATAAAACAGCGGATAAAACCATTAGCTAACATTCTATAGACCATATTAACGATCATAAAACAATCAGACATAAGGTACTAATACATATAGAATGCTCACACTTAAGCCGGTTATTATCATTCATTAGGTGATTCACTTTACTAATTCAACTTCTTTCGTGACACGAGGATCTCTCGAACCTCGCCTCTATCCCCTTATACAAACAGGACAGGATCCGATGCATCTCACCGTGTACTTGTGTGGACTAGTCGCCGAGAACGTCCCAGTCTGTTGTAGAAATGGACAAGTTGTCACCGCCCCTTACAAATTGGGTCAAACAACGATAAAGGTCATCCTAGCATGATATCACAATTAACATACAACACACACCACTATTACAGTTAAGCTAACACACACAAAAGTCACCTAAGTAAGCCCAAAGGACTTAGCTGTCTCAAGGTAATCCCATCTATAAACCACACTCAACTTCCCATAGGAAATGCTCTATGCCTGAACAACAAGGCACACAATCAAACACTATCCGATAAGCTAGAAGTCCTCAACTTCTAGTCTCAATGACCTTTACAAGATCATATAACATCATGCTAGAAGGTTCGTACTTCTAGTCTCAATTATCTCTATAATATCATATAATGATATGATAGGATGTTCAAAATCCTAGTCTAAAGATCCTCAAAAGATCAAACAATAACACAACAAGCTCTATGTTCTCATCCAACTTATACAATCACCTAAGGTGTTCAACATCAAATAGCTCACAAAGCACTAACTAGCATTCCCACTAGTTATGCTATAGTCCAACCTAGCATGGTTCAACTCTAGGATCGACTATGATAAGAGGAAGGAAGTGACATACCACAAGACGGTACCCTTTGGAGGCAAGGCACGACCGCAGGGAAAGATGGTAGCGGGCGCAGTGATAATGTCGAAAGCGTCACGACCGCGATGACTCTGGGCCGCAGGGGCGGTGACACAGGGAGGACGTGACCGCGGAATGTGCAGGCGCGGTAACAGGAGAACTCCAAGGGCGAACTGCCAGGACATTCTTTGATGTGCAGGGAGACGCTCGACTACAACCACATCACGCTCCGTATAACGCCATCCACACACACACCCAAGCGTGGAAGGGATTCAAAAATGAGTCTTGCCTTAAGGCACTAGACAAGAAGAGAAGAGAAGAGAAGGAGAAGAGATGACTTACTAGTTGTTCCTGAGGCCTTGTTAAGAAGTCCAGACTGCCTCACTACGGAAGGACGAAGAAGCAGATCTGTTGAAATTCACAAGGGATTGCACGTAAAGGAAGAGATGAAGATGGCATTACTTGAGAGGATGAAGGACAATGTGAAGGAGGAGGAATGAATGCCAAACAGAAGGAAAGAAGAAAAGGAACAGCTGCTAGGGTTGAGGAGGAGATTTAGGGCAACAAAGATTGCATCCCTCTAAGAAAGGAAAGAAATAGAAATGGTTATAAACGAGTCAGCCCACCATTTGTCAGTTCACTACACCCGCGCCAAGACCTCGCCGCAGCCGCGGCAAACCTAGGTTGCCGCTCCTGTGGGCTTCTGAGGGCGCGGGAGCGGACACTCCTGTCAACACCACTTTTGTGGCTCTGAAAGAAGACATGGGGGTTAGTTTCCGAAACATAAATTTCCGGTCATTACATTAGATCCCCCTAAAAACAAGTTTGTCCCGAAACATAGACAAACGTTGATCCTCTCGGTCTCACATGCCAAGGTATGCACACCAGAAATTATAAAGGCATCATCTTTGCAATCTACATACGAGCTCTACTAATGCTAGCACATCAAGATCTTATAGATCACACATCACACTCTTGTACGGGACACATACTCAACATAATATAAAATATGTACATAAACTCAACAAGGAAAGAACTAGGACTTACCCATAGATCTATCAGCGCCTCTAGGTCGGTATAGATATCCGGATAGTTCCTCTTCATACTATCCTTCGTCTCTCAAGTAGCCTCATCGGCTCCTTGTCTATACAATTTTACTCTCATCATCGGTATGTCCTTCGATCGGAAGTGTCTCATACTACGCTCCTCGACAACTACTAGATGCTCTACAAACATGTGGTCCAACTCGACCACTAGATCATGATGATTGACAATGTGTCTCGGGTCTGGTATGTACTCCCGTAGTTGAGACACATGGAAGACCGGGTGAACACCCTCTAATCTCGGTGGCAACACAAGTTGGCATGCCACCTCCCCAACTCGCTCAACGATCTCAAAAGGTCCAACATATCGGGGACTGAACTCCCCCTTAATGACGAAAGGTCTGACGCCTCACGTCAGTGATACTCTCAACCAGACTTGAGCTCCTACTCTGAACTCTAGAGCCATCTGCTATGAGATCAACGTAACTCGAGCCATGTCATCCTGTACCTGTTTAGGATCAAAATCACTAGTACTAGACGGCTTATCCCAACATAGAGGTGTACGACATCTCCGCCCATACAACGCCTCATAAGGATCCATCTTGATCGATGCATGCCTGCTAATATTATATGAAAATAGAACCAAAGGAAGGAGATATGGCCACACCCATCCCCAGTCTAGCACACAATCTCTCAACAAATCCTCTAGGGTATGTATAGTTCTCTCGGAATGATTGTCCGTCTGAGGATGACAAGTGGTCGTGAAATGAAGGTGATAGGTGACGGAATCACTATCATTTAGTGTAGTTTTTAGAGTCTTTTTATTGCATTAGTGTCGGTTTATGCTACTAACTCCTTGGTCCAAAAGAAGAAGATCAAAAGAAGCTAAGGAAGGAGTTATAAGCTCTTAGGAGTAAAGATCGATCAAGCAGCAAAGTTTTTGTTGCTCCACCGCCCCCGCGGGCCCTTGCAGCCACCCCTGCGGTGACTTGCCTTGACGAGACGAAGACCAGCCCCCCTGCCTTGGGAGCTGGAAGGCAAAGAGTCTATGTCACCGCCCCTGCGCCTTGACATCAGAAATGTCAGGAAGGCGAAAGGTCAAACGTTGAAGTGCATTAAAGATCCGCCCCAGCGCAGTTGTGTAGCCGCCCCGGCGGTTCTGAAGAAGATCAACCGATTTTGCCTAAACCGCCCCTGCGGTTCCTGAAGGCCGCCCCTGCGGTGAAACGCCATAAGCTTTACTCCGGTTGTTTACACCACCTTTATGGCATTAAAGGTGGCTGTTTTAGGCTCGCTATTTACTCCTAATTAAGTGTCTTTTGTAGTATAAATAGTCCATGGCTGATGGCTAGAATCATCCATGCTTTTCCTCACAAAATCCATTTTTAGACTTGAGTTTTCCATTGTAATGAGTTGCTAACTCCCTAGCTACATTGGGTTGGTTTGAAGCTGCTTTGTTACTTTGGTTGTAAGTTCTTTTAATATAACTTTTTATCCAGTAATGCTTTGTGTTTCCTTGATCTCCATTGTTTAATTGCATGTTAACTATTACTTGAGATTGATCACCTTAGGTCCTAAAGTGCATGTAAACAACTAGGATTAATAGGTTCCGGGTTCGGGTCTTTAATCTAGTAGTAACTTTAAGTAATAACGGGTTGTAATTACTTAAAGAAAAGGAACACAAATATAAAGATAAGTTTAACGGTTTTAATCTTCTCTTTATATCCCTTAGTCTTTGTTTGAATGCTAACTTGTTATTTGTTCTTGTAGGTTTACGGAACTTTAATAGGTTAAGTTGTGTTGACGCCGGTTGGCTCAACACATATGTATGATCGAGACGGGAGATTACTTAAAAACTTGTAAAAGGAATGCACCAAAGTAGCAATTGCATGCTTAGAATCAACCTAGTGTAGATTCATTCATTATTGTCTTACTTGTCGCATTAATCGTTTTCATAAGTTTTTGTACATCAATTAAACCAAACCCCCCCTTTGTGTCACTTGTCATTATAATCGATAATTGCATCTAAAACACCTTAACTCTCTTGGGTTCGACCCTTACTTAATCACTATACTTGTTCTTAGTTCTAAGTTTGGATTTACTTTTGATTGGGTATAGACGACCATAGAAATACCTTCGGTCAGAAGGCTCGTACCTAAGACGGCGTGCACCTATTGCCATAATCTCGAAGTAAACCATCCATCTCTATCCGAGACGATGGCCCTTGGTACACCATGGAATCTCACAAACTGCCTAGTGAACTCCTCAGCTAACCGACTCATGGACCAATTTTCCTTAATAGGAACGAAACGTGCAGTCTTCGTCACTCGGTCTACCAAGAACCTTATAGCGTTGAAGCTCCTACTCGGTCTAAGACCGGTGACGAAATACATGGAGATGTCTTCGCACTTCCACTACGATACATGTGCACGCTCTTGGCGTCTCAACACCTTGTTAGCACCTAAAACTATGGTGCCTCTCTCGAGACATCATGTCCCGGATCCTTGTCAAAGCCGGACAACTCTCCTACTTTTGTCGGATCTCTCCCAATAGATCAGGTAGTATCACCAAGGTAGACAAGTCGCTCTCCGTATCTGGAAACTAGATATCTATCTCTAGTCACTCTAGATCTCTCTATAACTGAGGCTGACCTATCAGTTGAGCTATCGCCTTCTCCCAAGGCGTCTTCTTGCTAAGGGCATCAGCGACCATATTCACCTTCTCCGGATGGTACAAAATCTCCATATCAAAATCATTGATCACCTCTAGTCAAAGTCATGTCCTCTAGCTGTTATTCAACTCCCGTTGAGTAAATATGTACTTCACACTCTTACGGTTTGTGAAGATCTAGCATGTAGTTCTATATAGACAATGCCGCTAGATCTTAAGAGCATGGATCATCACAGCTAACTCAAGGTCATGTGTAGGGTAGTTCTCCTCATAAGTCATTAATTGTCTAGATGCGTATGCAATAATCCTACATCGTTTCATCAGAACATATCCTAAGGCCATCTTGGATGTGTCGTTGTAGACCACAAAGTTCTCAATTCCAACAAACTGTGCTAAAATTGAAGTGCAGGTCAACCTCCTCTTCAGCTCCTCAAAACTATGCAGGCATGGCTCGGACAAAACAAATCTAATAGACTTCCTCAACACGGAAGTGAGTGGTCAGGCGATCACAGAAAACCCTTCCACAAACCTACGGTAGTAGCCTGCCAAGCCTAGGAAACTGCGTACCTCCTTGACATTCCTAGGAGGCGGCCGTGATGCAGCAAACTCTATCTTCGTCGGATCAACCTTGATCCCCTCGGCAGAAACTACGTGACATAGAAAGGCCAGCTCAGGCATCCAAAACTCATACTTAGAGAGCTTAGCGTACAACTCTCTATCCTGCAAGACTCGTATCGTCATCAAGTGCCATGCATACTCCTCTCTACTCTTAGAGTACGCTAGGATATCATCTATAAAGATCACCACAAACTAGTCAAGGAAGTTGATGAAGATGCCGTTCACCAACTAAATGAAGATGGCGGGCGAATTCGTGAGCCCGAATGGCATCACTACTAACTTGTATTGGCCATACCTGGTCCGAAAAGCCGTCTTAGGTTATGTTATCCTGACCTCAAATCGATCCGTGGAAACATGGTGGCTCCATGCAGCTGATCTAACAAATCATCGATGTGTTGTAACGGGTACTTGTTCTTGATGGTTACTTTATTCAGCTCTCAATAGTTGATACACAGTCTCATCGACACGTCCTTCTTCTTGAAAAAGTGTACTGGTGCTCCCCTAGGAGATACACTAGGGCAGATGAAGCCCTTCTCAACTAACTCCTCGAGCTACTTCTTAAGCTCAAGCATCTTAATAGGTGTCATACGGTATGCTACCTTTGAGATCGGTCTTGTCCAAGGCTCTAACTCGATGCCGAAATCTACGCTCCTCTACGGTGGAAACCCTGGTGGCTCAATGAATACATCGGTGAACTCACTCACTACTGGAATCTCCTCTAATGCTGCTCAAAACCCTGTCCGATAAGTCTCATAGCTCGGACAACGCTGATGAATGTAGCGTTGTTCGCCCGAAAGTGTGCGTGCAAAAAAGCTTTAAATTTATAAAACTGAAATTAAAGCAAAACGAACCCGCAGTGTACGGATCGGCGTAGATAAGCAAGTATTCCAGAGTATCGAACTCAGGGATTTGGGGAGTTAAATTCAGTTTCAATAATATCGAGCAAGTAAAAGTACAAAAGCTTTGCAAATATTGGGGAATACAGCAACCCTAAAGATCCAGGTATTCAATTGTGGAAATTGATTCAAGATATTCTATAGATGTAAGGACAGAGTCGGGATTGCAAAGGTATATCTACGGTAAGGTTATATACGGCGAAGTTCCAAAACCCTATATGTCTTACCCAAAGACTCTCTCTATAAAGGTTGTTAAGGCTGCAGTATATAAAGGATCTAAAGGTAAGAATTAATCTCAAATACCCATGCCCAAACCCAAGGAATCAAAGATAAACTACAACGGTTAAGGTTGTAACACTCGAAATCGAAATAGAGGATGTTGTGTCTCACTACTACCTAGAAAAGGCAAGCCAACGCTAGGTTAAAGCAAATATTTAAATTTGGATTAAAGCAAAAGCAAAGGTTGTAAAACAGAGTAAATCACGGCTAGTTATTGAGATTCCACGGCCGTGGAACTCAAGAACAGACCGTGGTTTAGGTTGTCCATGAGGTTTCTCACACTCTCAGGGTCCAATATGTTTACGATCAATCTATCCTCATCTAAGCCACAACTATCAACCCTTCACCTTAGAATTTCTAAAGGCTTTTAGCCAATAATCATCATCCTGATATCAATAACCAAATTAAGAAGAATGAAAGATGAAAACTCAATAACAACTCAAAGTCAATCTCGAAATCCGAACAACAAAGTATGTTTACGAATTCAGAAAAGTAGAATAAGAAATCCTCACAATGATCTAGAGAAACCACAAAGAACGGGATGTCAATCCGTCCTTCAATAAAAACCCTAGAATGTACCGAAGTACACAACCTCTCAAAAATCACGTCTTTCACAAATCTTCAATCCTCCAAATCGAAATGAAACCCTAAGGCCACCGTCAATGAAGCTCTCAGCGAATGCGTAAGCGAAGATCCTCGAAACTCTCTTGTCAAGCCTTTTTATAGGAGAAAATAGGGTTACGGAAAAAGCCCAATAACGTTGCTGACGTGGCAAATATGACACTTCACAAGATCACTAAACTCACGGTCATGAACAACTTTCCACGGCCGTGGTTTAGACCCTGTAACTTTCTGTTGTGCTCCGAACTCACTTCTATGATCATGTTGCCAATTCCACGGCCGTAATTTAGAGCGTGGTTCTTCAAATCCTCTTCCACGACCGTATGTTAGGACGTGGATTTCAAAAACTCTTGTTTTTGCCTTTGTTTCGTGACATTCTTCACTCATGCTCCTTCCTTAGCTTCTCCAAAGCATTCCCTTGCCATCAAGCATAATCAAATACTCCTTTCCTTCCTCATTTTGCTCCAATCCAAGCCTTTATTCACCTAAAGACAAAGTGAAGCTAGTGTAGATCTCTATATCGACAAAGTGGGTGAACTAGCTCACAATTGCTTCAAACTCATATCTAAGAACACAATAAAGAGGGAAAAACAACTAAAACAAGTGCCTAAAATATAGTCATATTTCATGCTAACAAAATACCCAATACTTGCCACTTGCTTGTCCCCGAACAAGGTTTTCAAAAGCTTAGAATATATGGTAGAATGAAATATGAATGCAAAACAAAACAAAACAATCTTTTTGGTAGTGTGCTTCTAATCAATAGATCATCCTCAAACCTTGCTTCATTAATCCTTGAAAACGTTCATACACATAAACCAAAATATGCAAAGCACAAGAAACTTCATAAATTGCCTAAACTTTAAGACAAACATCATAACCTTCAAGCATTGTCAAAATCAAGCAAGTGAAACTTCAATTTAGATCACCAAGTCAAATAACACTCTTATGATCTCAAGGACTTTCAAGTAACGCCAAGAATACGGAGAAGGTGGGAAACTTGTAAAGGAATGTGGTGTATGAATCCGGGAAGAGGGAACAACAAAACTCTTTTTCTTTTCACCATTCGAACCAACCACCAACTTAGAGCTTCGCTCTAGACTTTTTGCACATAATTTTTCGACTTTACTTTTGGAGTTATGAACAGCGGTGCACAATAACCGAAGCCTAGGAGATTGGCGTTTCTCAATTTCGAGATGCCTCAAACCCTTTATGCACATACCATAATCCGTTAGGAATATCGCTCAATCCGACTTTGACAAGACACAAACACCCGGCTATGTGAATGGTGCCGAGTTACTCATCGTCATAATTGACTTCCCCAAACCTATATTTTCCTACACTTTGAATTCAAACTATTTCTTTCATGGCCCTCCCACATCAAACATGTCAAAATCAACCCTTCCTAAATCCCGGATAGGTAAAGGAGGCAATTATTTTCATTGAGGGGATAAATGATCAAAGAAAGAAGTAAGAAAATCGAGGTGCCTTAATCATTTCATAAAGAAGTATAAGAACTTATATTGTGATTTCAACCTTCGTTTCTCAATATGATTTAGATAAAAACCTTCACATTATGAAACTTGTATGAAAGGATAAACAACATACTCAACCTCTTTACAATTCATAATTCAATTCAAGCATACAATTGTCATCAAAAAATCATTCCACAAGTAGTTTTCATCATAGAATTCATCTCTAATCCTAGAAGCATAAAATCTTTTCAAATTTTTCAAATTTTTATGGGTTTTTTCAAAGCCTTTTTCATGCAATGCAATAATGAAACATGTGACAATGAAAGGAAACAGGCAAGTGTTCATAGACATGTAAAGCAAAGTGAGTAGAGTTATTACAAACGATAGTCACACCCCAACCCATACTTGAAACATACATTGTCCTCAATGTTCAAAAGAAATAAAGAAAAGAAAAGAAAAGAAAAAGAAACTCACTAATGGTGGTGGAGCGGCTCTAACCGGCGGTCATCTCAATGTCATTATCACTGTGGAGGAGGCGGTGGTGAATATGGAAAGAAATCCGAGCTAAAAGGCCGCCAAAACTGCTGGCGCTAGACGTCCCTCAAGATACGGTCGTTCTCTTGGCTCCGTGCATCATGAGTCTCCTGTCGGATCTCAAGATCTCCCACTCTCCTCGAAAGATTGGTGGCTCATCCCGGAAGCGGAAAGTACCAATTCGGCAGCTGTCCATACCATTTGGAGCGTCTTGAGAAGGAGGAGTCGGTGCCACTGGTGCCTGCTCATAACATGGAGGAGGAGCTCCCATCCATGATTGTTGCGCTCCATACGAAGCGGGTGGAGTCTCCATCCAAGTCGGCCTCTCACTCACACTAGCCCTGCGTGAAGAAGAGGAATTGGAAGGTCTAGAAGGTCGGGGAGATCGCCTAGGCTGGTCCGGTAAATCGGTTGGTTGGTCCGGGAATGTACCAAAATTATGCTCAGTACCTTCTACATCATGGTCACTAGCTCCTCCCATCTCCTCATCATCGTCCCCAGCTGGGACCTCATCCGGGACATATGGAGGAGCTACAAGTCTATTCGCATGCATGGCCGCGAAGGTCGCCTTCCAGTTATGGCAGCCTAGCATGATGGAGGACTCGGGAAGCCATGGGATACCTCTACCACCTCTCTCCTCCCATGGCATGGCTGCGGTAGGTGGAGCTTGGTGGCGGGGAAAGATAATGCCTCTAGTCATAAGCCCGTTGAGACCCAAAGGTCTCGCCGCTATCCTAGTACAAGCGGAGTAGTATATCCCCAACTGAGTGGCTATGTGAGTCACCATACCCCCATAACCTATGTTCCCGGCCTTCTTGTTCTTCAATTTACTAATGGTGGTGGCAAGGAGAGTGGCACAATCGGCGTGTGTACCGGTAAGCATACAATAGAGTAAGAATAACTCATCGGTTTTTATCGTTTGTAGGGTTTCTCTCCTAGGGAAAAGACACTCCGAAAGGACCCTATGAGCTATCTTCAAGGCCAAGTGGTAGATGATCTTAGCCTTGGTGTCGGCCGGTTGCCAACGATCCTCACTAGCATATATATGATGGCAATGTCCTCCCAAAAATCCTTAACATACACTCCACTAGGAAACCTACCATTGAAGCTCTCATGGAACCCAGAGAATGCTCCAAACTGAACGATAGAGAACTCATAGTTCTCCTCCATAAACCTAAAAGAGACCGTGCGGTTCACATGGATATGATCAAAGGAAGTCAAAAATTCCATTGTTATCTCCTCATAGGCGTCCTCTCTAATAGCGGAGAAGACGATCAATCCAGCTCTATCCAAGAGCCATATCAAGTTGTTCACAACATTGAGCGGCTGAAGCTCCTCTAGGAGAAGGTATCTAGGTCCTATGATTGGCCTCTTCTTAATCCTTTCTAAGTCTCCTAGGTAATTTTCATGGATAGTTGGGATTCTAGGAGGTGGTGGAGATGGTGGTTCACAAGGAGAGGGCTGGGAAAAGGAGGAACTATCATCCTTTCTCTTCTTGTTCCTATTGGAGTTCCTTCTAAACATTTTTCTCAACAACAGAGAAAATCACAGTATATTCTTGGTAAACCACGGCCGTGGAACGTACAGAGACCGTGGTTTTGTTCTGTTTCTCACAAATCACAACGATTTCACACCAAACTCAGCAATCACTGTCCTAGACTAATTCCAATTCCAATTTCATTCAGTTCTCCTAAATTATTGCGAAGAAATTGAACCAAATTGAGGAAGTAGAGAAAAGGGAGAAATGGCGGCGGTTTGTTGCTTGAATCTTGTATATGATCGAAAAATCTCCACTTTAGGCTCAAGAGTCGATCGAATCGGACTCCGAACGAAGAATCACGGGTTGAGGAATGGCGGCGGCGATTTTGGGCGTGGTTCTGGGCGTGGATTTGGGTTTTGGTTGTGTTTTTGTGAAGGAAGGTGGTTTATATAGTGGCCGTAAAATTTTTGAAAATCACGGTCACTCGGGGCATTCCACGGCCGTGGAAATGTATGAAACCCGTGGTTTCGATGAATTTTTGCCAGATTTTGAAGAATTACGGCCACCTGTTACTTCCACGACCGTGGTTTAGGGCGTGGAAGTCTCTGTTGCTTCTTTCCTTTGCCCATCCCTTATTCCTACATCCAAAAACATAACATACCGGGAGGTATCGAGGGAAAAACAAAGCAAAAGCATCTAAACTAAACTAATCTAAGAAGGAAAAACAAAAACATAAGTGCAATACCTTGGGTTGCCTCCCAAGAAGCGCTTGTTTTGGGTCTGTAGCTAGACCGTTCCTGAGTTTATTCGAGGACAATCGGAACGATTTCCTCAACCGGGAGCTCCGGTGAATACTTCTTAAGACGTTGGCCATTCACCTTGAAACTTCCGCTCTTTTCACCCCATACTTCAACTCTAGATATCTTGTCTATGCACTCCTCTATGATGTGTAAGTGCTCATCCAGGAAGGAGTCATCAATGGGTAGATCGTCATCTTCAATGTGTGGTAGACGACTCAAATGATCCGCAACAAAATTTTCCGAGCCTTTCTTGTCGCGGATCTCTAGATCGAATTCTTGTAGGAGAAGAATCCATCTAATCAGTCTCGGTTTCGCGTCCTTCTTGGTGGGTAAATACCAGATCGCTTAATGGTCCGTGTATACAATTACCTTCGCACCTACAAGATAAGAACGAAACTTTTCAAATGCATATACAATAGTTAAAAACTCTTTTTCAGTTGTGGCGTAGTTGAGTTGTGCTTCATCTAGCGTCTTGCTAGCATAATAGATAGCATGGGTTCGGCCTTCCTTCTTTTGCCCCAGCACAGCTCCAACGGCTACGTCACTTGCATTGCACATGACCTCGAACGGAAGCTTCCAGTCCGGAGGATGGATAATCGGGGCTGACATGAGAGCTTCCCGGAATATGACCTGAAACAGAAAAAGTGGACCTTGATGACAATATCAAGGCCTTGGAATCAGAAAATATGATTCTCAAGGACAACCTCTCTTCTCTTCATCGAAACTATATCGATCTAGAGAAAGAGAAAGTTTATCTAACTTTGATCTCTCAAGACCAGAAGGCTGCACTTATTAAGTTTACTCGCTCAAAAGCTAATCTTGAAAGAATGATGGCTGAACAACAATCCTCTTTTAACAAAAATTGTATAGGCTATGATAGGAGCTTTCCTAGATAACCTACTACCACTTTTGTCAAAGCCAAATGAAGTATTTATATGCCTACTTGCTTTTACTGTTGTAAAAAGGGTCATGTTAAATCTACATGTCCTTATAGATGAAATGATCCTTATATTATTAGAAACACCTATACTTTATGTTTAAGGAAACATGTCAAACAAATCTGGGTTCCTAAAGGTACTAGACCACCAAACATGATCGAACCTGAATATGGACCAAAATATGTCATTTGGTCGACCCGGAAAGGTTGATGTTTGTTGTTTTGCAGGATATCACCAAGGTAAAGAAGTATAAATGGATATTATATAGTGGTTGCTCAAGACACATGAGTGGAAAAAGCTCTTTATTCTCAAATTTAATGAAGCAATCATCTGGAACCATTACGCTTGGTGATAAAGGAAAGTGTGACATTATTGGCATTGGTAAAATATGTTGTAATTCATCTAACTTTACTGATGATGTTTATTTGGTTGACGTTTTGAAATATAATCTGCTTAGCATTTCTCAAATATGTGCTAAAGGCAACAAAGTTTTATTTGATTCAGAAAAATGTGACATTCAAGACAAAAAGACGGGTGAAGTTGTGCTTACTGCTCCTAGATGTAATAATGTATATTCCATGAGTACTAACCAAGTTTCAGGAACTAAGCTAAAATGTCTAAAGGCCTTGACTGATGATCCAAGGCTTTGGCATAGAAGACTTGGTCACGTAAGCATGCACACATTGCAGAAGCTACTTACAAAGGATTTGGTACGTGATCTGCCAAACCTAAATTTCAAGGTAGATGAACTATGTAAGGCTTGTACACAAGGTAAACAAACAAGAAGTTCATTCAAACCTAAGAAAGTTGTAAGTTCTTCTAGACCCATCGAACTCTTACATATGTATCTTTGTGGACCTATGCGTGTCAAATCTCCCAAAGGCAAGTAGTACATCCTTGTTATTATGGATGATTTCTCTCATTTCACATGGATTTCTTTTCTACGAGAAAAATCTGAAGCATTATTTGAGTTTTCAAAATTATGTAAGGAGTTGCAAACTTTGAAAAACTTACCAATCGTTTCTATAAGAAGTGATCATGGTAGAGAATTTGATCAAGTAAATTTTGATTTGTTTTGTGCTAAATATGGTATTTCACATAACTTTTCAGCTCCTACAACTCCTCAACAAAATGGAGTTGTTGAACGTAAGAACCGCACTCTTGAAGATATGTGTACGACGATGTTTTTAGAAAACAATTTGCCAAAAAGTTTTTGCGCTGAAGTAGTAAACACTGCAAATTATATTTTGAATAGATGTTTAATTCACCCTATCTTGAAAAAGACTCCGTATGAACTTTTTAAAGGAAGGAAACCAAATATTTCATATTTCAAACCCTTTGGATGTACTTGTTTTGTTCATAACAATGGTAAAGATATCCTTTGGGAAATTTGATGCACGTAGTGATGAAGCAATATTCATTGGATATGCTTCAAGTAGCAAAGCTTATCGTATCTATAACAAACGTACCAAAATTGATGAGGAAAGCATTCATATTATTTTTTATGAAAGCAATGATGGCACTTTGAGTGAGAGTTTTGTAGATCTAAATCTAAATTAACGAGAAGATCATAAATCGGATGAAGAGGAAGATCCTAATGATCAAGAAAAGAATATGCACGAAAAGATTCAAGATACCGAAGAAAACCCTCAAGACCTTGAAACACATCTTCAAGACCTTGAAACAGAAAACAGTGATGACAGAACTCCATTTCAAGGGCTTGAAACTCAACTTCAAGGCCTTGAGATTGGATCCAAGGGTAATATATCAACGGTACCTGAATCTAGTCAAGCATATGAGCCTCAACCTTCTGGATCGGTTCCATCTATCAAACGAAGAAAGTTCAACACTCTTCATATCATCCACAAGAGAATTTGATCTCCGATCCAAACGCTGGAGTTCAAACTCGATCTAAAGTGAACAATCTATGTGCTTTCTCCGCTTTTGTGTCTCTTGTCGAGCCAAATAACTATGACCAACCTCTTCAATAACCTGGTTGGATCATTGTCATGCAAAATGAACAAAACAAATTTGAGAGAAATAAGGTCTGGACTCTTACTTCAAGGCCAAAACACTAATCCGTCATTGGCACGAAATGGGTCTTTCGAAATAAGTTGGATGAAAGTGGCAAAGTGATACGAAATAAAGCATGACTAGTAGCACAAGGCTAAAACCAAGAAGAAGGTATTAATTACGAGGAGACTTTTGCTCCAGTTTCCAGGTTAGAAGCCATACATATGCTACTTGCATTTGCATCTTTTATGAGCATAAAACTTTTTCAAATGGATGTAAAATGTGCTTTTCTAAACGGTTTCTTAGAAGAAGAAGTCTACATTGCTCAACCTCCTGGTTTTGAAAATGATGAATATCCAGATCACGTTTTTAAATTAGACACAACTCTTTATGGTCTTAAACAAGCTCTTAGAGCTTCGTATGAAAGATTGTCTAAATATCTTCTTGAAAACAAATTCAAAAGAGGTTTGATTGATAAAACATTATTTATCAAAACCAGAGGCAATGACATTCTAGTAGTACAAATCTACGTTGATGATATATTATTCGGTGCTACTAATGATTCCCTTTGCAAGGAATTTTCAGATATTGTGTGCAGGGAATTTGAAATGAGCCTAATGGGAGAGCTTAATTTCTTTCTTGGACTTCAAGTTTCACAAGCAAAGAAAGGAAATTTTCTCAATCAACGATAGTCTACTAAAGACTTGCTTAAAAAGTACAAAATGGATCAATCTAAGGTTGCAAAGACTCCTATGAGTTCAACACTTTCGCTTGACCATGACAAGGATGAAAAAAGTGTAGTACAAAAGGAGTATCAAGGTATGATCAGTTCATTGTTGTATCTAACTGCTAGTCGTTCTAACATTATGTTTAGTGTGTGCATGTGTGCAAGATTTCAAGCTGATCCTAAAGAGTCACACTTGATAGTTGTGAAAAATATCTTTCGGTATCTCAATGGTACTAAGGATCTAGGGTTATGGTACCCACATCAAAACTCGTTTCACCTTCTTGGCTATTCAGATGTAGACTTTGCAGGTTATAAGGTCGATAGAAAAAGCAGTTGTCGATGTTTCCAATTCTTAGGGTCATCCCTAATCATTTGGCACTCCAAGAAGCAAAATTTTGTCGCCCTATCCACAGCCGAAGCTGAATATATAGCTGCGGGAGCTTGTTGTGCACAAATTCTATGGATTGCTCAACAACTTCGTGATCTTGGCCTTGAATTAAAAGGTTTTCCTATAAAATGTGATAATACTAGTGCTATTTCAATAATCAAAAATCCTGTACAACATTCAAGGACTAAGCATATTGATATAAGACATCACTTCATACGTGATCATGTTGAGAAATATGATGTTTCGATTTTTTTTATATCGACTAACTTGCATCTTGCAGATATCTTTACCAAGCCTCTTCCTGAGAAACAATTTAATTTTATTAGATTGGAGCTTGATATGTTGAACAAGGAAGCATTAACACAGGGGGAGTAAAAGAGTTTATTTGTTCCTACGTATGCAGCCCAATTAATGTTTTCAAGGGCCTTGAAAGGCAATTCAAGGGCCTTGAAACATGTTTCAAAGGGTAAATTAAGAAAAAATTACGGATCTTTATTAGAATTAATATCTTTTAGATATTTTAATTCTTAATTTGTTTTTATGGAGACTTTTGTTTGAAAATTGAAAAAAGATTTGTTGAGTTTATTTTGGTTTCCAAATTGGTGTTTGAAAGGCTTGATTTTCTCAAAATCTTGTTATTTTAATTTTAAAAAGGACCCATTTTTGCTATCTTTTTCATTCATTCACAGAAACCCTATTCAAAAATCCCTTGCTTTCTCTCTCAAACTTCACTCATGGCACCCAGAAGCAAGAAATCTACTCCTCAAGCTCCCAAAAAGAAAGCCGTTCAGAGCCCCTCAATTGCAAAGGAAGAAATACTTTCTGGGGATTTGGACATCTCTCAGACCACTGGTCTTCCCACATCTTAGCTTCATGGTTTTCACAATCGACCTCTCTGTATGTGTGATCTGGTGGACACTGATTTTCTTGACACTCTTAAGATTCCGCGCATAAACAAGCTCAAGAGTTCGATTATTTGGAAAGTCCTAAACCCTAGAGATTTTTCCTTTCCACGACTTAAGAGGATGTTCTATGTTAATCTTATCAAAAAAAAGGGACAAAGGATGTATCACTCTTGAATCTTCTGTGAAATGTACTCCGATTTCACTCACTTCTTTTGTTTTAAGTGAGATATTCGGAATTCCTACAGATATTGTGTTCAATCATCCTTCAAGATCAAAGAGTGTTCGTATTGCTAAGGAGAAATTTCTTGTTCCGAATTCAACCTCACGTCAACTTACACATACCTCTCTAACCTTAGAGGCTAAAATAGTGCTAACTATACTGGTTCGATGTATAGTTCCTCGTGCAAACTCAAGAGAACTGCTTGAAAACTCCACCTTGATTGAAACTGTTTATAGGTGTTGATGATGGAAGACTTCACAAATATAACAGTTGGATCTCTAAAAATGTACTTGATTATATTTCTAGATGTTTGGTTTGAATTCAGTGCAGGTTGTATATCTACATGTCAAGGGTCTTGAAGTTGGATTCAGGAACAAGTTCAAAAGGACGAAGATCAAGGGCATTGGAAACTAAAGTGCACGGAACAAGGATTCATATAAATTGAAGATCTTCGTTGAAGATTCTGTAACAAGAAGATCTTATCAACAAAAGACTTTGTCAACTGAAGGAAGATCTCAACCGAAGGATAGAGAATCATTTCGAGAAAATTTTCTAAACAACAAAAAACGGCAAAAATATCTTCTCTCTCTTATCCAACAGAAGACGAGAAGATCAAGGAGTAAAAGACTCAACATGTTCGTAGGGATCAAAGACGTGCAACGTCTACCTTACGATCTTCATGGAAAAGAAGGTTGATCTTCAAACGGTCATCTCTACAACGGCTAGAAGATCTTTCCATAGAAGATATAAACGAAGATGATGGTCGAAGAAGAAGATACACAAGCTTACACCGGAAAACATCTTTGCATCCTCAAGCAACCTAATCATCTTCTTTCATTGTTTTTCTTTCTCACATTCACGTAAAAGTTTTATCCCCTTAGAGAGAGAGAGAAAACGCAAGAGCTCCATTGATAGATCTAAAAAGTGTTATACTAGACTGTGTTACTCTGTGAAGTAACTAGGCTATTATAGCTAGATTAAGAGTTGGAGCTAGATCGTAGCATTGGCTACAAGTGAGAGAAGAAGGGGATTTCTTCTAGTTTGTATCTAGGACTCTTTGAAGCTGATAATAGATAGTTAGATCCTACGGATATACCATGGGACGGAGAGTAGGCAATTTAGAGCCGAACTTCGTAAACATATCCTCATGTCAATCTTTTCAATTCCGCACCATATAAACTTTATTGTGACTAACTTTGTTTTGCAGGAGCAAGAAGTCAAGGCCTTTGAAATTGCATTTCAAAGCCCTTGAAATCGAAGTTTCACTAGTAACACAGATTGACATCAAGGCCCTTGAAAGGAGTTTCAAGGCCTTGAGATTTGGTTTGCGAAAAGTTCTCATACTCTATTCAACCCCCCTCCCCCCCTTCTAGAGTATTATCTATATTATTTTTATCACCTATCGGTTCGTCATTTGGTATCAGAGCTAGAATCACGTTTATTGATTTAACCATCAGTGAGACTAATCATGTAGGTGATGGTGGATTTGCTCAAGGAAGATCCTCATCTCGACCACCACTCTTTTGTGGCAACAACTTCGCTCATTGGAGATCACGAATGCATATGATCCTGATTGACCAGGATATGGAGCTTTGGAGCATTATTCAAGATGGACCTAAAGTTCCAATGACAACGGTTGAAGAAGACCAAGTCACGAAGAAGGAATCAGACTTCACATAGGCTAACCTAGACAGTGTGTCAAAGAATTCCAAGGCAATGAATCTACTTTACTGTGGATTAGATGCTAATGACTTCAACCGCATCTCATCCTGCAAAAGTGCAAAAGAAATATGGGCCAAGCTTGTTGTCACTTACGAAGGAACAAGTCAAGTCAAGGAAACAAAGATTAGCATCTTTCTCAGATAATACGAGCTATTCAAGATGAATCCAAATGAACCAATCAAAGAAATGTTCACCAGATTCACTGGGATAGTGAACAATCTAGACTCACTTGGATAGACCTTCACAAATGAAGAAAAAGTGAGAAAGGTTCTAAGAATCTTACCTAAAGCTAAGTGGGGACAAAAGATGACTGTTATTGAAGAATCTCAAAATCTTACTACTCTTCCTCTTGATGATTTACTTGGAAAACACATCACACATGAAATGATTCTTGGCGAAGAAGATGGAGAACTCCCATCCAACTCCAAGAATTTGGCATTAAAATCCAGAAGAGATGAGTTACCTTCTGATGAAGAAAATAGTCATGATGATAATGAAGAAGATGCTCTCGCCATCATCTCTAAAGGATTAGCAAGAATTCTCAAGATAAAGAAACAATCTGCAAACCGAGAATTTCCACGAGCATCAACCCCGAGGTAAGTTTTCTAACTCTAATAAGAAAACGAAAGTACTGACTTGTTTTGAATGTGGTGAAACAGATCATTTGGTGAAGGATTGTCCACAAAAGAAGAGGACCAACTTCAAGAAGAATGATCGAAAGAAGAAAGTCATGGTTGGTTCATGGAGTGATTCAGAATCAACAAATGATTCAGAAGATGAACAAGAACAAGCAAATTTGTGTCTTATGGCCGATCATGAAGATAACTCAAATATTTACATCGATAATATATTAAGTACAATTTTGTCTCAACCTGAGATTAACCTTAAAAAATTTGTTAAGGATATTATCTTAATTGATAAAGAACAAAGAATAAGGATAAATTCTTTCAAAGGAAAACTTCATGAACAAGATAAACAATTGAGAGAAATGTCTCTGGAGATTGAAAATCTTAACTTAGAAAAGGAAGAACTTGATGACATTATCACGGCCTTGGAATCAGAAAACCTGATTCTCAAGAACAACCTCTCTTCTCTACATCGAAGCTATATCGATCTAGAGAGAAAGTTGATATGACTTTAATGTGTCAAGACCAGAAGGCATCACTCATTAAGTTTACTCGTTCAAAAGCTAATCTGGAAAGAATGATGGGTGAACAACAATCTTCACTTAACAAAAATGGTATAGGGTATCATAGAAGCTTTCCTAGAAAACCTACGACCACTTTTGTTACGGCAAAAGGAAGCATTCATATGCCTATCTGCTTCTATTGTTGTAAAAAGGGTCATGTTAAATCTACATGTCCTTATAGAAGAAATGATCCTTATATCATCAAAAACACCTATCCTTTATCTTTAAGGAAACAGGTCAAATAAATCCAGGTTCCTAAAGGTACTAGACCACCAAACATGATCAAACCTGAGTATGAACCAAAATATGTCATTTGGTCGACCCGGAAAGGTTGATGTTTGCTGTTTTGCAGGATATCACCAAGGTAAAGGAGCACAAATGGATTGTAGATAGTGGTTTCTCAAGACACATGAGTGGAAAGAGTTCTTTATTCTCAGATTTAAAGAAGCAATCATCTAGAACTATTACTCTTGGTGATAAAGGAAAGTGTGACATAATTGGCATTGGTAAAATTTGCTATGATTCATCCAACTTTATTGATGATGTTTATTTAGTTGATGGCTTGAAATATAATATGCTAAGTATTTCTCAAATTTGTGATAAAGGCAATAAAGTCATGTTTGATTCGAAAAAATGTGAACTTCAAGAAATAAAGACGGGAGAAGTATTGCTTACTGCTCCTAGGTGTAATAATGTTTATTCTTTGAGTATTAACCAAGTTGCAGGAACTAAGATAAAATGTCTAAAGGCCTTGACTGATGATCCAAGGCTTTGGCACAGAAGACTTAGCCACATAAGCATGCACACTATGCAGAAGCTACTTATAAAAGATTTGGTACGTGGTTTGCCAAGCCTAAACTTCAAGGTTGATGACCTATGTAAAGCTTGTACACAAGGTAAACAAACAAGAGGTTCATTCAAACCTAAGAAAGCTGTAAGTTCTTCTCGACCTATTGAACTTTTACATATGGATCTTTGTGGGCTTATGCGTGTCAAATCTCCCGGAGGAAAACAATACATCCTTGGTATAGTAGAAGATTTCTCTCAGTTTACATGGATATCTTTTCTACGAGAAAAATCTGAAGCTTTATTTGAATTTTCAAAATTGTGTAAGGAGTTACAAAGTTTTAACAACCTACCAATCGTTTCTATAAGAAGCGATCATGGTAGAGAATTTGATCAACTAAAGTTCGATTTATTTTGTGCAAAATATGGTATTTCTCACAACTTTTCAGCTCCTAGAACTCCTCAACAAAATGGAGTTGTGGAACGCAAGAACCGCACTCTTGAGGATATGTCTAGGACAATGCTTTTAGAAAATCATTTGCCAAAAAGTTTTTGGGCTGAAGCAGTAAACACCGCAAATTATATTTTAAATAGATGCTTAATTCGCCCTATTTTGAAAAAGACTCCTTATGAACTCTTTAAAGGAAGAAAATCAAACATTTCATACTTCAAACCTTTTCGATGTACTTGTTTTGTTCACAACAATGGAAAAGACAATCTCGGGAAATTTGATGCACGTAGTGACGAAGCTATATTCATTGGATATGCTTCAAATAGCAAAGCTTATCGAGTATATAAAAAACGTACCAAAGTTGTTGAAGAAAGAATTGATATTATTTTTAATGAAAGCAATGATGGTACTTTGAGTAAGAGTTTTGTAGATTTAAATCTAAATCAAAGAGAAGATAACATTTCGGATGAAGAGGAAGATCCTAAAGGTCAAGACAAAAATATGCAAGAAAAGATTCAAGATACCAAAGAAAATCCTCAAGACCTTGAAACACACCTTCAAGACCTTGAAACTGGAAACTGTGACAACAGAACTCCACTTAAAGGGCTTGAAACCCAACTTCAAGGCCTTGAGATTGGAACAACAGGTAATGCACAAACGGTACCTGAATCAAATCAGACATATTCAGCTCAACCGTTTGGATCTACATCATCTGTCAAAAGAAGAAAAGTTCAACACTCCTCGTATCATCCACAAGAAAATGTGATCTCAAATCCAAATGTTAGAGTTCAAACAAGATCTAAAGTGAATAATCTTTGTGCCTTCTCCGCTTTTGTATCACTTGTCGAGCCAAAGAACTACATTCAAGCTCTTCAAGAACCAAACTGGATCATTGCCATGCAAAATGAATTAAATGAATTTGAGAGGAACAAGGTATGGACTCTTACTTCAAGACCAAAGCATCAATCAGTTATTGGCACGGATTGGGTCTTTCGAAACAAATTGGATGAAAGTGGCAAAGTCATACGAAACAAAGCACGACTTGTAGAACAAGGCTATAACCAAGAAGAAGATATTGATTATGAGGAGACTTTTGCTCCTGTTACCAGGTTAGAAGCCATACGTATGTTACTTGCATTTGCATCCTTCATGAGCATAAAACTTTTTCAAATGGATGTAAAATGTGCTTTTTTAAACGGCTTCTTAGAAGAAGAAGTCTACGTTGCTCAACCTCCTAGTTTTGAAAATAATGAATTTTCGGATCATGTTTATAAATTAGATAAAGCTCTTTACGGTCTTAAGCAAGCTCCTCGAGCTTGGTATGAAAGATTGTCTAAATATCTTCTTGAAAACAATTTCAAAAGAGGTTTGATTGATAAAACATTGTTTATCAAAACTAGAGGCAACGACATTTTAGTAGTACAAATCTATGTTGATGATATATTATTCGGTGCTACTAATGATTCCCTTTGCAAGGAAATTTCAGATATTATGTGCAGGGAATTTGAGATGAGCTTAATGGGAGAGTTAAATTTCTTTCTTGGACTTCAAGTTACACAAGTAAAGAAAGGAATTTTTCTCAATCAAAGCAAGTATACTAAAGACTTGCTTCAAAGGTACAAAATGGATCAATCTAAGGTTTCAAAGACTCCTATGAGTTCAACACTTTCGCTAGATCATGACAAGAATGACAAAAGTGTAGTACAAAACGAGTATCGAGGTATGATCGGTTCATTGTTGTATCTAACTGCTAGTCGTCTTGACATTATGTTTAGCGTGTGCATGTGTGCAAGATTTCAAGCTGATCCTGAAGAGTCATACTTGATAGCTGTGAAAAGGATTTTTCGGGGTCTCAATCGCACTAAGGATCTAGGGTTATGGTGCCCACGTCAAAGCTCGTTTCATCTTGTTGGCTATTCAGATGCAGACTTTGCAGGTTATAAGGTCGATAGAAAAAGTACTTCTGGATGTTGTCAATTCTTAGGGTCATCCCTAATTAGTTGGCACTCCAAGAAGCAAAATTCTGTTGCCCTATCGACAGCTGAGGCCGAATATATAGCTGCTGGAGCTTGTTGTGCTCAAATTCTTTGGATTGCTCAACAACTTTGTGACCTTGGCTTTGAATTGAGAGGTATTCCTATAAAATGTGGTAATACTAGTGCTATTTCTATAACCAAAAATCATGTGCAGCATTCAAGGACTAAGCATATTGATGTGAGGCATCACTTCATACGTGATCATGTTGAAAAAGGTGATGTTTCGATTTCTTTTATCTCAACTAACTTGCATCTTGCAGATATTTTTACCAAGCCTCTTCCTGAGGAACAATTTAATTTTATTAGATTGGAGCATGGTATGTTGAACAAGGAAGCATTAACGCAGGGGGAGTAAACGAGTTTTAATCATCCTACGCATGCAAGCCCAATTGATGTTTTCAAGGGCCTTGAAATAAAATTCAAGGGGCCTTTAAACATATTTCAAAGGGTACATAAATAAAACGGATCAATTAGAAATTCATATCTTTTAGATATTGAATTATCTAATTTTTAAAAGGGATTTCAAAGGTTTTGTTTTCAGATTCAAAGGATTTTGAAAAGTGGTTACCTAAATTTATGGAAGGAATTTTTATCACTCAAGATCTTTAAAATCTTTTGATCTTACGTTGATTAGACTTCTTTCCTTAAATACTTTTTCTCTTCCCTCTTTCTTTCTTCCGCTTGCCTTTGCTTTCAAAAGAACGGTGCTTTACTCTTCCAAATTTCCAAAACCCTCTTCATCGTTTTCTCAAAAATTTCTCAATGGCTCCCAAAAGATCTTCAGCCAACGACGCATCCTCATCAGTTCCAAAAAGACTAAGGGTCTTACAAGTATCGTCCATCTCTAACTCCAGTTCTAAATTTGGGTTAAGTTCAAGCTCGAGTTCGTCATGGTTCTCAAATGACGCCGAGATTTTTGCTAGAACAGGGTTACCATCAAGTTGGTTCATCAACCCAACAGCTGCCAAAAAGTGGGTCAAGGAATATGATGACCGTCTTCAGTGCATGTGTGAGAAAGTACACAACGAACTCTTCACTTGCTCGTCTCTGCCAGGACTTGAAGCGCTTCAAGCGAGCTCAATATGGATCATGTTGAATCATGGGGAATCATCTTATCCTCGACTGACAAGGCTATTCTATGCCAACTTGACGGCAAGACGTGAAAGAGGGGAATGGATTCTAAACACGATTATCAAAGGTAAGAAAATCACCTTCACTCCTGAAATCATAGCAGATATTTTTAGGATTCCTTTGTATGATGCTTTAGAAGATTCAAACCCTGTAAGAACTTTAAGGCTAGCAAAAGATAACTTCTCTTTCCCAGTGTCTTATCACCTCCAACCATTACCTATTTCACCTTGGAAGCAAGGATAGTCTATTTTATTACAGATAGATGCATTGTCCCTAGCGTTTGCAACAAAGAGATTTTAACCAATTTTGTGCTGATGTTGACTTACAATGCCTTGAATGGGTTGATGGTGAATCTGCCTGAAATTATTTTGCCTCATATGGTGAATGTGATTAATTCTCCAAGCACCAGTCATCTACCTTATGGGAATTTGCTTCCTATAATATTCACACATTTTTAATAGATTATTCTGGTGAAGTGTTGAATCTTTACAATGATGGATTAGATGAAACTTTCTTTGAGACAATAGGAATCAAAAAGACTAAAGTGGGCTTTAGTACTGTGTGGGTGTTAATGGATCAGCCTGAATAGAATTTTACTACTCAGCAGCGACTGAATTTTGTGGAAGACTCGTTGAAATCATTAACTAGTGACTTTATAGAGTTTAGAGCGTCAATGACTGATCAGATGGATAAATCTCAAGATTTGCTGGGAATTCTGAATCAGAAGATTAACCAGTTATTTCATGTGAGTGCTATGACTTTAACAGCTGCAAGTAGTATCAAACCAATATCAGAGGAAGATGGAAAGGAAACCCATAAGGACGCTGAGAAAGTTATGGATCAGTGTCATAAGGTTGTCAAGGATAAGCCCATTCGACAACCAATGCTAGAGGATCCAGATATTTTCACAATTGAAGAGTTTGGGGTCGGTAAGAAGTATGCCAAGGATTCTACTCAACGAGAAACAAACTTGTCTCTCAAGGAATGTGATCTTGCTGATGCAAAACATCGATGGAGAGATATGTGCCTTCGAGACTACTATGGAAAAGGAAGTTTCTCTAAGTGGTACAAAGAGGATTCACGATCTTGACATATCATGAGTTTTTGAGAAATTTTTTTTATGGTTTTGAAATACATTTGTTATGGGTTTGTAATCGCTTTTAAGACTTCCTGGTTTGATTGCTTTTTCTCCCTTTTTGAAAGACAAAGGGGGAGAAATTTGATCCGACATTTCCGATATACTACATTCTGCATTTTTAGTTTTGAAATTGTTATATGCATTGCTAAACTAACAAATGCAGGTACGAAACTTTGTGTTGTCTTCCATCAAGGGGGAGATTGAAAACTCCACCTTGATTGAAATGGTTTACAGGTGTTGATGATGGAAGACTTCACAAATATAGCAGTTGGATCTCTAACAATGTACTTGATTATATTTCTAGATGTTTGGTTTGAATTCAATGCAGGTTGTAAATCTACATGTGAAGGGCCTTGAAGTTGGATTCAAGAACAAGTTCAAAAGGACAAAGATCAAGGGCCTTGCAATCTAAAGTGCACGGAACAAGGATTCAAATAAATTGAAGATCTTCGTTGAAGATTCTGTAATAAGAAGATCTTTTCAACCAACGACTTTATCAACTGAAGGAAGATCTCAACCGAAGGATAGATAATCATTTCGAGAAGATTTTCTAAACAACAAAAAACGGCAAAAATATCTTCTCTCTTATCCAATAGAAGATGAGAAGATGAGAAGATCTTATCAACCAACGACTTGTTCGTAGGGATCGAAGACGTGCAATGTCTACCTTACGATCTTCATGGAAAAGAAGGTTGATCTTCAAACGGTCATCTCTACAACGGCTAGAAGATCATTCCATAGAAGATATAAATGAAGATGATGATCGAAGAAGAAGATACACAAGCTTACACCGGAAAAAATCTTTGCATCCTCAAGCAACCTAATCAGCTTCTTTTGTTGTTTTTCTTTCTCACATTCACGTAAAATTTTTATCCCCTTAGAGAGAGAGAAAACACAAGAGTTCCATTGGTAGATCTAAAAAGTGTTATACTAGAGTGTGTTACTCTACGAAGTAACTAGGCTATTATGGCTAGGTTAAGAGTTGGAGCTAGATCGTAGAATTGGCTACAAGTGAGAGAAGAAGGGGATTTCTTCTAGTTTGTATCTAGGACTCTTTGAAGCTGATAATAGATAGTTAGATCCTACGGATATACCCAGGGACGGAGAGTAGGCAATTTAGAGCCGAACTTCGTAAACATATCCTCGTGTCAATCTTTTCAATTCCGCACCATATAAACTTTACTGTGACTAACTTTGTTTTGCAGGAGCAAGAACTCAAGGCCCTTGAAATTGAGTTTCAAAGCCCTTGAAATCGAAGTTTCACTAGTAACACAGATTGACATCAAGGCCCTTGAAAGAAGTTTCAAGGCCTTGAGATTTGGTTTGCGAAAAATTCCCATACTCTATTCAACCCCCCCCCCTTTTAGAGTATTATCTATATTATTTATATCACCTATCGGTTCTTCACTGCTGACTGATCAATCTCTGGAATTAATTTATGTGATTATGTTTGATCTAGACATAGATGTACCTAATCTTATTCTCAACCACGTGATACATTATGTCAATTCTAAGAGACCCATTCCTCTTCCTTATGCAAACTTGTTGCCTAAGATCTTTGATTATTTTAAAATTGATACATCCTGTGAAGATCGACAGTCAATTTCTGGTAAAATTGATGAGAATTGCTTAGAAAGATTGGGGATTGAGAAGACTCTTGCAGGCTCATGGACTTTAAAAGGAAAAGGAACTACTCAAATTCCAACTGAAGAGGCTCAAACATCTCCTAGTCCGAAAATCAAGTTAGAAGGTTGTGAAAGAGAAATGGTGTGTCTGAATCGTGAATTGTGTGATTTTCAGTTTGATACTAAGAGACGAATGGATGTAAATTTTGAGCTGCTATCAACCATAAATGCTGAAGTCAATGAAATGTATTTGATGAATGCTCTTACACTCACTACTATGGGAAATATTATGCCCGTGCCTGAAGATGTAGCTCTAGATACTCAAGGGAAAGTTGAGAATGTGCTGATGAATTGCAAAAGGTGTGTACAAAATAAATCAATTATGTATCCAACTCACGTTGAGCCAATTTTTCTCCCAGCAGTTAAGTATGAAGTAGTTAAGCAACGAAGAGCTAAAGAAAAGAAACGACGTTTAGCAGCTGAGATGGATGATTGGAGCTATAAGAAGTCTTCATCTAAAGGAAAAGGAAGTTCTATGAGGAAAATTGAGCTTGCTATTTGAGAAACACTTTTTATGGTTTTTGTGGAAATACTTTATGGGTTTGTAATGTTTTAAAACTCTCGTGCTTTAACTATTTTTCTCCCTTGTTGAAAGACAAAGGGGGAGAAATAATGTGATCCGACATTCGATATTCTGCATTCTGAATTTTAGGTTTTGATATTCATATATATGCATTGCTAAACTAACAAAATGCAGGTATGAAAAACATTTGTGTTGTCTTCCATCAAGGGGGAGATTGAAAACTCCACCTTGATTACAAAGATTTTACAAGTGCTGTTGATGGAAGACTTAAACACAAATGAAGTAGTTTGATACACTAACCAATGAAATATTATACTTCTAGATGCTCGGTCGGTTCGGATTTAATGCAAGTTTTGTCAAAGAATTCAAAGGCCTTGAAATGGATTTCAAGGGCACAAGGAAGACAAGGATGCACAATGAAAAGATCTCAAATCGCCAAGAAGATCTTCCACCAGAGATTTGCTCAAACAAGAAGATTTGAGAAGATATGATCAAGTGAAGATCTCAACTTACCAACACAGAAGATCTTACAAAGATCCTTAACTGAAAAAGCATGAAGATTTTCTCATCTAGATTTGAATATTGTTACAACAATTAATGAGAAGATTAAGGAGCCGAGATATCAACGCGTTCTCAGGAGATGAAGCTCTACAACGTCTATCTCATCTTAACGAGGAAGCGATCTTCATGGAGAAGAAGAATAATCTTCAAATGGTCATCTCTCCAACGGCTAGAAGACCTCTCCATAGAAGATTATAAATATAGATGGCAATTGAAGAACAGAAAAGAAGCTTGCACTGAAAGATCTATAGTCTTCAAGCGATCCAAACTTATCTTTATTCCGAAAAATAGTTTTTCTTTCTCTCCTTCTAAAAAGCATTATCTCCTAGAGAGAGATAAAACTCTAGAGCTCCATTGGAATATCTAAAGAGTGTTATACTCGAGTGTGTGTTACTCTGCAAAGTAACTAGGCTATTATAGCAAAGTGAAGAGTTTGAGCTAGATCGTAACATTGGCTATAGTGAGAGAAGAAGGGGATTTCTTCTAATTTTTATCTAGGACTCTTTCAAGCTGATAATAGATAGTTAGATCCTAAGGCTATACCTTGGGACGGAGAGTAGGCAATTTAGAGCCGAACTTCGTAAACATATCCTTGTGTCGATATTTTACATTCCGTACTGTATCTTGTTTATTGTGACTAACTTTGTTTTTCAGGAGTTCAAAGTCAAGGTCCTTGAAAGTTCTTTCAAAGCCCTTGAAATCAAAGTTTCACAACGAATTGAGATCGACATCAAGCCCCTTGAAATTGATTTCAAGGCCTTGAGATTGGTTTTGCGAAAAGTTCCCATACTCTATTCAACCCCCCTTCTAGAGTATCTTTTAACCTTTTATTTCACCTACCGGTTCTTCATCCTAGTCTCAAGATCCTCACAAGATCAAACAACAACACAACAAGCTCTTTTTTCTCATCCAACATCCACAGTCCCAAAAGGTGTTCAACACCAAAGAACTCATAAACCACTAACTAGCATTCCCACTAGTTATGCTAGGTCCAACCTAGCATGGTACAACTCTAGGCTTGACTATGACAAAAGGAAGGAAGTGACATACCACACGATGGTACCCACTGGAGGTTGGCGCGAACTCGGGGAAAAATGGGCGCGGGCACGATGACAAACACCAAAACGCCGCGACCGCGGTGACTCCGGGCAACAGGGGCAGTGACACAGGGAGGACGCGACCGCAAAAATATGCAGACGTTGTCGCGGGAGAACTCTAGGGGCGAACTTCCATGACGTTCTTCGTTGTGTAGCGAGACTCTCAATGCCTCCTAGGATGTCTTTGCTTCACTACTCTCATCCAGCAGTCGGCTACAATCACAACACTCTCTGTATAATGACATCAACACACACACATATTCTTTTTCAAACGTACGTAAATACTAAACGAATATAGTCTTAAACTTACACTTGTAATAAAAGCCAAATCAAGTAAGTGAACCCACGGTGTAGGGATCAAATTGCTATAAAGGAAAATATCCCAAGGTCGATCCCAAGAATTACGGTGAAATCAATATATGTGATAAAACAAAAAATAGAACAAACTAATGCTGAAAATAACGAACGAATGAGAAAAAAGCAATAAAGATGAATAATATGATAATCGGGGGATATAGATTCTAGAGATCAAGGTATCCAGTTGTGGTTTTTGATTCAAGACATCTAAAAGCTAGGACAAGGTTGGGATCGCAAAGGAAATGTACTTCTAATGTGGGAAAGATTATGGGGGAGGTCTCACTATCCACTATCGTAAACCAAAGCTCCTATCACCGCTTAAGTCTCGAGGACCTAAGGAAAGGAACATAAACTGAACCCAACCACTCAACCTAAGGGAATATAATTAACCTTCACCGGGTAAGTCTCTTGTAAAGCTCACTCCGGCAAGATGAAGGCACACTAAAACCTAATAAAGGTTTTTGAATCCTTTATTGCCTAGAACTCGTCATCGGATGTAACCAAGAAATTGAATCACCGGGAAGTCTCTTCGCAAGCTTAGATATAAGCGCTAGAGGAATCTAAGGGTATGAAAGGCTCAACAAAGACTAGGATTTGGGAAATCTAAAACACAAGCATAAAAATATAACATAAACGGATCAAAAGAAGAAACCTCCGGTGGTTCGAAGATAAACCGCGGCCGCGGTTCTCGAAGAACAGTTCGAGGTTTTGAAGAACGAGGGTTAAATCAACTCTAAAGGTCAAAATCTAACTTAAAGGCTCAGTCTATCATCGTCTAAACCACAACCATCAACCAATCATCCTATTATCGCAAGGGTTTAGCTAACAACACACATATTCAAATCAAGAAAGATGAAAGAAGAATTCAAGAAAGCCATAAACCAATAAAACTAAAAGAAAACTAAGAAATACTTAGCAATATGTCTTCAATATCCAAACGAAAATGCCATCCAATAACATAGTCAGAATTTTTAGCCAAAAACAGTGAAATCAAGAACTATCTTTCTCTCCAAGAATTCTCTCAAATCTCTCTCAATCTAAAAATCACAAGTGTAATCGAACGTGTTTGATCTCTGGCTTTTGTGGAACGTGTAAGAGATGTATTAAGATCGTTTTCGGCATCCATGTCTTATAGGGAAAATCTAGGGTTTAAGAAGTATGTGCTTGGACCGAAAAACAGATAAACCATGGGTTAAACCAATACTGATCTCGGCCGCAGTTTCTATTCTACACGTCTTCTCCTTACCTCCTTTCTTTCCTCCTTTTATGATGTCCTAGCTCTCCTTTTATGCTCCACCATGCTCCACTACGATCCACCTCGACGCTTAGTCCTCATGTATGCAATTGCGTTCCAAAATCTGCCAAAATACCTGTAAATGGAACAAGAATCCGTGTAGACATCTATTCTAGGATAATATGCAAAGTTAAACTTAAATGCTATGGATTCATGTCTATGCATGCAAAACAAAGGAAAAATCTACCTATATGCAAGTCCAAACTAAGGAAATAATTCATGTAGAGTGGTTGATCAAGGTTGCTTCACCGTACGCTGCTTCGCCGTCACTGTTTTGCTGAATCAAATTTTATCCAAATTTATCTTATGTTTATGGGTTGGACATCTTGTATCCGCACTAGGATTTGTTGTAAACATTATAAGTAGACCATTATAGGTCAGATTAGAGCCATCCCGTTGTAGAGCGGTTGATCAAGGTTCTAAGTCTGCGCCGCAGCAAAATAGATTTAGATTTCCCTTTCCTTTGTTCGGTTAGTACTTTTTAGTTTTGATATTTGCGGAAGTTTTTTCCTTTATTATGTCTTGCTAATTTCTCTTGATATAGGGATTGGATTATCCCTATAATGGTTTGATGTATTATTACATATATGTTGTCAATTGAGATTGTGATACTACATCATTTCAAAGTACCTCATTCCCACCTTTTATTTACCTTCGAAAAGTTTGGTGTTTATAATTGGTTTAGATAAAAAAATGGAAGAGCCACAAGCGAGGAGCTTTTTTATTGTATTTACTGAAAAGAAATTTGTTTCGAGAGTAACGTTTTATCATTGTCTCAGAGAATTCTAACTATAGTAGAATGTTCGAGTTACTGTACATTTATTTAAGTAAAGAACCATAAGCGAAGGTTATTCTTGGTTTTTCTAGATTTCAATGTTTTTAATGGGTTTTACTATACTTGTCGAACCGTTGGATTGAGAGCTATGTGAGTAGGAAAGAACGGTCTTTTTTTCTCTAGGTCTAAAACTATTTTAGATGGTTACTTTCAATGTTCATTTATAAATGTTCATGAGTTTCATATATTCAATCTTACTTTAATTCATTATAGTTGGGATTGATGTTGCCTTAGATCACCTCTCTCCTTATTCATGTCTTAAACTATTATTACTTCTCTTGTTTTCTCAAACCTCTTCAATGACATATTTTTCCTCTTCCCTTTCTCTATTTCTTCCCCCTTTTACTTAACAAATTTTATATCATCTAATATGAAACAAACACAGTCTCGGTGATTCGATAACTGATATACTACATCCGTTCCCGTTATACTTGCGGGAGAGGTTATTGTTACCATTCAGTAACACTTCCATGATCACCAACGAAGATGTGTGTTGATTGTTGAGATAAGCATCGATTTTATTACGTGTTTTAATCCATCCAAGGTAATTGCATCAAGGTAACTTGTGAAAACCAAAATTTGAGTAAGAGAGGGAGTGAAATAGTTGTGAGGATTGTCGTTGATATTTTCTAACTACAACTAGGTTGCTTGTTTTGGTTGTGTTTTGAACATGTCTAGCTCAATTATCCCAGCAAGTCACAAGGAAGTGAGCCAATACACCCGGAGATGTTCTCTATGTTAAAGAAGCTTATGTGTTTGGTGGCAAACTTGACCAACCGAATTGGAACATTTGAGTTTAGGATGGAACCTCCTCCTACACCTCCATTGAGGTCCACCTTTGAGCTAGGAGGTCCATTCGATGACTATTAAGGAGTTGTAGGACACGAAACTACCCATGGAAACTCCCAAGAGCAAGGTAGCCATCATTCTACTAATCTTCCTAGAACACCTAATGTGCAAGGTTAAGTTGATAATTTTCATGATTAACAATATGACGGAATGGAAGAAGATATATGGAGGGAGTATCCTAGGCATCACCCACAGCCTAGGAGAGGTTGAGGAGAACGAACCATTCATACCTTATCAAGAATAAGATGGACTAGGGAATGTGAAGGTGAAAATTTGTAGCTTTTAAGACCCGGATACTTTCATGGAGTGGGAGACCAAGTTGGAACAAATTTGGTCATGCAATCAATTTGGAGAGCGACGGAAGGTCCACCTTGCATCATTCTAATTTCAAGGATATTCTCTAGTTTGGTTGGATCATCTAGTCAAGGAAAAGAAGAGAACACTAGATCCGGCCATTACCGCTTGGGAGCAAATGAAGGCCTTGATGAGTTTTACACGTCTATGCAAATGTCCAAGGTAAATTCAAATGTGATTGAGGATGAGGAGTCTATTATGGTAAGATACCTACGCATCTTAAAATCCAATGTGATTGAGGATGAGGAGTCTATTATAGCAAGATACCTACGCATCTTAAACTCTTCATTAACAAATGAAGTTAATGAAGAAGTTCTGCACTAGGTGAGTTGCTACACCTAGATATCAAGGTGGAGAGAAAAACTAAATTAATCGTCTACCAAGGATCAAAGGAGACCACCAGCCATAGATCATGGATCCCAAAGAAGAAGTTCTACACCTCATCATACCTCTAGACCTTGAATGGGCCTTCAAATGGTCCTAAAGGGAGTAATTATAATCCTAGTCTTTGAACTAGAAATATAGAGTGTTTCAAAAGTCATCGAAGAGGTGGTTATATGAGAAATTGTCCCAGTAAGAAAACTCTTATTATTAATCAATAAGGACATTATGAGAGTGAGGATAAAATTGAGCATGATGATGACAACAATCTTAATTGTAACGATCAAAACTTTTATTTTCGGAATCCGGTCCGTAATCATGGACTTTGGATCTCCATCCGGGTCTAAGAATCCATTTCACTTGTTGACTCCCCTCTGTGTCAAGGAAAGGACGTTCTCAAGCATTCACCGCCCTCACCGCCCCCGCAACGGCGGTCGTGGCCCCTGGGTGTTGCCGCGGTTGCGGCGGGTCCTAGCCGCGGGTGCGTTATTTTGACAAATCGTGGCCTTATCTTTTGTAATTTTGTGATCTCTTTTCTTTTTTTTTACCTCATACATTGTCCTTAATAAAAGACAATCATGTGTTTTTTCTACCCTTTGCAAACCCTAGTAGTCCCTAGTAGTCCTCTCTTGTCACGTAAGTTCTTTCCTCTCTTCTCCTATCTTCGTCCCTTTTTCTTCTCCTTCCTTCATACATGTCTTGCATTCAACGGTGGTCTTCTATCATCCTT
Organism: Fagopyrum esculentum; assembly: GCA_033239045.1. Lineage (NCBI taxonomy): Eukaryota > Viridiplantae > Streptophyta > Magnoliopsida > Caryophyllales > Polygonaceae > Fagopyrum > Fagopyrum esculentum. The sequence continues at coordinate 110,522,611 of BSUD01000004.1, forward strand.
ATTACCCGATCGTCTAAGAGTTGGAAGCAGTCAGTAGTGTCCCACCGTTACTCACACGCGGAGGAGACAAGAATCGTTCTTTCTTGAAGAAGGTTGGAGTAAGTGTAAGATCCGATCTAATCTCTACCCTTTACTCTATGTATATATTTATGATGCTTCCAATCATGTTGGTTTTTGTGGATAGAGGCGAGGTTCGGGAGATCCTTGTGCCCCAAAATATATGGAATTAGAAAGTGAATCACGTTTCTAAGATAATAATCGGATTAATGTGTAAGCATGCTATGTGTTTATTCTTGATTTATGTGTGTATCTGCTATTACCATGACCCCAATATGTAGTATGTTAGCTAACGGTTTTATCCTTGGTTGTAGATGCCTTGTAGGATAGGGATGTTGTCGAGTGATCCGATTAGAGTGGTCACCCGGGGTTCTTGTATATTATAGGGCGGGATGTTGTGTTCTTTTTTTTTCCCTTTGACATTATAATTTGTAGTTTTCGGTTGGGAGTCTTGTCTTTTATTCTAGATCTTTCATATTTTGGTAATCATCTATTTCGGTTTGATATATTTTTATGCCTTGTTGCAAGATCTTGTGAACTAGTTGCCATGTTAGGGTCATATGCCATTATTGTAGGACGAGGTAGGGGTCTAGGTTGACAACAATGTCACTCGAGTTTTAAAAATTCACGGTGTTACAACATGATATTAGAGGTCTAGGTTGACAACAATGGCACTCACAATCTTCTGAAAGGAAGAATAACTAAATAAGCAGAATCCGAAAGGGGTTCAAATTTTTAATTGAATTTTGTTTTAAAACATGTGAATAGTCGGTTTGGGATAGAATGTACGGGGGACGACCACTACTTCCGCGGATCTGGGCAGCCTAGCTTGTTATTTTGGACTTTAGTTGCAATTTCTGGACTTTTTTTTATCCAGGTAGTAGTAGCTTAGCCCTATGTGTTAGTTATATGCTCATTACAGATGACACGTACTAGAGCGACATCTGTTGTAGGACGAGGTAGAGGGCGTCCACCTCCTCCTCCTACAATCCGAGGACGCGGAGGAGTAGGTAGACCTATAGTAGCGATTGGTCGGGGCCGAGTCCCAATTGTGGATCCACCCGCGGCTGAGGTTAGAGCCAAGGAGGTTACTGAGAGTGTAATTCCCGAGGCCGGGAATGGGGTTGCGGCTAGATTAGGAGTTGTAATAGCGTAGTAAGCGAAGACACATCGTGTCTCGATGGGAGTGATTAAGTTAAGAGAGTATGTCTGTCAGGTGGAAGAGGCAGCTAGGTTGGGAAGACGTGCCCCAAACGTACATATACCTAGGAGATCAGTGGAGGTATCGCAGAGGGTGACACTTTTGCCAACTACACCGGATAAAGGAGCTCAGATTGACAGGGCTCCAATGAGCCAAGGGCACCGAGATTGGATTCATGGTTGAAGACTTTAAAGCAAATACAAGTACCCCCGTTCGAAAGGATGGTGGGGCTAGAGGTGGAGCATTGGCAAGGGCATGTTGAGACATCACTGGAGTCGATTCGTTTCCCAAAGTATCGGCGAGTGGAGTTGGTACAGATCTTGTTCAGAGACCTGGCGCAGTAATGGTGGAGGACCGTCCGTAGTAGGTTCACTAGGTTTGAGCATATGAGGAGTCTCATCCGGGAGCATTTCAGCCCTGTTGCATTGAGGGGGGAGAGCTTGTAAAACTTCTTTGAGGCAGGGTTTGAGGACATTCTTGTATCCGAGACAATTAGGAAGTTCCCAAAGGAATTAGCGTTGCTTGGTCCAACCGGTCCTCCTAAGGACCAACATGTGTACTTGTTTTCTCGGAGGCTAAGGAAGAGTACATGTATGTATCTTGCTGCTTTTTGTTGTGACTCACTAATGGATTATCAAGACCAAGCCTCAACATATGAGATGGACCAACTAGGTCTGAGGAGGGTTGTTCAGTCATGAGGGACAAAGAAGAGACATAGAACTAGGCAGGCCAATATTGGTGTCGGAGCTTCGGGTTTTGGGCGAGGTCAGACACATGGACGCTCTAGTTATCATCCGACATCGTAGACTTCTGAAAGGGGGTGACAGTGTCATAACTGCAGACGGTATGGATATATGCAAGCCGATTGTAAGAAGTCACCATTGAATTGTTTCACGTGCAGCAAGCTAGGTCATCGAGCTTTGTTCTGCCGACAGGGCACGGCTCCATCACAACAGGGCTCTTCTAGTGCGAGCGCTGCAAGAGGTGGCAAAGACCGCCTCAGTACCAAGCTCAAGTTTAGCAACATCGGGATCTAGGACACCATCCTCCTCAGGGTTCCACACATGTAGAGGGTCGAGGTAGAGGACCTAGTGGTGGTACAGTTATCACGAGTGGTGCATAGGCTAGAGTATTTGAACTGAGGAGCACAAACGAGCCAGCAGCGCCAGCGACTACAGGTACCATTCAGGTTAATGGCCTACCCGTTAAAGTATTATTTGATACGTGTGCTACACACTCTTTTATTTTTGATGTTTTCGTAGGGAGATTGGCCTTAAATACAATAGAGGGGACACCCTTCATTATAGGGTTACCTGATAGGGGTAAGGTCAGAGGTACCCGGGAGATTCCAGCAGACCATCAACACCAAGATTAATCAATTCAGAAAATGCGAGTGGAAATAATTTAGGTATGTGTTCAAAATGACCGAAACGTACCAAAGCTATTATGGAATATTTATTCTATATTGAATATTGTCAATAGTATTAGCTGAAGATTCAAATCTACATTGGCAAGTAATTGATACAATAATAATTAAGCACATCAAAAAGTCACTTTTTTTCTTAATACAAAAAAACAATAATTGTGATTTGAGTGTGATTCTAAACATACCAATAAGCAAGATACAATCATGTGAATGGAAATACAAGATGATTAGGCATCTGCTGTTATCTAGTAGAAACTCGAAAATTTTCTCAATATTTTCAAAAGGCCTATGCTATTTTTACCCCTTTAGGTACACCATACAATGATTAAACAATTTTTATTTTTAACCTTTGTTTTAGATATATTGCAATTTTAAGCCACAATTTTATATATTGCACAAATTTTGTAACACCCCGATTCCGCGGGACTCGAGATGTCACATTAGGCTAGGATCTCACAATAGATCCTGACCCTAACCTGACTACAAGTTCACTGGACCTTACAACATGGCACTGACAGATATAAAAACAAATACATAAAACTGTATAAACTGTATAACCAAAGGTAAACAATAACATAGCCGAGTGTGAAACGACATCCTCACACAGAAGGGAAAACAAGACATCATCCTCACGCAGGAGGGAAAACATAAACAACCCCAAAACCAATCACCTAATGTACGAGAGTCCTCGGCCTGTCACCCTGTCAGATCACCCAGCAGCGCCTATCCTGCAAACATCTACAACACGGTATGAAACTGTTTGCTAACCATACATATATAAGGTAATGCATAAGCACAAGCACAATCATGAAAGATAAACACATCAGCATGCTATCACACATTTACGCATTTTATCATCTTTATATAATAGTCATTCACTCAAATCGTATATATATAGATAGATGAAAGTATGTGACACGAGGACCGATACATCATCGCCTCTAAGTGTTATATCAAGCTGTACGAGTATCGGTCACACAACCCGTGTACCCTATGGGAGTGGATTGCGCCCTTCCTGTAAACCAGTCTGGCCTGACGTCAGAGAACCTCCCAGACTCCATAGCAGGATGAAAGGGAAGGGTTATCACAACCACGCAACGGGGCAATCAATAAAACATAGGTCAGTATAAACGATATCTCATGCTATCATAGAAAACATATAACGCACACACTACTTATGCAAACACCCAATATAAGGATGGTAGCTAAGAAAGTCCTACGGACTTACCTCAACCTCGTACTCGGCTCAACCACAAAAAACCTCCAATCCTGAGAGAGGTCACTACCTAATAACAAGGCATAAAGATATATCAAACTCTATTCATCAAAGGGGTCACACCTAGACCCAAAGGGATCCATGAGGATCAATACTCAATCTATAAGTCTCACAACCAACTAAACCTCAATATCTCAGCATAACTCACAATTCCTCAAATCTCAAGGTAGTATCTAATCAACATTCCTAAATCTCAAATCTAATCCTAATTTAATAAATTAACCTTTAATTAATTAATTAGATTTCGTCAGAATAAAGTTTTGCCGCAAGCAATTTCTAAACCCCCTTTCAAATCAATCTCATACCACACTTCAACTCAATATCAAAGTTCACACTCCATTGAGGCTGCAACCAGACGGTTCAGTAACACGTCTCTAAGCTCATAAACCATTGGAATATCTTCCAAGGCTGGACTCTCTTCCTCCTTCATGGCATGACGATAGAAGGAATCACATGCTTGTGCTATAAGCCTTGCTGCCCGTATGGCACTAATGACAAAACCCGTCTCTTCATAGGTCTTAACCTCGGAAGACCTCTATCTAATCTATCTCAGTAGAGACAATAACAGTCTTCCAACTGGAATCTAACACAACATGATATATATACATCCCATCCATACACATAATGACCTCCTCATGCACCTATGACATGACAAAGAAGTCTACAAGCAACACAAAAGTCCCTACATAAAGGGGACAATCACATATCTCGCGGGTACCTCAGACTCCTAACTGGTATCCCTATCAAGGAAGGTCTACCCTCTATTGTATCTAAAATCAATCTATACATGCATAAAAGCAAAGAGTGCATAGCACCCATATCAAACAAAACTCCACTAGGTAAACCATTAACGAGAATGGTACCTGTAACAGCTAATGCCAGTAGCTCCATTGTATATCATCACTCAAACCTCGGACCTACGCTCCTCGGGTATCATTGAGGTCATCACCATAGCCTCCACTTCTACTCTTTTTGCACCGAAAAGAGGAAGGTCTGTTTAGAAGAAACACTACCTTGCTGACAAAAAGGGCCAAATGGCCTAGTTCACCACATGTAAAGCACGCTATCGGTGCCAAGGAACACTCAGTGCGCATGATAGCATGAACTATAGTCTATATTTTGGGACCTGTTTAGACGTTTTATCTTCAATAATCTGCATCTTTGAATGTATATTATGTGATTATATTGTCGTTTCATCTACCTTTACGGGAATTGAGGTCTACACCAAGTTTCGTTGTAATCGTAGGTAAAATGGCACGTTTTGCATCAAAATGGAGCTAAGGAGCAAGGGAGTCATTGGAGCTACATTCTGGAGCTTAAGGAAGAACTCAGGAAGCAAGGAATTAACAAAGAAGATTTACTTTGGACCAGATTTAAGAGATTTCACATTCAGCTGAGATTCACCTCGGTCATCTATAGTGTCACCTCGACCGAGGTGATCTAGAGGAGCGCCCCGACCGAGGCGAACACCCTGGACGCGGCGAGATATATTTTATTTGGCAAATATCTTTCATTTTTGGAATGAGAGATCTTATATTTTTGGGGTGGATTTCTGGAAGGAAGATCATATATTTGGAAGATCTATTTTTGAGATATGGATATATTTTATTAGGAAATTATCTTTTTAAGATATTTTATCTTTGGAAGATAATTCTCCTATATAAATGGTTGGATTTTCCACAAGTTAAATGCATGCTTAAAGGCTGAGAGCATCCAGCAATTAAGGGATTTTTCCGGAGCTTTGAAGGAAGGAAGGAAGATTGAAGATCAATCAAGGAAGGATTGATAGTTCGGATATAGCTTTTTAGGGGATTTGTAAGACTTTTTTAGATTCCCTTTTGTTTGATTGTCTTGTTGGATTTGTAATCCAAGGAACGCTGATTTGTTTGATATTTGATTCAGTTGTTGAAGCCTTGTTCTTAAGGTTTTTGTGTTCAAATATTCATTCTCTTCCCATATATTTGATTATTGTTTTCATGATGATGAGGGGCTAATTTCCTTGTGCGATTCTAGGGTGATTGGCTGAAAGTTTTAGGGAAAAAAAATGATAGAATAATCTTAATTCTAGTAGGACCCTGAAAGTTCGAGTCTTTATCTTTAACCCTAGAACATCTAGTTCAGTCGATGAACATCTCGGCCGGGGTAGAACTTGACTGACCGAGGTGGCCTTTTCTGATCCGAAACTGAGAGTTAAGTGATAGAGTTTGCCAAATCCTATTCTTATTACACCTTTCCTGGTTCAATGCAAGCCTAGGATGAGACTTACCCGGTAATTCCTTTGTTTGTTTACCCAAGATCATAAGTTTAGGTAATCAAGGCTTATCCTTTATTGGGGTTTGAGTGTGCCTTCATCCCATCTTTGTGAGTTAGCCTGAGACTTACCCGGTAGAGGTTAATTATATTCCCTTAGTTGGTGTGTTGGTTTGAGATTATAATTCCTTTCCTTAGTACCTTGAGACTTACCTGGTGATAGGTTCTTTGGCTTGGGATTGTGAGTAGTGAGACTTACCCGGTGATCTATTCCACTTTAAAAACACCTTCCCTTTGCAAAACCTCAGCTTTGTCCGCTTATCTTGAGATCTTGAGTTGGAACCACAACTGGATGTTTTAATCCCTAGAATTTGCATATTCCCCTTAATTGACCTTATTATCATCTTTGATTGTTTTAATCGCTTTTATGGTTAGTTGCAATATTGACAACCTATACTTGCTTTGTTTCACCTAAGTCCTTGAGATCGACACCCCGGAATTCTTGCTTTTATTATACTTGATCCGTACACTGCGGGTTCGCATCCTTGTTTAAGCATACTTCTTGGGATATAAATTTAAAGCTTACACACACCATTTGGAGCGAACAAGTTTTTGGCGCCGTTGCCGGGGACTTGGTCTAGACCGAGCCGGTTGCGGTTGTCTTTCGGGGCTATTGCCCCTGTTACTACTAACCACTCTACTTGAGTGACTTTCGCAGGTTCTTTTTAGGTTTATGTGAAAAACACGTGCTGGGAAGGAAATCGTTCCTTACGATCCCGAGCCGGTAAAGACATATAAGAGACACTTGAAAGAAGCGAAAATGGCCAACCAAGACAATCGCGATCTTGAGGCCGAATTGAAGGAGGCGATGGAACAGCTGTGCCTCAATAGGGAAGAACTGTAGCGCGAAAGGGAGTAAAATCGCACCAGAGCTGCAGAGATTGAAGCAGATATGGCTGAGTTACGAGCTCAAATTCTGCATCGACCAGACCCTCGACCGAGGCAGGACCCCGCTCCAATTGCCGCGGCCGAGATACTTCCACCTCGGATGCCAGTCCGAGATGTTCTTTTTGCAGGTATTCCACAGACCCTAGGGCAGAGGATGGACCCAAACCAGCAAGTGAGGTGTCCAGGAGTCAACCTAGGAGATCCAGCGGAGAATGATTATGAACTTTGACCGCAAGTTCTTTCCATGATCCACCAATGCCAATTTGGAGGTCTAGAAAGGGAGTCTCTTCACCAACATTTCACCCAGCAGCGCCTATCCTGCAAACATCTATAACACGGTATGAAACCGTTAGCTAACCATACATATATAAGGTAATGCATAAGCACAAGCACAATCATGAAAGATAAACACATCAACATGCTATCACACATTTACCCATTTTATCATCTTTATATAATAGTCATTCACTCAAATCGTATATATATAGATAGATGAAAGTATGTGACACGAGGACCGATACATCCTCGCCTCTAAGTGCTATATCCAGCTGTACGAGTATCGGTCACACAACCTGTGTACCCTATGGGAGTGGATTGCGCCCTTCCTGTAAACCAGTCTGGCCTTACGTGAGAGAACCTCCCAGACTCCATGGCAGGATGAAAGGGAAGGGTTATCACAGCCACGCAACGGGTCAGTCAATAAAACATAGGTCTGTATAAATGATATATCATGCTATCATAGCAAACATATCACGCACACACCACTTATGCAAACACCCAATAAAAGGGCGGTAGCTAAGTAAGTCCTACGGACTTACCTCAACCTCGTACTCAGCTCAACCACAACAACCTCCAATCCTGAGAGAGGGAACTGCCTAATAACAAGGCATAAAGATATATCAAACTCTATTCATCAAAGGGGTCACACCTAGACCCAAAGGGATCCATGAGGATCATACTCAATCTATAAGCCTCACAACCAACTAAACCTCAATATCTCAGCATAACTCACAATTTCTCAAATCTCAAGGTACTATCTAATCAACATTCCTCAATCTCAATTCTAATCCTAATTTAATTAATTAACCTTTAATTAATTAATTAGATTTTGACAGAATAACGTTTTGCCCGCAGGCAATTTCTAAACCCCCTGTCATCAAATTTCATCAAACAAACAACCTATAATCACCAGAATAATATAACGACCATAATGGAATTTCTAATAGTCCTATTTCACATGCCTAAAGTCAATTTAGGCCAAATTGAAGTACGGAAAACGAATAAATTCATAACTTATTCGTTACTAACCCGATTGACGATCTGAAAGAAGATTCGAAAACACATCGACGCAGGCTACGCATGGACAACATCAAATTCACCGGAATCTGAGTGAAGGAACCTTTCTGGTGACATATATGCTCGACCAACCCTTCATCTGCTTGGAAATGCAGAAACTCGGTACCGATATGAAAAGAATGAAGAGAGGAATCCAGAAACTCAAACGGAACTGAAATCGGATTAGAAACGGAGAGTAGATCTGCGTTTGAAGGTTGAGAGAAATCAGAGCTTTTACGAGGAAACTTGAAAGGAAATGAATTAATAAAGGATTTTCCGCTATTTATAGTGAAGACGATAATTATCCTTTAGCAAAGTCGATAATTATCCTTTAACCGATCCAAAGGCGGGTCGAACCTCCTTCTCCAAACTTCTCGAGATTGGAATATTAAATCTGGAATATTGTAGGGATAATTATTCCACAACGGCCTCGGAAATCGTGTATTCATAAGCCGTCTTTTCTCTCAACTGCAATTTTTTTAATTGGTGCTCCCAAATGCCTCTCCATGTTATTTCATATCTAGGACATATCCGATGTCCTGATCTTTTCTCTCAACTGCAATTTTTTTAATTGGTGCTCCCAAATGCTCCAAACAACACCGGAGGGTAAAAATAATTACCCTGGGGAAAAAGTAAAAATTTCCCCAAATGTCCAAAATTACGCGAGGAACATAACGGTTGGACTCATACTCATCACTTGCAAAATCTTTGCGAATTATATGTCAATTACTATCAACGATTAAGTTAATCAACATTAATTAGAATTCGGTAATCCTAGCTATTACAAATTTATCCAAACTAAAATACTTAATTTAATTTATGAGTTTACATGGTACTTGTTACCACAATCTACTAATTATATTATGAATAATAAATTTCCTATAATCACATGCCCACCATGCTCCGTAACTAAAAATTTTGGATGAGAGAGTTTTGACCGTTAACTGGGCGTAATATCACTGGACAACTGGTGTTCATGTTGCTTCCGGCTTTCTAGGGGTGGTTATTCCTGAAACAGGACTGCCTTAGCCCAAGCACAACACAAATCTGTTTCGTTTTCTCCCTCAGACCGTAGTCTCTCAATTACATCTCTCTTTTATGAGGAATAAGGAATTGTAATCAAGAAAGTAAATTCTTCAAAATATACCTTTCAATTAAGTAGCTTTCCCTTAATGAAAAACAAACATTATTGAATTTGAAAGATGATTACAAGCACTCAAACACACTGGAAATTGAAGATTCAACTTATTTCAAACACTTCAAGCTAGAAAGATCCATCGAAGTATTTTGTTCTTAAAGAGAGGAGGAACCTGTAGCACCCCAAATCCGCAGGACTCGGGGCGCTACTGGGCTAGGATCTCACAATGGATCCTGACCCTATCTTGACAACAAGTTCACTGGATCTTACAACAAGGCGCAGATAGATTAAAATGAAAACATCAAACTGTATAAATATATAAAAACACAGGTTTAAAAAGCCCCGCTGAGTACAAAACAACAATATATAACCATACATATACAAAACATCCCAAAATCCCTCGTAGAACCTAGTGTACGGAAGCCCTCAGCGGATCACCCATCTGGCTGACTCTGTAGTCCTCCTATCCTGCAAAGCATCTATAACACAGTATGAAACCGTTAGCTAAACATTCATATATAAGATAATGCATAAGCACATACACATGTCATGGAATGGTAAACAGGCAATCATGTTGTCACACATTTATCCGTTTAATTATCTTTATAACGTCATACACTCATTATATATATATATATATATATATATATATATATATATATATATATATATATATATATATATATATATATATATATATATATATATATATATATATATATATATATATATATATATATATATATATATATATATATATATATATATGTATATATGTATATATATGTATATATATATATATGTATATATGTATATATATGAATATATATATATGAAAATATGTGACACGGGGAATATATCATCCTCGCCTCCGGGTACCGTAGCCATCTGGAGTAGTATCGGCGCACGTCCCATGTACCATAAGGAGTCGTGAAGAGCTCAGCTTGTATACCAGGACTGGCCGGAACTACAGAAAACCTCCCAGACATCTGGAGTAGGGGGCTATCCAATAAACCATAGGTTGGTAATAATCAACATCACATGTTATCAAGCATATAACAATCACCACTCATGCATACATCAAAATATAGGAATGCGGCTAAGTAAGTCCGACGGACTTACCTCAACCTCAAGACAACACCAACCACGATCAATTCCAATCCGGAGGATAGCGTTGCCTAATAACAAGGCATAAAGAGATATCAAATCTCCTATCAATCAAAGGGGTCACACCTAGACCCAAGGGATCCATAAGAATCATATCCAACCTATAAGCCTCAAAAACCTACTAAACCTCAAAGCCATAGCGGGCATATATCGATACCATGATATCATCATCCTATTCTCATTCTCATAACTAGCATGCTTCTAAACCACTCACACTAGGAAAGGAAACTACTCATACCACACTAGGTAAGTCCTGCACAAGACGCACCTACGTGACAAGCAGACGTAGGGGCGAAGCACCGTGAAGGCGTAGGGACGGCGGCACTCCACGCAGAGGCAGTGGCACACCAGGCGCAGGGGCGGCTTCTGGCAGGCGCAGGGGAGGCTGATTGTGCAGAAGCAAATCTCCGACTTCTCTTCGATCCCTCACTCCATCTTCTTCACCTCTTCACCATCCAACAACCATCCACATACATATATATACATATATACATCAATACATGTCTAGGAAGATCAATACAAGATCAAACTTATGGATTCCTAAGCTAAAGGTAATGAAAGAAGAAAAGAAGAAAGAAGAAGGAGGAAGACGAAGAATTCACCAAGTTGGAACCTAACAGAGAGAAAGGATCCATACCACACACAACTAGCAATTTCTATACCAGAACAACAACAAACCTCATCATCAACATCAAACTCACCTCAATTTCCTTGCAAAACCAAGGAATACCAAGAATAAGATCAAAGGCAAAAAGAGGAAGAGAGGAAGAATGTGAGGAAGGAGAAGCCTGCGGAAGAATGAGGAAACCCTCTCCTAGAAATAAAGGAAGAAAGCTTATATAGGAAGCTAAGGAAACCAAGGTCAAGGAGTCAACGAAAGCGGCTGCAGCCGCAGGAAACTGTTCGCTCCAAACGGTGTGTGCAAGCTTTAAATTTATAACCCTAGACTTAAGCTTAAAACAAGGATGCGAACCCGCAGTGTACGGGTCAATCGTAGTAAAAGCAAGAGAATTCCAGGGGTCGATCACAGGGACTCGGTGAAACAAAGTCAATACGGTATGCTAATGTCAATTCTAACCACAAGAGCGATTAACACAATCAAAGATGAATAAGAAGTCAATAAAGCAAACATGCAATTCTAGGGATTAAAGCATCTAGTTGTGGTTCCAACTCAAGATCTATAGATAAGCGGACAAAGCTGAGATTTTTGCATGGGGAAGGTGTTACTAAAGTGGAGTAGATCACCGGGTAAGTCTCACTACACACTAATCCTAAACCGTAACTCCTATTACCGGGTAAGTCTCAAGGAATCAAGATAAAGAACTATAACCTCAAACTAACACGCCACCTAAGGGAATAGAATCAACCTTTACCGGGTAAGTCTTAGGCTAACTCACAAAGATGGGATGGAAGCACACTCAAACCCCAATAAAGGAATAACCTTTATTACCTACACTTATGATCGTTGGTACACAAACTAAGGAATTACCGGGTAAGTCTCATCCTAAGCTTGCATTGGACCAGGAAGGTGTAATAAGAATAGGATTTAGCAAACTCTAACACTTAACTCTCAGTTTAAGGTCGGATAAGTCACCTCGGTCAGAAGAATTCCACCCCGGCCGAGATGTTCATCAACCGAGCGAGATGCTTAGGGTTAAGGTTAAAGACTCGAACTTTCAGGATCCTACTGGAATCTAAGATTATTCTATCATTGTTTTTCCCACAACCTTCAGCTAATCACCCTAGAATCACACAAAGAAATTAGCCACTCATCATCATAATGAAAGTATTAAATATTTGGGAAGAAAGTGAATATTTGAACAAAGAAGAATCTAATGAAAAGACTTCAATAACTGAATCAAATATCACAACAAAGCGTTCCTTGGATAATAATCCAAAAAGACAAGACAACAATTGAGGGAATTGAAGACAATCTTACAAAACCCTTCAAAAAGCTATAAAAGCTATGGACTTCAATCTTCCTTCAACCCTCAACAAGGTTCTTCGAAAACTCCCAATCTGGAGTATACCGCTGCTGCTGCGTGTATGCCGGTCGTATGCGGGCTATGCGAGATGTATGCAGCCTATGCGAGATGTATGCCGGATCTCGAATTGTGGAAAATCCGACCCTTTTTATAGGAAAATAACCCTCCAAAGATAATAGATCTTAGAAAGATATCTTCCCATAAAAATAGGTAAAATATATGATTCTGCATATCTCCTTCCTTCCAGGAGCCAAGCACAAATATATAAGATCACTTTCCAAAGATAAAAGATCTCAGCCAAGAATAAAATATTCTCGCCGCGTCCTAGGTGTTCGCCTCGGTGGAGTCGGCGTCTCTGGATCGCCTCGGTCGAGATGAATCTCTGGTCAACCGAGGTGAGTCACAACTGAATGTGAAATCTCTCAAAACTGGTCCAAAGTGAATCTTTAATCCATGGCTATGCTCCCTGGATGTAGCTCCAAATGACTCATGACTCCTTTTGCTCCTTTTTGATGCAAAACGTACCATATTACCTGCAATTACAACGAAACTAGGTGTAGACCTCGATTCTCGCAAAGGTAGATGAAATGGTAGTAAAATCACATAATGTACATACAAACATGCAGATTATGAAAGATAAAACGTCCAAACAAACCCCAAAATATAGACTATAATTCATGCTATCAAAATACCCCATACTTAGCCCTTGCTTGTCCCCAAGCAAGTTCCTCATATAAAAGACAAGATAGAATGGATTATAAGTCAAGAAAATCAATGAAAAAGTCTTTCAAAAACATTTAATGGTGTGTAACTATCATAGATCACCCTAAGAGAATACTTTCTGGAATTAAAAACTTAATATGATCAAAACATTATATAAATATAAGAAAGTTGTTCATCTTTGCATAAAATCATAGAATGCATAATAAATCATAATTATCAAAATTAATCATGTATAATCCAGTTTAAACCGCTAAGTCAATCAACAAGCTCAAGGTCTCAAGGGCTTCCGAAAAGAAAGGTCAAGAAACGTGTAGGGTAGGGATGTATGTAAGGTAATGTGGTGCTAGAATCCGGGAAAAGGATGAACTTCACTTTCACTTCAACTTGCAACATCTTCCACCAATAAGCTTTGCTTATCTCACACTTTTTCTTTTTTACTTTACTTTTTGGGATGCATGGACAGAGGTGCACAATAACCGAAGCCTAGGAAATCTGCAATCATCAATTTCTCGAGATGCATCAAACCCTTGATGCACATACCATGACCCGTTAGGAATATCGCTCAATCCGACTTTGGCAAGACACAAACACCCGGCTATGTGAATGGTGCCGAGTTACTCATCTTCATGATTGACTTCCCCAAACCTATTATTGCTTTCTAACACTTACACTTCCAGCCACTTCTCAACTTTAACTTGCTTTCACCACTTCGCTTGCTTCCAAATTCCCGGATAGGTAAAGGGAGGCAAAATGTATATGAGGGGCTAAGCATGATCAAGAAGAAGAAGAAGAAGAGAATGAATTGCCTTGGTCTTTCCAAGAAGAAAGTGAGAGAACTTATCCTGCGGTGTCAACCTTCAAATTCAACATAATTTGGATAAAACAAAGTATTAAACATGCTAATAATTTCAAACAAAGCATTTAGCAACTTAAACATATTATAAAACCTTTCAAACACATAAAGAATTTAAAACCAGTAAGTAAACAAAATCTTCGCTGAGATCATATCCAGATAAGTAACACAAAATCGTTTTCGAAAACTCTCAGTTAACCCACCTCGGTCGAGGTGTTCTTGGTTCAACCGAGGTGAAACACCTCGTTCGGCCAGAATCTCCCCGGTCGAGGTCAAAAATTTTTTTTTAAAACCATTTTTTTTTCGGTTTCGACGTTTTTCTCAATCAAATAACCTGTAGGTATGCATGTAATATCAGATAATCATATAAATGCATAAGTGAAGCATAAATAAAATATCCGATAAATAGTACATCAAAGGTAGTCGAATAAAATACATCACGTAGTCACGTAGTCAAATAACAACAAATACCCCATACTTGAGACACACTGTCCCAGTGGGTATAATAAAAGTCTAAACAAGAGAGAACTCACCGGATAAAAGCCGAACTGCATAAAAAGAAAATAATGATAAAATCCTGCAGCTCCTCAGTAGTCTCGATCCGGTGGTGGTGCATAAGGATACTGAGTCGGATCATAAGGATGGCCCATGATCCGCTCGAACTGCAGCTGAGCCATGATATGCTGATGATGCTGCCGCTCCTGCATCTCACGGATATCCAGCGAAAGTGCAGCGTATGAGTCGATAACCTGATCCGTCAGGTCATCGATCCGTCGGTGAGCAGCTCTATCTCTCACTCCTCGCCTCCTGCGTCTAGCAGGTCTGACCGGAGAAGTCTCAGCTGGTGCCGGCTCTGTATCCTCCTCGTCATCCAAATCTATAATAGGTGGTGCGCTCGTCCCAGCTGTATCTGTCCCTGTGTCCATCGGGACGCCACCTCCTCTCTCATCTACTGTCTCATCATCATCGTCGTCATCCTCATCCTCAGCCTCAGCAGGGGCAGCTGCTGCCTCTCTGTGATCCTCCATCAGTGTATCCCAAGCTGTCTGCTAGTAATGCGGATCAAAAACTGTGAACTGCGCAGACCAGCGGATCCCCTGAGGTGCAGTCCGCTCCCAAGGCATGGCGACGTATGGAGTGGTCAAACCACGGGGAACTAGAATCCTCCGTGTGATCATCTCCTGTAATCCCAGCGGCTTCGGAGCCGCCGCCATCGTGTAAACGCTGAGGTCCATCCCGTGGTAGGTAGCGATGTGGGTGACTAGACCTCCGCAGCAAATGTCTCCCTTCGCTTTGGCCTTGATCCTGTGCAGATCCTCTGCCAGGAGCAAGCCAAAGTCTGGGTATCCACCTGTAACCATGCAGTATAGAGCGAATAGCTCCCCCTGTCGGACCTTCTAGGGCGTCTCAGTACGCGCCAGAAGCGTCTCGCTGAAAATCCTGTGGGCTAGTCTGAAGGCCGGATGAAAGATGACCTTCTCCCTGGAATCTCCAGGGCGCCATCTGTCTGCATGCTCAGTAATATAGGCAATCTGCCCCCAGAACTCTCTAGCTACGGCTCGTGTCGGGAAGTCTACGGCAGTGGGGTCAGAAAAGCCAAAAATCTCTCTCCATATCTCTAAAGGAACTATGAAGTTCCGGTTCATCAACCGGTACTTCACAGACCGGTCTGTGGGGAGGTAGGAGAAGGAGCTAACAAACTCTAAGGTCGGCTCCAAGTAAGCTGGGGCTCGGATCTCAGTAAACTGATCCAGCCCGACAGTAGCAATCATCCTCCTAAGGTCAGCATCTAACCCTAGGCAATCAAAGGCCGACACGTCCAGAAATCGTGGTGCGATAACTGGACGGCTAGCTATCCGCTCATAGTCTACCCGGCATCTCTCGTGGATAACCGGGCGGTAAGGACGGGAAGAAGAGGAAGAAGGGGAGGGAGAGGATCTATCTCTAAGGGCTAAGCGACGATCTGAACTCATCTTCAATCAACACTGTGAGACTACCTCGGTCGACTGACAAACTCCAAGAATCACCTCGACCGAGGTGCAGATCGACTGGACCGAGGCGAAGATAGTCGCGATTTCAACTCTCTGAATTTCAGTTCTTTTCCCCCAAAAATCACTACAAATGCTTCCTATGGGGTACTTAACCTTTTCCTCAACACATTCAAGGGCAACCAAAGCCCAAATCGAAGTAAACGAGCGAGTTAGGGTTTCGATCGTTTTTACCTCGTTCCGGCCGATTCGCTCGATCTTTCTGTAGATTCGTTGTTGCAATCGATTCCTCTACACTTCAATCTCGGTTTGGAAGCAGAAAACGTCGAAAACGAGCAAGATTTGAGAGGGAGCGAAGTGGATCTGTCGCCGCGGTCGAGGTAGGTAAAAAAATGTAAAAAAGTAATTTTTTTTCCCTTTTATACTGTCACTGGATCTGCTGTCACCTCGGTCGAGATGGTCTCGACTGGACCGAGGTGG
This sequence comes from Fagopyrum esculentum, assembly GCA_033239045.1. Taxonomy (NCBI): domain Eukaryota; kingdom Viridiplantae; phylum Streptophyta; class Magnoliopsida; order Caryophyllales; family Polygonaceae; genus Fagopyrum; species Fagopyrum esculentum. The sequence goes on from BSUD01000004.1 coordinate 110,539,438, forward strand.
TATGGACTGAGGTGGTTCTGCAGAAACCCTAGTCGCCTCGGTTGCTCAAGAATCAACTCGGTCGAGGTGCTCTGACAATAACCGAGGTGCTTCTGTCTTCTCAGAATCTCGAACTTCTGTCCTTCCAGTTGTGCTCCTTCCTAGATATTCCCTGTTGTCTGTCCAGAACGCCAAAAACAAAGCAAAGCAAAGCAAAAAACAAAAGCTATCTAAACTAGACTAGAAAACGGGAAAAGAAAGCAATACCTTGGGTTGCCTCCCAAGAAGCGCTTGATTTAAGGTCGCTAGCTGGACCATGATGTGTCTCAAAGGAGGTGGGAGGTTCCCTCACCCCATACTTCACCTCCATCGTGGGGTGAAGTGAGTAGCTCCATCAAACGCTCCAACAAGTGTAAGTGCTCATCGGGGAATGAATCGTCTATGGGTTGGTTATTCGTCTCGCGGGAAGATTCCGGTAGTCGGTTGAGGTGATCCGCAACGGAGTTTTCGGATCCCTTCTTATCGCGGATCTCTAGATCAAACTCTTGAAGCAAGAGAATCCATCGAATAAGGTGCGGCTTGGCATCCTTCTTAGCCAACAAGTAACGAATGGCCGCATGGTCGGTGTAGACAATGACCTTCGCCCCTACTAGATAGGAACGAAACTTCTCGAAAGCATATACAACCGCCAATAACTCCTTCTCGGTGGTAGCGTAGTTGCGTTGTGCTTCATCTAGCGTCTTGCTAGCATAGTAAATGGCGGTGGTCCGTCCATCCTTCTTCTGTCCAAGCACCGCTCCTACGGCTACATCACTAGCGTCACACATGACCTCAAAGGGCAAGGTCCAATCAGGAGGCTGGATAATATGAGCGGAGATCAATGCTTCCTTAATCCTGTAAAAAGCATCAAGACACTCCTGCGAAAACTCAAACACAACATCTTTATTCAAGAGATTAGTTAGAGGTTTAGAAATCTTAGAGAAGTCCTTGATGAATCTCCTGTAGAAACCTGCATGCCCTAGAAAACTCCTCACACCTTTAACAGAACAAGGGGGAGGGAGTTTCTCAATAGTCTCGATCTTAGCTCGATCGACCTCAATACCTCGATTAGAAATGAGGTGTCCTAGCACAATGCCTTCATTAACCATAAAATGACACTTCTCCCAATTCAAAACAAGGTTAGTGTCTTCACATCTTTTAAGCACTAGGGAAAGGTTAGATAGGCAATCATCAAAAGAGGAATCATATACAGAAAAATCATCCATGAATACCTCCATGATCTCCTCTATGTACTCGGAAAAGATAGCCATCATGCATCGCTGGAAGGTAGCGGGTGCATTGCACAATCCAAATGGCATCCTCCGATAGGCAAACGTCCCCCAAGGACAAGTGAAAGTGGTCTTCTCCTGATCATCCGGATGGATAGGAATCTGGAAGAACCCACTATAGCCGTCCAAGTAGCAAAAGTGTGAATGTTGGGCCAACCGTTCGAGCATTTGATCAATGAAGGGAAGCGGAAAATGATCCTTCCGAGTCGCCGTGTTCAGCTTCCTATAATCGATGCAAACTCTCCAGCCCATAACGGTCCTTGTTGGGATCAACTCGTTGTTCTTATTCGTCACAACGGTCATCCCTCCTTTCTTCGGAACGACATGCACCGGGCTAACCCACTTGCTGTCCGAGAGAGGATAAATAATACCTGCATCCAACAACTTAAGAACTTCCTTCTTCACAACCTCTTTCATGATCGGATTTAACCGTCTTTGAGGTTCCCGTGAAGTCTTATGATTATCTTCCATTAGAATTCTATGCATGCAGAAAGAAGGTTTAATGCCAATAAGATCATCCGTGGTGTAACCTATAGCTTTTCGATGCTTTCTCTGGATATGCATTAACTTAGACAATTCAGAATCGGAGAGGGAAGCACTAGCAATAACGGGATAAGTAGAATCCGGCCCAAGAAAGATATACCTCAAGTGACTAGGGAGCTGTTTAAGCTCCACAACTGGGGGTGCTTTCTGAGAGGGATCTCTGCTTCCTCTTTCCCGTGGAGTGGTGTCAGAAACTGGACTTGATGCAATCTCAGTTTGAATCGTCTCGCTGTCGACCTCGGTCGAGGCGCATAGGCGTTGACCGAGGTGTTCTTCGGTCGCCTCGCTCTGTCCAGAAAGTGCCTCGGTCGAGGTACTGCTACTGGATCCGAGACTGGAGATCTTCGTCTCCTGGATTAGCTTCTCAGTTTTAGCTCCTGGATCCTCTTCCAGTGCCTTCAAGCTCCGTATATCTGCATCACAAGAAGCATCTATACCTTCCTCCATTAAACTGAAGCTTATAACTCTTTCGAGTGGGTCGTTAATAAGGATAGAGCTCACCAATTCTCTTGATTCTTCTTCATCGTAGATGTTGAAGATATCATCAGTAAGTTGCTCCCCTTTCATGGCCGCAAGTAGTGCGAACTCCACCTCATCGCCACCAACGTTGAATTTCAACTTGGCGTTCTTGCAATCCACGTTGCAACCCGAAGTTGCTAGAAATGGTCTCCCGAGAATAATAGGTACTGGATAATCTGCGGGAATGTCAAGTACAACAAAATCTATAGGTAGATAGAAGTTACCTAACTTGACCGGAACGTCCTCCAAAATGCCCACGGGATGGGTAATGGAGCGATCCGCCATGTAAAGTCGAATCTTGTCCGGCTTGGGCTCTCCAAGACCGATCTTTGTGCATAGCTCCAGCGGGATGATGCTCACACTGGCTCCTAGATCACAAAGGGCTTCACAAGTAACATCTCCAACTTGAATGGGAATGCAAAATGAGCTGGGATCTCTCAATTTAGGTGGCATCTTTTCCTTTATGATTTTGATAAGCTCCGAAGATTTAGATGTCATCCTAACTTCACCAACATCCTCCAGCTTCCTCTTCCTTGATAAGATTTCTTTTAAGAACTTCCCATAGGCGGGCATACCTAGAATAGCATCAAGGAAAGGAATATTAATATGTAGCTTATTCATCAAGTCAAGAAACTTACCGAAGTGCTTGTCTAGATGTGCTCTGGCTCTGGACTGAGGGAATGGAAGTGGTGGTTTATATGCAGGAGGTGGAACATAAGTTTCTGTCGTTCCTCCTGCTTTCTGTTGCTCCGCCTCGGTTGGCATCTCGGTCGAGGTGTTCTTCGACTGGATCTGGACCGAGGTGGTCTGCGTCGAGCGAGGTACTGGATCTGCAGTTTTGAGTCCACTCCTCGTCGTTATGGCCATGCACTGGCCCTTAGGGTTAGTTTCCGTCTTTGCTGGAAGCTTCCCTGGATCTCTTGGCGCTTCATTCGCCCTATTAGCAAGTTGTTGTTCGAGGGACTTTTGGGCCCTCGAAAATGAAGTCATAGAATTCTCCATAGCACTAAGCTTGATCAAGATTGCCTCCAGAACTGCGTCTTTCTTTTCCGGTTGAGACGAACTTGATCCTTGCCCTTGGCTTTTCAATGGAGTAGAAGAAGAAGAAGGAGAAGAGAGGAAAGGATTAGAGGAATCATTAGAGTTGGAGTTTGAATAATTGTTACCGTGGTTTTGGTTATTCGCCCTCCAGTTGTTGCTATTGGATCCTCTATTGTTGTTGTTGTAGTTGTTGTTTCGGGGTCCGTTGTTGTTGTTACGGTACCCGTTATTGTTGTTGTTGTTCCTTTGCCCTTGCTCTTCCTTCTTAGTTTGAGCCATCCAGAGCTCCTTCAATTGCTTCACGTCATTCTTCAACGACGTGAGTTGATTGTTGTTGGGTTGAGTCTCTTGAAAGTTGACTCTTTTAACTCCACCTTCAGCTCCTTGGTGGGTATACTTCTCCATGTGCAAGGCTTGCTTCTCAATGAAGTCCCAAGCCTCGTCAATCGCCATGTCCATGAAGGTACCGGCGGAGAGTAGTTGGAGATTTAACTGGGTGCTTCCGTCCAGCCCTTTGAAGTAGATCTCCAACAACTCGATCTTTGGAATCCCATGATGTGGGCAATCCAAAATGATATCCTTGAACCGCTCCCAAGATTTGGACAAGCTCTCCTTGTCATTCATGATGAAAGCATTGATTTTCCCTCTCATTTCAGCGGTCTTTGAAGGGGGAAAGAATTTGGTTAAGAATTCCGTAGTCATCTCCTCCCATGTGCTAATTTTTCCTGGAAGAAGAGATTGATACCAAGTAAGAGCTCTATCTTTTAAAGAAAAGTAAAAAGGTCTTAGCTTGTAGTTGTTATTTTCAATTCTGGAAGGTCGCAAGGTTTCCATCAAAATCTCGTAGTTTTGAAGATGTTGATGCGGCGACTCCTTCTCTAGCCCTCCGAATTGGCATTGGCAAATCATGGATAGAACTTGCGGTCGAAGTTCGTAGTCATGATCCGCTGGATCTCCTAGGTTCACCCCTTGACGCCTCAGCTGTTGATTCGGGTCCATCCTTTGACCTAGGGTTTGTGGGATTCCTGCAAGAAGAACATCTCGGACTGGCATCTGAGGTGGAAGTACCTCGGCCGGGGCGACAGGTACTGGAATCTGCCTCGGTCGAGGGTCAACTACTGGATTCTGCATCGGTCGAGGATCAACAGGAGGATCTTCCCTCGGTCGAAGTAGAATCTGATCTCGGATGATTGCAATCTCAGCTTCGATTGCTGCAGTCTTGGCACGATTCTCTTCTTTCTCTTGCCTTAGTTCTTCTTTACTGAGACGTAGCAGCTCTTGCGTCTCTCTCAATTGGGCTGCAAGATCGTGATCGTCTTGTTGGGCCATCTTCGCTTCTCTTAAGTGTCGCTTGTATGTCTTTTCTGGTTCGGGATCGTAAGGAACGATTTCCTTCCCAGCGCGGGTTCTTCGCATATACCTAAGAAAGAACCTGCAAAAGTCGTCACTCAAGTAAAGTGGTTAGATGAAACGGGGCAAGCGCCCCAAGAGCAAACCGTACCGGCTCGGTCTAGACCAAGTCCCCGGCAACGGCGCCAAAAACTTGTTCGCTCCAAACGGTGTGTGCAAGCTTTAAATTTATAACCCTAGACTTAAGCTTAAAACAAGGATGCGGACCCGCAGTGTACGGGTCAATCGTAGTAAAAGCAAGAAAATTCCAGGGGTCGATCACAGGGACTCGGTGAAACAAAGTCAATACGGTATGCTAATGTCAATTCTAACCACAAGAGCGATTAACACAATCAAAGATGAATAAGAAGTCAATAAAGCAAACATGCAATTCTAGGGATTAAAGCATCTAGTTGTGGTTCCAACTCAAGATCTATAGATAAGCGGACAAAGCTGAGATTTTTGCATGGGGAAGGTGTTACTAAAGTGGAGTAGATCACCGGGTAAGTCTCACTATACACTAATCCTAAACCGTAACTCCTATTACCGGGTAAGTCTCAAGGAATCAAGATAAAGAACTATAACCTCAAACTAACACGCCACCTAAGGGAATAGAATCAACCTTTACCGGGTAAGTCTTAGGCTAACTCACAAAGATGGGATGGAAGCACACTCAAACCCCAATAAAGGAATAATCTTTATTACCTACACTTATGATCGTTGGTACACAAACTAAGGAATTACCGGGTAAGTCTCATCCTAAGCTTGCATTGGACCAGGAAGGTGTAATAAGAATAGGATTTAGCAAACTCTAACACTTAACTCTCAGTTTAAGGTCGGATAAGTCACCTCGGTCAGAAGAATTCCACCCCGGCCGAGATGTTCATCAACCGAGCGAGATGCTTAGGGTTAAGGTTAAAGACTCGAACTTTCAGGATCCTACTGGAATCTAAGATTATTCTATCATTGTTTTTCCCACAACCTTCAGCTAATCACCCTAGAATCACACAAAGAAATTAGCCACTCATCATCATAATGAAAGTATTAAATATATGGGAAGAAAGTGAATATTTAAACAAAGAAGAATCTAATGAAAAGACTTCAATAACTGAATCAAATATCACAACAAAGCGTTCCTTGGATAATAATCCAAAAAGACAAGACAACAATTGAGGGAATTGAAGACAATCTTACAAAACCCTTCAAAAAGCTATAAAAGCTATGGACTTCAATCTTCCTTCAACCCTCAACAAGGTTCTTCGAAAACTCCCAATCTGGAGTATACCGCTGCTGCTGCGTGTATGCCGGTCGTATGCGGGCTATGCGAGATGTATGCAGCCTATGCGAGATGTATGCCGGCTCTCGAATTGTGGAAAATCCGACCCTTTTTATAGGAAAATAACCCTCCAAAGATAATAGATCTTAGAAAGATATCTTCCCATAAAAATAGGTAAAATATATGATTCTGCATATCTCCTTCCTTCCAGGAGCCAAGCCCAAAAATATAAGATCACTTTCCAAAGATAAAAGATCTCAGCCAAGAATAAAATATTCTCGCCGCGTCCTAGGTGTTCGCCTCGGTCGAGTCGGCGTCTCTGGATCGCCTCGGTCGAGATGAATCTCTGGTCAACCGAGGTGAGTCACAACTGAATGTGAAATCTCTCAAAACTGGTCCAAAGTGAATCTTTAATCCATGGCTATGCTCCCTGATGTAGCTCCAAATGACTCATGACTCCTTTTGCTCCTTTTTGATGCAAAACGTACCATATTACCTGCAATTACAACGAAACTAGGTGTAGACCTCGATTCTCGCAAAGGTAGATGAAATGGTAGTAAAATCACATAATGTACATACAAACATGCAGATTATGAAAGATAAAACGTCCAAACAAACCCCAAAATATAGACTATAATTCATGCTATCAGAAACCGCAAGGGCGGGTCCCTAAGCCGTAGGGGCGGACCATAGGGCCGGTGGGGGCGGTTCACAAGCCCGTAGGGGCGGATACACACCTGCGTCTCAGCTGAGGTGCAGGCACGGGATCCTAAAAGACTAAGGCTCTTACATCACACCCCTAAAAACAAGTTTCGTCCCGAAACTTGCACGATCCCAAATCCTCTCGGACCTATATGCCGAGGTATCTTTCTCTTTATCGGAGGTATCACATCTCCGCTCCTAAGGTATCAACCTATAACACTCTATAACCTCAAAACATAGGCATGGAGGAATCATCAACTCTAGCAACAAGATCAATATACTATCCAATGGCTTAGAGGAAAACTATCTCTAGCCAAACTATAGTCACATAACAACGGCATAGAGGAAATACATCGCTTGCCATATCATACTCATAACACAAGGGCGTGGAGGAAGAACATCTCCAACGAAGCTATACTCATATCAAAATAACATGGAGGAAGAACCATCTCCAGCTAAAATCTTGAATCGCGCTAGCACATAAAAATATAACAAGATCATATATCATATCATAGCTAGGACGGGAATAAATATATCAAAACACATAAGCACATAATCACAACACTCACCAAGATAGCAATAAGATCTACTCATGGATCCTACAGGTGCCTCTATCCCGGCATAAAACTCTGGATAGTTTCTTTTGGATACTATCCTTAGTCTCCCACGTAGCCTCATGAGGTCCTCGTCTCGACAACTATATCCTCAATATAGGAATGTCCTTCGACCGCAAGCGTCTCATACCTCGCTCTAGGACGGCAATCGGATGCTCAATAAAAGTGTGGTTTGGCTCGACCACCAAATCATCATAACTGACGATGTGTCTCAGATCTGGTATGTACTCCCTTAGTTGAGACACATGAAACACGGGGTGTACACACTCTAACCTCGGTGGCAAAGCCAATCTCTATGTTGCTCTCCCAACTCTATCTAGTATTTCAAAAGGACCGACATATCGGGGACTCAACTTCCCCTTTATGTTAAAATGTCTGACACCTCGCGTCAGAGTTACTCTCTGCCAGACATAATCTCCAACTTTGAACTCTAGAGGTCGACGCCTCTTGTTTGCATATGACTTGTGGTGACTGTGTGCAGCCAGCATCCTCTCTCTAATTAGCGCTACTCGTGCAATATCATCCCAAATCTGCTCAGGCGCTATGCCACTGACACTGCTAGGCTCATCTCAGCATAACGGTGTACGGCATCTCCATCCATACAGTGCCTCATAAGGGCTCCATCCCAATCGATGGATGCCAGTTGTTGTTGTACCAGAACTCAACCAATGGGAGGTGATCTGACCATCACTATCCCCAGTCTAACACACAAGCTCGCATCATGTCCTCTTGCGTCTGAATGGTCCTCTCTGACTGACCATATGTCTGAGGATGGAATGCAGTCGTGAAGTGCAAACTCGTCCCCAAGGTAGTCTGAATCTGCTTCTAGAACCTCGAGGTAACCTCGATCTGAGACGATCGTCCTCGGCACACCATGGAGTCTCACTATATGTCTAGTGAACTCCTCAGCTAATCTACTCACTGGTCACGTTTCCGTGATAGGGATGAAACGTGCAGTCTTTGTTAGTCTGTCAACCACAACCCAAATAGCATCAAAACTCTTCATCTGTCTAAACCTTGTCACAAAATCCTTGGAAATGTCCTCCCACATCCATTGCGGTACTGGTAGTGGATGGATCTCTCCCCCTGGTCTGCAATGCTCTTTCTTGACCTGTTGACAGGTTGCACACTGAGCCATAAATCTGGCCACATCGGGCTTCAGCCCTCCCCACTAATATGTACATTTCACATCTTGATACATCTTACTCGCAGCTGGGTGTACTAAGTAAGGTGTGGAGTGAGCCTCCTATAAAATCCTCTGTCTCAAATCCGCATCTGACAGTACACAGACATGGTCACGGCGTCCCATCACTCCACCTACTTCTATGGAGAATTGTGGTGCCTCACCCGGAAACATCCTCGCTCGTATCCTCATCAGCGTCGACAGGTCCTTGCTTCAGTTTGATCTCTACCAACATATCGCGTAGAACCTCTAAGGTACTCAGTTGGGCATCCAAATCAAGAAACTGGTTCTCCATCTCTAGCCACGCTAGATCTCTTTGTAGCTATGGTTGAATTGTAAATCTCGCTATCGCCTTCTCTCGAGGCTTCCTCCTGCTTAGGACGCCGGCGACAACGTTTGCCTTCCCTGGATGATACAGAATTTCAAGGTCAAAATCCTTGGGCAACTCAAGCCATCTACACTAGCGGTTATTCAGTTCACGTTGCGTGAAAATATACTTCAGATCTTCAAAGCATGAACTACCGCTGCTAACTTTAGATCATGATTCGGGTAGTTCTCCTCATATGTCTTCAGCTATCTAGACGCATAGGCAATCACTCTACCACAATGCATCAGAACACATCCAAAGCCTAGCTTGGATGCGTCACTGTAAACCACAAAGTCGTTTGTGCCCTCCGGCTGCGCTAAGATGGGAGTGGAAGTCATACGTCTCTTGAACTCCTTAAAACTCTGAATACACAGCTCGGACCATACAAACCGGGTAGTCTTCCTCAGCAAACTCGTAAGTGGACAGGCAATCACAGAAAATCCCTCCATGAACCGTCAGTAATAACCGGCTAAGCCAAGGAAGCTACGTACTTTCTATACGTTCGTCGGTGTCGTCCATGCTGCTACAGACTCTATCTTTGCCGGATCAACCTTCATCCCATCAGCGGAGACAATATGACCCAGAAATGCTACCTCCATCATCCAGAACTCGCACTTAGAGAACTTGGCATACAGTTCTCTATCTCATAAAACTCGCAAAATTGTCCTCAGGTCTATAGCATGTTCCTCTCTACTACGAGAGTACACCAGGATATCGTCTATGAAGACCACCATAAACAAATCCAGGAAGTCGATGAATATGCCGTTCATCAACTCCATAAAGACGGCGGGCGCATTTGTGAGCCCGAATGGCATCCCTACAAACTCGTAGTAGCCAAACCGTGTCCGAAATATCGTCTTATGCACATCTAGCTCTCTCACCCTCAAATCTCTATAGTCGATACACAATCTCAAGGATCTAACAAGTCATCGATGCGAAGCAATGGATACTTGTTCTTGATGGTCACCTTGTTCAAATCTCTATAGTCGATATACAGTCTCAAGGATCCGTCATTCTTCCGTACGAAGAGGAAAACTGCACCCTAAGGGGAAATGCTAGGGCGGATAAAGCCCTTCTCAGCAAACTCCTTGAGTTGCTTCTTCAGCTCTAACAACTCGATAGGAACCATGCGGTATGGGGCCTTCGTGATCGGTCTCGTACTAGACTCCAACTCGATGCCGAAGTCCACACTCCTCTAAGGCGGTAAACTGGACAGCTTAGCAAACACATCTATAAACTCACAAACCATGGGAACGTCCTATAACGCTGCACGTTTGCCCTCCTTCTTGGCATAACACCAGAAGGCCTCGCAACCCTGTGTGATCAATCTCATTGCACGTACCGCGCTGATCACCATGCCTGACTTTACAAGGTCCCAACCTCGGAAAATCTCAATCTGACCTGACTCGGTAGAGACCGTCACGGTCCTCCTACGCACATTATATACAACATGATGTCTATGCATTCAATCCATACCCAAAATGACTTCCTCATGCACCAACGACATGACAAAGAAGTCCACAACCAAATCGTGATTTCCTAAATGTATAGGACAACCGTGTACCTCTCCAGTACCTTTAACCTAATCCCCATCTAGTAAACCTATAAAGAAAGGTCTACCCTCTACTATATCTAAGGTCAGTCTATCAACGCATGCATCAAAACTGAAAGAGTATGTGGCACCCGTATCAAACAAAACTCGAACAGGCAAGCCATAAATCAAAATGGTATTTATAGCAGCCGGTGCAGCTGGCTCCTCTACACTCCTCAACTCAAAAACTCTACCTTGTGCTTCTCTAGTGTCAGTGGTGCTCCCACCACAACCTCTACCTCTACTCAATCCGGAAGCAAATCCCTGAGTAGAAGGATGATCTAGGACTCTCTGTTGTCCCTTTGTCTACTGATGCGGTGGCCTCAGCCCACCTCTTGCTAAACTAGCAAGGGAAGAACCCTGCTGCGATGTAGCTCCGCCCTGTCTATAAAAGACGGCTCTATGACCTGGTCTACCACAAGTGTAACAAGTCACCAATGGCTTCGTACACTCTGGTCGTATATGTCCAAGATCTCCACAGTTGAAGCATTGTCGTCCCTTCTTTGCAACCGGTGCAGCTGAGGGGTAACTCTAGCGTCTTTGGCTACGCCCGGAACCTAAAGCTCCACCAGCAACACTGGTTTGCCCAGTCCGTTGTCTCTTCTCAGACCGTCCTGTCTGAGAAGTACTCATTTGGATGGCCCGCTCATGCTCATAAGCTGAGGCTATGTCCTAATAGTCTGTCAAAGACTCGCAAAGAAAACCCGCCATGTAAGAACGTGTACTCTCCCTCAGTCGAGGGGAGAACAAATACATGTGTTGGTTCTCAAAAGGTGCAGTTGGACCTAGCAATGCCAGCTCCTCCTACAATCGACTGATGGCATCAACTATCGGCACATCCTCGAAGCCTGCCACAACAAAATCCTGCAATTTCTCCCTCCTCAACGAGGCAGGGCACAAACGCTCTCTAATCATTCTCCACATCAGATCATAGTTGGTAGCTCGAATCCACATGGTCCTCCACCACTACTAAGCTAGGTCACGGAATAGAGTTTGCACTAACTCTATCCGTCTGTCCTCTAGACATCTAATAGACTCAAGAGTTGAGTCCACATGTCCAATCCAGATCTCAGTCTCCAATCCCACCTTCCTAGAGAAAGGTGGTACTCCCATCTGATGATATGCCTTCAACCAAGTGTCTGGTCAAGGCCCTCTATACTCCTCTAGAGCTCTAGCAATCTCCGCAGTACGTGCCGGTATAATTGGCACCTGAGTAGCTCCTTGGGGCATCTCAAAAAATCCCACTTGTGCTGGAAGATTCGGGGCACGTCTACCTATTTTGGAAACCTCCTCAACTCGTCTAATGTACGTACGGAACTCTGGTCCCCTCATGGAGACATGATCCGATTCATCTGACTAGACTCGTTGAGATCCCTGTCTCGCAGCTCCACCGCTCCTAATCTTAGGAACAACGCTCTCAGCAACCTCCTTGTGTACATCCTCCATCGTAGGTGGATCAGCAATGGGAACATGTCACTGGCCTATCACAAATGGAGGAAGAGGGGGTCTACCCCTACCTTATCCAACTGCAGACCTCGCCCTAGTCCGAGCCATCTACGGGTTATGCACACCTAACTTACAAGGCTATATATATGCCATATGTATATATATACACTTAAGGTCAACATGCAAACACAACATCACATAATACATATCTATATCTATATCTATATATATGTATATATGTATATATATATATATATATATATATATATATATATATATATATATACTATCGAGATCCTCAGAAGGGTGATGGCTTCCCGTACACTCTATCCCAAAACAATTGTACTCTTGTCAAAACCAAAATCCT